>VZQC01012652.1:1563750-1579229 GCA_009823505.1 Rhizomys pruinosus
CTTTGATTGGGGTTAATGGTGAAACTACAACAATATAGATGGTCTAATCAATAGTTATCTAATTGACATAAAGCCCTCTCAGTGGGAGGGAATTCATGGATGGCACTGTAAATATAGTCAAATACACATAGCAGGAGAGGTCACGGATCCTAGAGAAACTGTCATATCTTTATTTTATTTTATTTTATTTATTTCTGTATGTGTATGAATGTACTGTCTGCATGTAGGTCTGTGCACCTGTGTCGTGCAATGCCGCGGAGGTCAGAAGAGGGTCTCGGATTCCCCTGGAACTGGAGTTCTCCTGGAATTGGAGTTTCGGACGGTTCTCGGCTGCCATGTGGGTGCTGGGATCAAACCCGGGTCCTCTGCAAGAGCAGTCGGCGCTCTTAACCGCTAGGCCATCTCTCCAGCCCTTTATTTTGTTTTATTTTATTTATTTCTGTAAGAGAAACTGTCATATCTTTAAAGAAATGAAATTTCTTATTGTATGCTAAATATTGATCTTTGTATTAACTGACAAAAACATAATAATCGACTCATTAAATAAACTTTCCTTTCAATAGATGGGGACTATTGTGGAGTTCCACATCTGGTCACACTAGAGAATATATGTCAGCCCTAAGTGACACATCTGCAGTGGAACCTCTAAAACCTAAGGTTCATAGAACATAGTGGAACAAGGGCTAGAGAGAATACTGATATATCCCTCAGTTCTCACCAGAGAAGCTTCCTCATACAACAAAAATATGGTCACAACTGGATAAGATTTAGAGAATAAGTGACTGCAGAATGCATATCCCTGGTAGGACTTCTACATTAAACCTCACACACCCGTGGTTTTAGGGACAATTTCTGGAGAGGGAGTGGAAGGGTTGTAAGAGCCAGGGTTGGTACATGAAAATAAGGAAACTGTCTTTCAGGCCACTGGGAATTAACTCATACGAACTTGTGACAATTTTGACATCATGTATAAGACCCATGCTGAAAAACTCGGCATAGAACAAGGGAAATGGACAGCTGGTCCTAACTCTAGTCAAGGGACTAATAGCAACTGATTTCTGTTAAGTGAGGTAGTGTAGATCCTCTTTAAGGAACTGTCTATAGATAGGCTGGCTAGACTCCAGTGGCTAATTTGCACTGAGCAACATCTGGGTACAAATGCTTGACCAGAAAGGACTTAAAATATATGAAAGAATGCATGAAATCTGACGAAGGGCTATGGGGAGTGCGAATGGGGCAGGGAGTCTAAATTTGATTGAGATCTAGTACATGACATACACAAAATAATAAAAACATCAAAAAAGATTTAGTGTATGAAATGCACAAAAACTCAATTAGAAATAAGCGTTATAAAGCACTTTAGGTAAATTTAACGGCATTTGTAAAGGCAAGAAGCTAGATAAAAAGAATGGCATAGTTGGGAAATTAAATATGGCTGGAATGTCAGGTAGAGTTGCAGACAGGGAAGTTAGAATAAATGATGTAGACAGGCTCTCATGGACCATGTCATGATATACAAGTTATCATTAATTACAGATAGGGGTTGTCCACATCCATTTAGAAAAAAAATGGTATCACCGGATTTGTTTTATAAAAACAGAACACCATAGTTTCTGGAACACATAACACATTTTTGGCAGTCTATGGAATAATTTCTCTTGTTGCCACAATTGACAGTAATTCTTTAAAACTCTCTATGGATGGAACTAGAGAGGTGGTTCAACATTTAATAGCACTGGCTGCTCTTCCAGAGGACTTGGGTTCAATTCTCAGCATCCACATGACAGTTAACAACTATCCATAACTCCAGTTCAAGGGGAATCCGTTGCCCTCTTCTGGCCTCTGAAGGCATTGCATAACACTGATGCACTTACATACATGTAGGCAAAATACTCATACCCATAAAAAAATTCTCTGTGGTGCACTCTAGAAACTTTTTAGGCTATGAAGAAAGGTTCATTAAATTTGTTTTTTTCTTAAATCAAAAGTCACACACCAATTTACTGATTTTGATATGTTATGAATATAGTGATATTCAAATATAAACAGAACAAAATAAAGTGATAAATAATACTCCAGACCAGGAAATCTCATTTTTTTTTTTTGGTCTTTTTGAGACAGGGTCTCCCTGTAGCCCCAGGTGTCCTGTAACTCACTCTGTAGACCAGGCTGGCCTTGAACTCACAAAGATCCACCTGCCTCTGCCTCCCAAGTGCTAGGATTAAAGGCTTGCACCACCACACCCAGCGGAAATCTCATTTTTTTAAAAGATGACTCATGTTAGTGTTCAGAAACTGATTAAATGGAGAAAGAAAACATGCAGATATCTGGAGCAATAAGAGTAACTACTGAATTCCAAGAAGTGATTTCATCATTGCACACTGTATGAAAATTAGTTAACCAAATATTACTAGATCTAGCATTTAAACAAATGCTTCTAGAACCAATAGATAAGTGTACAGACTTTTGAAAACATATTGTATATCTAATGTTCTGCTAAAAGACACATATACATAACTGCTATAAAATGTTACACAGAGAGAAATTGGAAAGAATATGTTCTAAAAACAGTGACTAAAACCAATGGGGAGGAAATGTTTATCTTATCTACCCCAGGTCACAGTTAATCATTGCAGGAAGTTAGGGTAGCAACTCAGAGCTGGAA
This sequence comes from Rhizomys pruinosus, assembly GCA_009823505.1. Lineage (NCBI taxonomy): Eukaryota > Metazoa > Chordata > Mammalia > Rodentia > Spalacidae > Rhizomys > Rhizomys pruinosus. The sequence continues at coordinate 1,566,416 of VZQC01012652.1, forward strand.
CCTGGAAGCAGGAGCTAAAGCATATACCATCCTGGAACTGCTTCTTGGCTTGCTTCCCTAGCCCTTGCTCAGCTGGTTTTCTCATACAATACAGGACAACCTGTTCAGAGGTGGCACCACCTATCATGGGCTGGCCCTCCCCCATCGTTCAATAATCAAGAAAATGTCTATAGACATGGCCACAGGCCAATCCGTTGGAGATAATTCTTCAATTGAGGGTCCCTCCCCCTACATGTGTCAAGGTATCAACTGAAGCTATCTAGAACAGAATGAATTTTTTTTTCTTCTAGGGCTCAGCGACAGAAACTTTTACATGTTTCTCTATTCAATTTTTATTTTATGGCTTCAGGATTCGAATCAGAGGATCATTTGCAGCAGAGCAGTTCCATAGTAATGATTCCTTACCTAAGGCAAAAATCATAGGATGTGTAAGAGTCAACTTCATGAGAGTAGTTTTCCCCACTGTAGACATGACTTCCAATCAACTATAACCAACTTTCCGAAGGTGGTGCCACAAAAGACTCAATGTGGGGTACTCTTATGGAGTCTCATATTGTCAGTAGACAAAATGACTGAATTAGAAGTGACAGCTAGTAGCCTGTATCAAAATGAGCACAACTATGGAAATTGAATTTAGATTGCTATCTCAAAAAACTCTCTCAGCATGTATGTTTCTTTTATGAGTTTTTCTCTAATGGGGGGTATTTCATTTCATGTTTATTTTCTTTCCAATTCCTTCAAATTATTTGATACAATAGTACTCAAAATTTTTATCTCAAAACTTCATTTTCTCACTATCATTTAAGATGACAATTATTTAGAGGCATATGAGCCAATTGCAAAGCATATAAAATAAGCCAGTATTTGTAATCCAAGATCATAACCACTTTAGATCCTCATAAAAATCATATACCAACATCAAAATATCCATATTCACACATATTTATAGATATCCTCCAAAACATATTTTGGACTTTACAAAACATTTAATAGAGATGCATATGACATTAAAATTAAAGCTTGAAATCATTGAAATAAAATTCACCTGATTTCTTCACTTAGTGTCCATAATGCAATTAGAAACCATATGCATCAATATTGATATTAATGTAAAACATCTCATATAATAACAGGAAGGCAGTAGATCCCATCTGACTACATATTTTCTAAATAATTTGATTTTGTAGAGTAGCGGATTTCAAATCTTTTCCCCCAATCGTTACTGGAAGGATTTTTTCACTAATCTTACATGGATCAAACTTCAATTTTTTTTCTCCTAAACAAATTAACCATTACAAAGTATCAAACATATCATAACTATGGTTAACTTAGTATCCTAGTGTGGGAAAAAATCTTGAAAAAACACTAATTTTAGCAAATGTTTCTACTTCTTCTTCATATAGTTTATAATTCTTTGCATTTAAAATCCTCCCAGAAACAGCTGAACATAGTCTGATGAACTCTCAGTAGCCCTTTAGGAACAACTTCTATTCTTGAACAAAATCTTCACTGAGTTGTCTGAATAGCAAAATACATTTTCACTGAGAATGCTCAGTATGTCAGAATCTATGCTCGAAGTCCTTTCTCTTGCTACATGCAAGCATATATGATCCTTCTCTCTCTGCTCTTTTCTGTTGATATGATATAACTGCTTCAAGTTCCTGCCTTGACTGATGGACTTTAACCCAGAATTATAAGCCAAATAAACCCTTTCTCTCCTTGGAGTTGCTTTTGTCAGGGTATCTTATCACAGCAACAGAACTGACACTGAAGGAGATTGTTCTACCCTGCTCATTGCAAGTTCAGACTATTCCTAGTGGATGAGATAGAGTGGACAAAAAACATTTTCTGGAAAATTCTCTGCCGTTTTAGCATGATTTTTTTTTTAATTTTATTTATTTTAGTATGTGTATGGATGTACTGTCTGCATGCAGGTCTGTGCACTCATGTCATGCAATGCCTCTGAGGTCAGAAGAGGGTCTCAGATTCCCCTGGAACTGGAGTTCTCCTGGAATTGGAGTTACAGACGGTTCTTAGCCGCCATGTGGGTGCTGGGGATCGAACCTGGGTCCTCTGCAAGAGCAGTCGGTGTTCTTAACCACTAGGCTATCTCTCCAGCCCCAGCATGATATTTTTAAATCCACAGAGAGATAGTGAATAAGAAAGGGGGCATGTGTTGAATGAATAGAGAACTGTGAGTGCTGAGGTTCGAATGTCTGTGTGCCTTTCCAAAATTAAATGTTGTCATTCTTGCCCCCACGGCAATGCTACTGAATGGGGCAGTCTCTTAAACAGTGATTAGATAGTGAGGACATAATACTCAGGGATATGGTTACTATCATTATAAAAGAAATTAGTGGTAGCACTGTGAGAAGATGCCCATCTACAAGTCAGGAATCAGGTCCTCATTAGTCACTGAATCTGAAGTATCTTATGTCAAACTTCCCAACATTCGGAATTATGAGGGGAGACAACTGTTGTTTGTAAACATTCCAGTAGTTAGTACTTTTGTCAAAACAGCCCAAATGGACTAAGAGAATATCTAAATTTTAAATTGAAAAAAAAATAATGTATTTTCAATTATAAAATAGATCTAAATATTATCTCTAATAATAATCCTCTTATTGTTTCTTTAAAATTTCTAGTGAGGTTTTTAAACTGCAAGCTTAGCACTTTTGTACAAATTTCAATGAACACAGAACTGAGCACTCTGGAGTTTGGAAATAAGATGACTGTGAACACAGCTTATCCTGTGTACAGTCTAGGAAAAATGGTAATACACAGACTGGTATGAACAAGGAGCAGTGGGATACAAAGAGGAGTGATCAGCCTGCCTGGGTGGGACAAGGTCTGCCAAAACGCCCAAGAAAAAGAGCTGGTTCTGTCCATTCTGAAGAAGAGAGGTGCTATTTCCCCCAACAAAGCAGGAGAAAGAGAGAATGTGGAGGAATAGCCGCTGTGCTGAGGTTTGAACTATTGGAGGAGTGAAACGCCATGCTGAACCAGAGCAGTGCATCACTGAGGGCTGCATGAAGTCACGGGAAGTCTTCTGATCTGGACTAGGCTCCCTCAACATTACTGTGAAGGCCACAAAGGGCTACTTGCTAAGGTACCACTGCCTTGGTCATCATTCTTGTCTATCTAGAAAGCCTGTTTTCTTTTTTTCTGCTTTCACAATCAATGCCTGTACACGCTTATTTGAGATAAATTCTGGATTCTAGAAAAAACTAGCACTTGATTAGTAATTTTAATGCACAGTTCACATATATGTGGGTACCTATGTGTGTGTATGCATGTGGAGGCCAGAGGGCAACATAGAAACAAATGTCATCATTTTGTTCACTAGAAGACAGGCAAAAAAGTTGGGCTGCCTACTGGTAATGATCTTGGGTAGTAGAAGAAATCTTATGAGGTGAGGTCTAATTGGAAGAAGTGCCCTTGAAAGATACAACTTGTTCCTAGACTGTGCAGTCTGTCTGTCTTTCTCTTCATTTTGTCTGTTACAAGGTGAGTTGACTTGCTCACCCAAAACTCTCCACCATTATACACTGCCTAGCCACAATCCAAAGACAGTGGAGCCAATAGCCAGGGACAGAAACCTTTAAATCACAAGCTAAAAGAAATCTTTTTCCCTTCAGGTTCCTTTCCCCTGAGTTATTTTGTCATAGCTGCAGAAAGTTTACACAGAAAATTGATACCAAGAAGTAGGGTTGTTTCTGTGATGACACATGATGATGGGGTTCAGAAACCCCTAGATCTGGTCCCCTGGAAGAATTTGAAAAGATTAAACATAATAGGCAAGTGGAGCCCTGGAATGTTTTAAATTGAACTCATTGGGTGATTCTGGTGTGAGCTCAGAAGACCAGAACTGATGATAGGAATAGAAACAGTAAAGACTGTGCTCATGAGGCTTCAGATGAAAATGAAGACCATTGTGAATCAGATTAGAGGCCATTCATGTTACATTCTGGCAAAGAATCTGTCTTCACTTTATCCTGAGCCTATGTGGGAGGCCACATTTAAAGAGAATGGATAAATTTATCTAGTAGCAGAAAAATTCAAGCACCATGAAATTTGGGATTTGATATTTCTGGTTGCTTTGAGTAAGGCTTACAGGGAGAAAAAGGATCAAAAAGTACGGCAGAAAGATTTGAAAAACTTGCAATTTGAAAAGTATAGGGGCCAAGACTAATTGCTAAGAAGATTGGTGGAATTAAACAGAGGGAAGATGCCTCGATGGCTCCTTAAAAAGTGGCCAGTCCCCACCCGCTGTGGGCTCAGGAGTAGAGTAGTGTAAATTTGCCAGTCCCCACCCGCTGTAGGCTCAGGAGTAGAGTAGTGAAAATTGGCCAGTCCCCACCCGCTGTGGGCTCAGGAGTAGAGTAGTGTAAATTCATCTGAAAGACTTTTCCCAGTGAGAGTCCTGCTGGTGCACGCTGCTTGCACATGGCCATTTAAAAGCTGTTTTCCAAGGATTTATTTCACCAGGCTCTGTCACCCAGGAATTCAGCCACTGCAGCCAAGGTCCAGGGGCCCTTGCAATAAGTCTCAGTGTCATCAGGGAGTTCCTGGTTTTTGTAGACATAAAGAATCCTAGATATTTGTGGGATTCTGGAAGCTTCCTCTGAGATTTCAAGGAAGGTCTGGGAGATTAGGCAGTATGAGCTACGTGACCATAACACCTGTAGGCAGTCCTCTGAGAGGGAGACACGTGAAGCTGTGAGGTGAAGGTGAGTTGCAGTGGACACCACAGTAAGCAGGACTCATGAACATGGAACATTTACAAAAGAAAGACATCAAAGCCATTTGGAGAATGTGATCATATGACCTGCCACCTACAAGGCTGTCTTGGTACTATAATCAGCCCAGAAGGGATAAAGATATTCTAAAGAGGCATTTGTTTCTCTCACTTTGGCCCTCAGACTACTGGAATGATGGGCCACAAGAATCTGTATATAATTCCCCCAGGAATCTTATGCCAGAAGAAGAGAAAGCCTAAAGACTGTGCTACCCAGGGGAGAGACTTTTCTCCTAGAAAGAGATTTAGAACTCCTTAGGCCATGTTGCAGAAGAGACAATGATTCTTCCAAGGTGGGTGGGCAGGCCCACAACTTGACTGCTTAGTATGCATTGCTCTGGCCTTCTACCTTAACCTCAGTCCTCAGGACTCCAAAGATGGACTTGGGGTTATAGGTCCCTCTTCCTAATGTGGCCACGTTAAATACATCTTCTTTTTTGTTTTTCACTATTAATTTGGCTGTTTTAAATGGTTTATTGAGGACAAGTGGCTGAACCTAGCTTGTTAGGCTACAAATGGTAACCGCAAGCCCCATTACAATAGGGCTCTCTAAGTACTTCAGAGCTTATACTATACCACTATGTGCCCCAGATACTGGACATAAAGTTACAAGATTTAATGGTGAATAATTTTATCTTTGTCTTGCTTTGGTACAGTCCATCCTCAGTGCTTTAAGCTCCTGTTCCTCCCTTACAGAATGGGAATGTTTACCCCGTACCTGTCCCACTATAGTATGCTGAAAGTATGCAACTTACTTTGTGATTTCACAGGAATTGCGGCTAAGAATTGGCTTTGAGCTTCTAAGAAGACTTTGGGTTTAGATTGTGTTTTTAGCAATACTGGAACTGTTAAGACTTTGTGGACTCTTAGGAAGAGACTAAATAATATTTGTAATACAAAATCAGTATGAGGCTGTGGGAGCCAGGGATAGAATGTTACGGTTGGATCTGAAATGTCTCCCAAAGACTATGTGCTAAAGACTTGGTTGTCAACTGATGCTGTTATGGAAAGGCAGTAGAAACTTTTGGCAGTAGTTCCAGGTAAAATTATATCACTTAAGATGTGCTCTGTTGAATGGTGTGTCTTGTGACAGTTCTCTCTCTCTGTGCCTTTGCCTCTTGACAACCACCAGGTGAGTTTCTTTGCTATACCACCGTCTTCACCAGATATTCTGCCTCACTGTGGCTGGGAACAATGGAGCTAAGTGATCACTGACTGCAACTTCAGAAAAGTGAGCCCAACAAGTCTTTATGCCTTTGGAATTGTTACTCTTGGATATCTTGTCAGAGACTGAAGGCTCACTAACACAGGTGAGTTGGTCAGCTTTGTGTTACTATAACAAATATTTGAGACAACTCATAGAGAAAAGAGATTTATTTTGATTCAAAGTTTTAGAGGCTTTAATAAATGATCAGCTGGTTCTATTATGTGGGACCTGGGATGATATCATGACAGGTAAATGGTGGGGAGGTTTATTTACCACATGGTTATCTCACTTCTAGTTTTGTTCCTTCTGTTTCCTATGCATGGTTTTAAATGGGAGCCCCCAGTTCCTGTTCCAGCCTCCCTGACAAAAATTGTCTTCTAGCTCTGAACTGCAATCTCAAACAAACTCCTTCTATAAGTTAAAAAAAAAAAAAAAGATGAGAAGACTAGAGAAAGAAGAAAGGATTGGATCCCAGTATCCTCCATGCCTGGAAATGACCTAAAATCTCCTACTGGACACCACTTCTTAAAGATCCCATCACTTGTTAATAACACTAATCTGGTGAACAAACCTTTAACACACAGGTATTTGGGAGAACTTAGTTAAAAACTGTAGCACTTTCCAGTGTGACCACTCAGATGGTTTAAAAATCAGAGTAGTTGGAACTGATAAAAGGAAAGCCAAAAGGAGCGAGGGGCTCCCCCCACCCCCAAAGCCCTAGTGACCCCTAAGGACTGGATCCTCAACTAACCTTGAGAAAGTTAATTTGGGCTTACTGTGGGGACATAAACACCCAAAAGGAAAGTATAACTAGAAATTAGTAATAAGTATGTTTCTTTAAAGACCAGGAAATTCTGCTTTGGGTATAAAACTTAAGAACTCCCTTCCAAAAGTAGCCAGTTTCTTGGTTAGAAGCCAAAATGTTCCTGAGTCTCTTAGCAGCAGGGTCTGCGTCAAAGGCTGGGAATGCCAAAATTGTGTCTTCCCCTGAGCTTTGGGGTGGAGAATCCTGGACAAGTATAACCCCATGGCTGTAACCCCTAATTGGACCTCTAGTAATTTTTGTTCTCATCCTAGTAATAGTTCCCTGCATTGTTGGTGCTTACAAGACTATATCCAGTAACTCACCCATACCAATTTTAATCAACTTTTACTTACTCTCCCTTCAGACACATATGAATACCTCCATGCTGACGACAGTAACACCGAGATATAAAACATCCCAGGTAAAGCTGGGACTAATGACTTCACTGCAGAAAATAATTTGAAGATAAGCAGGCTGCCACGTGGACATCCTTAAAGGCTGTTGTCTTAAGCCATGTTCCTTCCTCCTTGTGAACAGCGGCACTGCTGTTCAATGAGGTGATCCAGAGCTGTGCACAGAGCAACCAGGTTCCGGAAGGCGGTGAGGCACACACATTCAGAAGTTGTTTATGTAGCTTGTACTCTCCGACTGGGCTTGTAGGTTGTTTCCAATCTTTTTTGTTAATTAAAAAATTTGAATTAGGAAAAACCCAGCTCTTTGAGCATGCATTTCTATGTGTTCATCTATGCAGCACAAACATGATCTACAGGTTAAGACTGAAGAGTGCAATGAGCTAGGCTTTACTGTTGTACAGGCAGTTGTATAGACAGCTTACTTTAACAATTTTATTTATTATTATTTTAATTTTATATGTACAAATGTATTGCCTACATGTGTGTAAGTGTACCTGTGTCATGCAATGCTTGTGGAGTCAGTAGGAAGTGTTGGATTCTCCTGGAACTGGAATTATAGATGTTTTTTAGCTGCTATGCGGGTGTTTGGAATCAAACCCACACCTGAAGTTACAGGGACTGGTAATAGATTTCCTTAATAAATAGTATTCTTCGTTGAGATAAGTAACTGAGTCATGGCTTTTTCATACATGTGGAAACAGAGGACATAGAGGAGTGCAAACACTGACAGTTTCAAATGTGCCCTGTATGGAAAAGAACTATCTTCGACAATTGACATTTATAGGACAAAAGGCCATAATTTTGATGAAATTGACAATGTCAAAGAGACAATCCAGTTTCCTGTAATCTATAGCAGAACATCATGTCAATAACATAGCAGAGCTGAGGAAATGAAAATGCTGAGGATATACAGAAAATATGATTTAAATGCATTTTGTTATTTTTAATAGTTTTATTTTCTTTTTAAGTTTTCGTTTCTTTTAAAACTTTTATGGTTTTACTTTCAAAATTTATTTATAATTGTTTTTTTTATTTAAAAATATTTCATTAGCATTGTTTTCTTTAAGAAGTAACATAATTACATTGAAAGAATTTGTAGAGCTTGGAGAATTTGGAAAGGCAGTGAATGTCAAACACATTCTAGGAACAGTGACAAATTTCACATTATTGTTGCAGCTTGGTAGTACAGTTTTGTCCATAGACAGTTTTCAACGATTACGTTATACATATAGAATTGCAAATTTATAGTCTAAGCTATAATTACATAGTTTAAGAAGGAGGCAGTGTAGGGAGGACAGGAGTGGCAAACGGGGTGGTTTATTTGGGGGGGGGGAGGAGGGTCCCAGACGGAGGGGTACTGCGAGAAGTTGAAGGGGAGCACAGGGAAAGGCAGACGGGGACGATAAAGGGAATAGAAAGAGAACAGAACCGCGCGGGGCGCGAGACAGGGAGGGCAACCGCAGGCCTGGAAACGCAGACCACAGGGGAGGGGAGGGACCACACCTGGCCGCAGGAAAGGGGAGGGCCGGGCCAGGAATCTCCTGTCAAGACCAGAATCGCAAGAACAAGAATAACAGAAAAAGACAAAGAGAACGGAAAGGCGGCGCGGCAGCAGGAAGGGCGTCATGGGCCGGCGCGGCTCCACCATCACTAGCTATATACCAGAGGAATGTGAAACTATGGCTCATGGAAGGCATCCAAAGCTTCAGGGTCACGTGAGAGGACCATAACCCTAGATTCATGAGAGAGATCATAGCTCCAGCTCACAGGAGGGGATGACTGCTCCAGCTCCCCAGAAGGACCACACCTGCTCCTGAGAGAGGGGGACCAGGTACCCTAGCCTCACAACCAAGAGGAACCCAGCTCGAAGCACAGCGGAGTGGACCACAGCTATGATTTACAGGAAGGGACCACAGCTCTAGCTCACAAGAAGGGAACAGGGATCCCGGTTGATTAGGGGAAAACGCATCACCAGGTCATGGGAGCAGACCTCAGCTTCAGTTTGTTTTTTTTCTTTCTTCCCTTCCCTCCCTCCCCCCTCCACTTCTGTCCCCTCTACCTTTCATTTCCTCCTCATCTCCTCTCCAATCCCCGCTCCTCTCCTCTCCTTCCCTCCCCATACCCCCTCCCCCATTCCCTCTCCCTCCCCCTACCCTCCCTTCCTCCCTCCTTTCTTTCTTTCTTTCTTTCTTTCTTTCTTTCTTTCTTTCTTCTTTCTCTTTTCTCTCTTCCTTCTTGATATGGGGTCTCACCCTGTACCTCGGGCTGTCCGGGATCTCTCGATGCTTCTGCCTCATCTTCCAAGGTGCTGGTCATGCACACATGACACACTATTCCTGACAATATATTTTATGAATCACTTTTTTCATCATCTAACTAGAAATGCCCTGGGGAACTCTCTCCACATTATCTCCACTCCTGTGGCTCTCATATCAGGGTGGCATTGTTTGCTCACACTACAGTAATTTCAGAAGATACCACTCATGATAGAGTTGGCTGAGAGTCCAGAGTGTGAACCTCCTCTAGTGATTTAATCAAAGTCATTAAAGAAAGCAGGATCAGGAAAGCTTCGAGCTGCCAGCTGCAAATACAATAACTGAAATTTATTTTTGCAAATGCACTGCCATTTTTACTGCAGCTGAAATGAATACTAAGGAGATCCTATTCAGACAGTACATTTACTGAATTAGGCATTAGCTACATAGAGTGCCACTGCTGGGAGAGTTCTATTCTAACGGTTTCTTCAAAAGATGTTTATAAAGAAAACCATCTTTTAAGTGCCTTAGGGAATCTTTATATATATGGAATTCGTATAGTAAGTCCCTTACAAAATAAAAATTACATTATTGAAGAATGACCAAGATATCTATGTATATTTCTTTCTTTAAACCTGTACTTTTTTTTAAAGAGAAAGATTGAATCCACTTTAATCTTCAACTTAACATGAATCAAAACTAGACAGACAATTTTAAATTGTGATGGTTTTGTGTCATCTCAGATGCATGTATATACAGTATGGTGACCATCTTCTTAACATTTATGAGATAGTTGTGTATGTACAGATAATGACATGAGAACAGATAGAGGATCTATAATTTTACATAGAGTCATTAAGGGGTGTTCCTTCCAAGAAGGTGACTTGTATGATGTAATAGGGATTCATGAAGGAATGAACAGTCCTTACTATGTGCTAAACACCATGATAAGTGATATAAATAGCAAAATTTAAGAAAGATTGATCTATTTCTTTATGCGTGTGTACATTCTAGTGTGTGCACATATGTGCCCAGGCACATGTGTAGATATGTTCACAAGCAAATGAAGCCCAGAAGTGAGCCTAGGGTGTTGTTCTTTAAGAGTCAGATACCTTGTCTTTTGAGACAGGGTGTTTCATTCATTGTCCTGAAGCTTTCCAGGCAGACTGGTCTGGCTGGCCATTGAGCTCCAATGACCATACGGGTCTTGGATTCCCCTCCAGTGCTTGGATTCCAAGCACTGTCACCACGCCTGGCCTCTTCACATTGGTTCTGGAGATTGAACTCAGGTCCTCATGTTTGCCCGGCAAGCACTTTACAAACTGAACTGGCAAACTATTGGTATAACAGATAAACATAACTAACTGTTTATGATATAATGCATCACTTATCATAATAAGGAATATACATTCACTCTGCAAAAGCATTCATGAAAGGTATACAAGTGAAGACATGCATAAAATTAATAAATGAAATGAAGAAAAATAAACAGATTGAGAAGAAAGCATAGAATGAAGTCACATGAAATGAAGACCAAAAAAGAAAAAAAAGAAAAAAAAAAGAAAGATAAAAACCCCTTTAGAGAACTGTGTATAATTTTTGACTACACCACAGGAAAAATCTGAAAGAAAGAGGTGAGGTAGTGGAAGTGCATGCTGGAAGCAAATACTGCAGGCTCTTTTATGCCTGTAGGCATACAGCCAAACCAAAGTGTCTAATCTTTGTTCTGTGACATTCTTAGATGGAAGGCTGGTCCTGTTTCTATTTCAAAACCTCATCTGGCAGCAGTATTGGGCATGGTGTGGGAGTTACTAATACTGGTATCAGAAGACTTTGACTGCCCACAGTTTCTGAACACCTCAGCTCAAGATCTGGTAGAAAAAAGGTAAAGGGAGAAGATCCGATATGTAAAAGGTGAAATATAATAAATTTCAAATGGAATCATTTATTTTAATCAAGTTAAGAATTACAAACTATTGTTTGACACGCTGGAACAAAGTCAAACATCAGTTTTCAATTAACATATGAGTGATTGACTAGATCTAGAAATGTGAAGAACTGGAGCATGTGGTGCCTCTCTTACCTGTGTGGGTGACTGAGTCTGAAAGAGAAGCTAGAGGAAGAGGAATGAGAAGGAAGAGAAGCTGATTCTCTAGACAGGTAAATCTAAAGATCTGATTAGTAAGAGACCTAAGAAAAGAGAGACTCTACGTTACTGTCAGTTTAGAAGTTACATGGGTAAAGGTTATGACATGAGTCAGCTCCCCAGAAGAACCTTCGGACCGGGAGCCAATCCAACCCCGTGGGGCTGTTGTGAGGAATGGACCTGCAGGGCAGGAATGGGTGTGAAGAATGGTCCTTGTGATGGCTATGGAGAAACTTTATTCAAACGTCTTCTTCAGGCTACTGCCTTTTGTTTACTCACTATTACTAGACGGTAAGACCCTATGGGTGACGGTATGGCACACTTTGGTTACTCCCTGCTGAGTAAATTTCATAGTACAGGGTAGTATTATGCAGGCCACTAGGGAAGAAGTCATCAATGGACTAACCGAGCACTGAACCCTAAGCTCTATAACACTAACCTACAGCCAAGTTGTGCTTATGGGTGCAATAGTGATGTGACTGCTCTGGAGGTAACCAACTGATTTCTTATTAAATTTCAGGCCTACTCCATAGGAGGGAATGCATTGTTCATACTGTAGATCTGGTTAAAAGCCAGAACTACAGTAGGCTCTAGGGGGAGCCTATTATTGATATATTGATATTTTACTAAATTGTCATGTTGTCAAACTGTCTTCTAAATATTTATGTTTGTGCCTATATATTCATACTGTTTCTTCTCAGCATTGGTCACAGAAATGTCTTTTTGCTTGGGTAGCAGTAAGTGCAGAGGCTTATAACCAGTCAAAATGCTAACACTAAACTACTGCTTAATTCACAGCACTGAATGATACACCTCTAAGCCTTAAGGAACTTCCGTGCAAAGGGAATGGAAGAAACCTAAGAGCCAGAGGATCGGGAGGAACACTGTGAATTGCTCTTTTCTGGATGTGACATGACCACTGCTCTCATGAACTCACAGCCGCTATGCTAGACTGTCCAAGAACAAGCCAGCTGGTATTGCAGCATGGATGAGGGAGGGCTCCCGAGGTTTCTCCCCTCGCTGAGGAGCTATTGACAACTGATGGCTACTGGGGGAGGGAGAAGTCATTTTCCTCGGGGATATGGCCAGCTGATACTTTGCTCGTGCTCTGGTAGATGGCCCCATATCTATGTGCAGTTAGGTAGCTCAAGTCGGTCTCAGATTTTTTTTTTTTTTTTTTTTTTTTTTTT
>VZQC01012652.1:1591145-1615699 GCA_009823505.1 Rhizomys pruinosus
CCACTAAACCAATAAAGCAAATATAGGTCTCCTTGAGTCAAGCAAGACTCCTCCGTCAGCACCAGCTACACCTCATCTGCCTGGAAATACTGTGCAGCAGTGGCAGCCATATGTCTGTATATCCCAAATCTAATTGGCTATTAGCTCTCTCCTTGGAGGAATAACCCACGGCTGATGCCACAAGCTTACATCCTCTAATGGTTAGGAGATGTTATAAACCACACGAAGACCCTGTCATACTTAACAGAAGAAAATGTAATTCATGGATTAACATACCATCCAAACATCTGTGTCTATACCAAAGTAACCTACCATAACAATTAGTAATGTTTAAATACCTATATATCCAATTGCGAGTGCTTCATTAGTAGGATCGAAAGGCTATATATTATACTGTTTAAATACCTATATATCTAATTGCATGTGCTTCATTAGTAGGATTGAAAGGTTACAATGCCTATTTCTATCTCAGGAATGTGGGCTACTCTTCCAATTCATCCTGAGTCCCTTTTACAGGCAATATTAGGATTACATCAGCCCCACCCAGATTATTAGTGAAACCTAGTCATGCCAAGGTCCTTTATTTAACCCCATCTGTACAGTAGCTTACTATCAGGTGATACACTGTATTCATAGGTTCTCCAGATTGTGATGTAGACACTTTGAAGGGCAGTTATGTAGACTACCACAAAATCTAATAAGCAGAGTGGCTATCTTACATATTCTTATAGATCTAGAGTAAAAATAAGATTAATATGTGAAGGGCATATAGATTTAGGGATTTCCTGTCACATCAATCTGATTTCCTTTACATACCAAGGCTACCGATTTACATCTTTGTCAATAAATTTCCTGACATTGAAAGGTGCTTATTTTAATTATTAGCTTAAAATAACTGAGGTTTATCAAATAAAGTTTTTTACCAAGAGGTAAAAAGGCTTGCAAACTTATGGTAATTCATAAAGTTTCCATTTGCATATATCAATACATAAGTTTCTAATAACTGCAAGAGAAAAGAAGCAAAGTATTCCATTTGGCTAATGTAGTTCAAGAAATATTTCTTGATTATCTACAAACTAAGTAACAAATCAAAAAATTCTAAGTGTATTAAGCATGCTTGCAATGGATTGTAACTAATTTTCTTCCATGTTTCTTTGATGAACTCAGAACCAGTAAATTAGCTTATGGATCATAGCTCTTTATCATCTACAGAAATAATGTTAATGAGAAATTTCAAAAGCAAGCAGCAGATGCAACTCTGTCTTTCTCTTCATGTAGATCACGGAAAATACAAGAATGGTCAGACTTGGTGGGTTAATTTTGCTTCTCTTTTCACATACCCTAAACAAGGCCAGATCTGACATTTACAGACCTCCTGGAAACAATAGCATACATGGGTCAATGAGAAGCTTTAAATCTTTCCTCCAAGCAATTAAAAAAAAACATTCTCCACTCTTAATACATTATTTATAACTTGTCATACCATCTGGACTTAATCATATGCCTTTTATTGGTCCAATACTAATACATAATTTTCTCTCATGATCTCTCAATGTGTGTTAAAATTCTAATTATGGTTTCTCAATAATGAGAAACCCAGATAGCATGTCCACTGTAGCTCTGCTTTCCCTTCTTCCTCATTTTGAATGGAACTGAAGGGGATTTTTTTTCCTCACTAAATTTAGATGGCTATTAAAAGATAAAATGGTACAAATTCTATTATAAATATGATTTTCACTTTTGATGTTTCTAGACAATTATGAACTACTTATACTACTCATGCAAATGCAACGAATGATTAGGATAGGCAGATGTATAAAGTAAAACAGCAGAAACAAAGCTATGACCTACTTCCAAGTTTTGTACTTGGGACTAGTCAGACTCTGAAGGTGTGCTGAGTAGCTTCATCTGTTAGTTTGACAGACCTAGCAAGAGGGAACCTCAATGTGGGAATTTCTTCTATCCAATTGTCCTGTGGGCATGCCTACGAGAAATTTTCTTGGTTGTTGAGTGTGATGGGAGGGCCAGCCTGCTGAGCTTGGTGCCACCATCATGTAGGTAGTCCCGAGTTATATAAAAAAGCAGGCTGAGCACAGTCCAAAAGACCAAGCCAGTAAGGAGTATGCCTCTTTGATTTCTTTCAGCTCCTACCCCCAGATTCCTGCCCTGAGTTCTTGCCCTGAATTCCTTCAGTTGTAGAATACCACATGGAGGCTGTAAAATGAAACAAACCATTTCCTTCCCAAGTTGGTTTTGATCAAGGTTTTATCACGGCAACAGAAAATTAATTATTATAGATGGCCATCAGTAAAGAGCAACAGTTGTTATTCTAGGTGGCTACAAAATTAAAGTACTGAGCCAGCAAAATGTCTTAGCTGATAAAAGCACCTGCCACCCGACATAAGAACCTGAGTTTGATGCTCAGAGCTCACGTAGTGGAAGGGGCAAACTGACTTTTGCAAGCTGTCCTCTCACCTCCCCTTATTTTCTGCAGCATCAGCATGTTCCACTTCTCCTCCCAGGAAATAATAAATGTAAACTTTACTAAAAGTAAAGACTTGGGCTGGAGAGATGGCCTTTCGGTTAAGAGCACTGACTGCTCTTGCAGAGGACCCGGTTTCAATCCCCAGCACCCACATGGCAGCTGAGAACCATCTTTGACTCCAGTTCCAGGGGAATCTGACACCCTCTTCCGACCTCTGCAGCATGGCACGACACGGGTGCACAAACCCACATGCAGACAGTACAATCATACACACAAAAATAAATAAAAAATTAAAAAAATAAAAATAAAGACTTGAAGAAATGATAGATTTTTTTTTCCAATTCAGTGACCGGATTTGATTCCATAAGAAGGGGTGGCAAGTTGTGTCTAGGACATACAGTAAACATTACTGCTTGTTTTTTTTTTCAGTATAAACAAGATGGCATTTTTCTCCTTTGAAATTTGCTGCACTGATGCTATTTTTCATACTATTGGAATAGTTAGTGGAAATGGTTTGTGCCATTTCTTGGCAAAAAGCATTTATGACCCTGCATGCAACTTTCCAGACTTTTTTCCTTTGGTATCATATAATCAATATTCCAGACAAAGAGACTTCTCTTAATCCAGGTCCAAGTGTGCAGTTTGCACTGGACCCACAATACAATAATGAGCACAAAAACTAAGAAATAAACTGGGGCCATATAACCCACTCATACTTTGGAATTGGTTTTATTCTTTTTTTTTTTTAATTGAGCATTTGTACAAATCATACAATGGGTCCCAATCAAACCCAGTACCTTCCATGCTCCACCCCCATCTGAACTCATACATTACAACATCCAAGCTAAACCTTATCCAGTCAAGCTCCCAAACCCAGGTGTCCTTCTGTGTAAATAGATCAGCTG
This sequence comes from Rhizomys pruinosus, assembly GCA_009823505.1. Lineage (NCBI taxonomy): Eukaryota > Metazoa > Chordata > Mammalia > Rodentia > Spalacidae > Rhizomys > Rhizomys pruinosus. The sequence goes on from VZQC01012652.1 coordinate 1,594,536, forward strand.
GAGTCTATTCAGAATATCTAGGAATCCTAGGTAAGGCATATTCTTCCTCACCCAACAGTACTCAGTGTCTTTTACTTCTCAGTTCAAGGTCAGTCCCCCTAATTTTTTTTTTTACCCTACCCTTGACTGATAAAAGTTAAACAATCCCCCAAATATTTTGGATTTTCAAGATTTTACTGGCTTAAGTTTTGGAGAAAGAAAGCAAAATACAGGAAAACTACATGAAGACGCCTGAGTAATAAGCAAGCTACTACTGCAGAGAAGCAAGGATGTACACCATTACTGCCTTTTCCACTATCAATTTATAACTGAGTTTTTCAGATTCAAAAATTAAACTTTCTTGTTTTACTAGGTACCTCACATGATTTCCTTCAGTGTTTTTCAAAGCATTTTTAAGCCATATACCCATTGCCACATCAAATATCATTTTCATGCCGGTGTGTTAACGGAGGCTTGACGGATCACTAGATAAATTTGTTGGGTTTTAAGTAATTTACTTCACGCCAAAGTACATAGGTTTAATTGACAAGAATTCTTATTTAGACTGACTGAAGCTCCCCAGGTATTTGTTTCAGCTTAAAAAGGGATACTTATGAAAATCACCATAATGAGCAAATAATTACCTGTTGCTAAAAATTGCTCTATTGGATTATTTGAAAGGCACCACTTGGGATGAACCTCCTTCAGAATAAATAGAAAAGAAGCTTTGCATAGCAGTTGCACTGTAAATGAACCTGGATAGAAAGGTTTTAGATGTCCTCATCATCACTTATGCTTTAAGGGATCTATTTTATATTGAAAAGGCTGCTTCATTCAACATTTTTCTAATAAGTAAACTGATAAGTCTCAGTTATAACTCATAACTTATAAAAGTTATAATTATTCTTCTTAAGTGTATGTTATTAGATTTAGTGATCACCGTCAAGAAGTTTGAACTTGAATTATTAAAAACCTGATCAGTTTTCATTTCATCATTTTTATATATTTCTGCTTCTGTATGTAGAAGTAAAAAAAATAGCAACAGGACATTTCCACAGAATTTCTACTACTGCTCTCCATGTTGGTCTCAGATATTGAAATGCAAATAATTCAATAATGGAATTGATTTATGTTAATGACTTCTAACGATTTCTAATAAGGCATACGTATGTGTACAAATATACACATATATTTGGATGAGCAGTTGACATTGAAATTTAAATAAGAAGACAAAGATCAACAAGATTAGCCACTGAACAGTTGCTTATGTTTCTGTACTTTGCCAAGCCACATGTATGTAAATTTTTGAGCAACAACATAAACATAAGGAGTCAAAGGTCATTGGCCCTTTGTGGATTACAAGGTGGTGCTGGTTTTTAGGAAGGAGATCATTAGCATTGAGTTTCTTTTTGAATACTCTCAGGTCTGACCCCACATGTCATTGAAACATGCTCTAATGTTCTGAAAATGCTCATTACTGCAACAACCATGTTCAAGTTAAAGGAGACATCCAGCTGTGCTGAACTTTCCTGTTATATTAAAAGCTCCGTTTTCTAGAGGTAATTATTTTACACACTGATTCACCAAATGAATATATGTCAACTCATCCCTTATAGATTCTTTCAATTGAATCAAAATCTAGCTTTACAAAACACCATTTAAATTACATAAATATTAGTTGTTCAATGTAATGAAGTCAAGTAAATAAGTGTTCAATAAAACATTTTAGAAAATGTCAACAACTCAAACCTAATGAAAATAAGTAAAAGTGAAATAATAATCACATCAGAATAAATTAGAAAATAGAAAAATGACCAGTAATTACCTGTTAATACTTTCTAGTTGGAACCAGTCTAAGCATTGTACATATTCACTCATTTAATTACAATATAATGTGAATAAACTAAGCATAGAAAATAGCTCTTGCTCCTCTACATACTGATTAAAAATAGATGAAAAATGTAAAATATTATATACAAAGAATATCCACAGAAATTGAATGACAAGTAAAAAATAAACTGTCTCTTTGACAAAAAGAAACTGTTTAAGGAAATATGTTTGAAAGGAAGATTTACTCATCACTATAGTACAATGATGAATCAATTTGGAATGCTGATGTTGTACACCTTTGGACAAGTTGAGAGGACACAGTAGTAAAAATAATTTCATAATCATCTGGCCAAATTGGCTACAATTTAAACAAGAAAATATAGAATAAAAACAAAGGGCCATAAACCACTGAATAAAATAAATATTGACTAATTTGTAATGATACAAGAAAATAAATTTTAAAAGGATACAATAAGAAAGTTATTTCTTTGAGTATATTTAAGGATAATAAAACTAAGAAAAAAATAAAAATGGAAAACTAACTTTGGAACAAATTACTACAGCAATATTAGTTTCAGGAAAGTTATTGATAGATGTTCAACTTAGTAGGTAACATTTACAGAAGATATTTACATAGTCACAAGTGCTTCAATAAAGATGTGTTATATTTTCCATGAGAAAAGTAGAATCTTTCTAATAGAAAGCCTGGAAGACACAACCAGAGCCTAAGGTTAATGATAGGGTTCAGAACGAATTCTAGACTACAAAATAAATATACCTTCTGTCCATGAGATAGATGCATGTGGATGCCATATGCCTGTCAGATGTCTTAGAGTCTTTCCCTTTTTATTTTATATTATAATCACAAAAAACTTATGCTATAGGTGTTAAGAAAAGATAAATGCCAGAAAACCAGGACAGAGACTTGGCAGGATGTGAAGTGTGATGAAGTATGTAACAACTTATTAGGATGAACTAAAACGAACTGGAAAACTTTTTAATGCAAAGCCGTGCTGTACTCAGATGGCACGGAAAGCTTCAAGGACAGACATCTTGTGGTCTCTTTATACCATAAACAGGATTTGTTTTCGATTAATATATAATTTTTTAGCCAATTAAACAGAAACTGCCAAGGACATACTATAAGCTATTGTACATATGCATATGTGTTTATGTATATGTGTATATAGAAATGAATAGGATATGCTTTTGTGTTTATAAATTATATTTCAGTGCATGTGGAAAGAGACAATAGGCATACAATCAAATTAAAAAGACAAGAATATAAATAATGCAAATTCAATTTTAAAGGTTATAAGGATTTCTGATGAAAAGAAGGAAGGGAAAAGCCCATTGACTGGGATTATTCATTCATGTATGCAAATCATTCATAAAGCTCTCCATACATACTAGTTATTTTAGTTACAGACTGAAACAGCACCTTAGGAGGAGGTGGAATTTGAGATTGAATTGTGGAGATCTTGACAGAAGTGAATGGAACAGAAAGGACATTCTCAAGTAAGGATTAACATGGACTCTTTTATGGCTAATCAGTGGCTCTGTTTTTAAGTAGAATATGCTACAGGCTATAAGAAAAACGAAAAAGTTTCAAAACCTTTTTGTAAAACTCATAAATGTGAACCCTAATTTGATAAGCAAGTGGACATTTTGAACATGAAGAGTATTTTTAAGATAAAATGGATGTTTGCTGCTCTCAAGAAAAGAATATGCTATCATGTGGGGCACACAGATCTCTCACTGAGGATCCAGGGTGGTATTTTGCACTTGTAGTTGTAATATGAAAGACTGTCGTGTTTCTTTTAATTAACACTGGCTTAGAAAAGCTGCCTAGAATTCACAGTGGCCACAACATAAAGCAAAATGCCAGACCCAGTCATGGTACAAAACTACCACAGACATAACGTGGACAGGGAGCTCACAGGGAAGTAGATGCACCATTAATCAAAGCACTGTAGTGCCCAGAGGCCAGGAACAAGGATGAAAAGGCACACACCTGGGTTTATGTGAAGAAAGGATTGGTGACATTTTCAAGGACAGGAAAAACAAACCACATTGCCCTGTTACTTGTATGTACCATGGAAAAAAATACTTGTACAGTGTGCCTGTTTCTGCGCAGATAATCAGTCACAATGACAGAATACCATTTTGCAAACAAGCATTTTCAACTACCTTTACCACTTTCCTAGTTTCCAAAATTCAGAATTTATGATGATGTGAAGAGAGCTTAGAATGCCAGGCATTACTTTAAAAAAATAAAAAAAAGAATGCCAGACATTACTTTAAAGGCTTCTTCTAGGGCTAACATTGAAACTAAAATAATTTTTGTTGAGCAATTGTGAATTGTTGCTTTGTTTACCTGTCTATAAGGCAAAGACACTTTGAGAAACTAAGGAAACTTTCATCAAAATCACCTTTCAGTGATTCAGTGGTTAATACTGCCTATTGAATTTAGGCAACATTGGGTTGCCTAACACAGTACCCTAATGCAGACAGGAGGGGAGAACTGTAATTAGAGTCCGAGTAAACTTGACAGCTCCTTTTCTGATAGGGTTAATGAAAAGGGAATCAAGACTCCATCTTTGGGGTTTCTGAATTAATGAGGCCTTGGAGGAGATAAAGAGCAGCAGCAAGGTGTTTGTGAAACCAACACTTCAAAATGAGTCAGAGCTGCTCATTGGAATAAGTCAGAGATTAAATTGCTAAACTAAAACAAGAATGGGAGTCTCAGTGCAGCTGGGCCCAAGGCAAGTTGTGGCACAGTAATAAGCTGTGGAAAAAGGAAGAGTTATAATAGGAACCATCCTAGAATATGGATTATAAAACAAAGCAGGTTATCTAGAAAGCATTGTGTGCCTTACCCAGAAATAAGTAGAGTTGTTCTGAAACCTTGGAACTGCTTTTACTTGTTTGTCCCAATTTCGAATATTAGTTCTCGTGGGTAATATAGAATTTTAGAGAGAAGGACTGTAGACACTACAGGGCAGGGAGATCATTTTATACCAAGATAAAACTGATACAGAGGTCAGGAGTCTTGCTTGGATTGTATAGCTTTCTATACAGCTGGCTATTGGGCCAGTTAGTTGGGAGTTGAATTCTGATCTCTTTGGTTCATGGCTACGCAGTACTATAGGAACCTTCCTTACTCCTCCCTGGGTCATTGTTTCAGCAGGTAGCTTTTAGTTCTTTTCCAGTTTATGCAGCTTAGCATTGGCAGGTATATCAATTACACCAAAACATTACTATAATAACTTCAGATGCCCCCTCCTCTAAAAATTGTTTTCTAATTTTTTAAACTACTTCTATATTCCAGGGACAACCTTCTTTTCCTCCCCCTCTCCCTCCCCATTAACCCTTCCCCATCCTCCTCCTCTCTCTTTTTTTTTTTTTTCCCCAGTATTTAAGATTGAACTCAAAACATCGCTCATGGTAGGCAAATACTCTATCATTGATCACTATCTGTCCCCACATCCTCTTTTGGTAGTCATAGCTTCATCTTTCAATATCCACACTATATAAACCTTAAGATCACAAAATCTCTGAATTCTATAAACCCCTAAACCATACTTTCCTATTAAACTTCCAATTACAGATTTCAAGCAATGTGAAAGTTGTGCAACTAAAATAGTGTTTGAAGTTATTTTGGGGTAGATCAATCTACCATATGTTATGGGAAGAAAAACAAATGTCAGATTTGTTTCAGTTTTTGAAGTCCAGTATAAGAATTAAAATGTTAGTCTGTGCAGCTTGACCTCTACAAGAGGAAGCCTACAGGATCTGGCCTCCAGGTTGCAAGGTGATGTACTGAGATCACCTGAGTCATGCTTGGGACTATTCATTTTATTGGTCATAAAATAAGGCTTCCTGGTTCATGATGATTATTTTTTTTCAGTCTTAAGTATGTGGTTTATTTCAAATAATTCATGTTGATGGCAAACTTTCAACAAAAAATAATCCCAGGGAGAAAAATCAGGACAAATGACTATAATCCAGGAATATATTTTTTAAAAAGACTTTTTTTCTGTCTAATAGTTCTAACATTCCTCCCTTACTATGATATCTATAGCGATTAAGATATATCTCAAACATACTCATAATTTCTATGCCAAAAATATACAGACGCTCTCTTCAAATTTAACATTTAAAACTTCTGTCATTTAATGTATATTAATAATTAATCAGATGAAGGATACATGCTTTAATATTTCTAGATAGTTCTTTAATATTCCAGAAATTAATTTTTTTCCAGAAATTTCCATATGGGAAAATCTTTAGAATGAAAGCAGTAATATATAAGATCAACTGTTGCATGCTCCAGGGGGTCTAGCAAAATCTTGTAATGTGCCAGAAGATGTAACTAAAGTCTCTAAGCAATAGGTAAGAAGGAAGGAAAACACTACAGCACATGTATCTGTACATGTGCTGTTAAAATATATTTGATCTATTTACGTATAGTGATGTAAATGTGCCATAAACTATAAACTCATGCAGGACTTTGTCTGTCTTGTCTTGCATATATTGCAGGGAAGAGCACAGAACTGAGGGCGCAGCAAATGAAAAGTAAGCATTTATTGGATTTCGGAATGAGTGAATTCATGAATATCTATGTTTTATTAGCAGTTATTCCACCCTTCTTCAATATTACTGAGCCTAGCCAATATACAAGAAATGTGTATTATTTTGCCAATATATAGTTAAATGGGCATGGGGTAGCTACTCTGAGCCTTGGCTTATTGGTTTGTAAAATGAAAGCAAGGCCTTCCCTGCTTATATCAAATGGTGCTTTTGAGGACTGAATAAGAGCATTATTCAAATATATTTTGCAAGCACTAGGGTCCAATAATAGGTAAGGCATTATTTTAATAGCATGAGATAACATTAAATAAATACTAAATTTAATAACATTAAATTATACCAGAGTTGTTAGCCTGATTTGTTTTCATTTGTAAGTAGGAAAAAAAAATAGAACAAATTAGAAGCGGTTTTTTTGTGTTTTTTTTTTTTTTTTTTTTTTTTGGTCTTTTTGAAGCATAGTCTCCCTGTGCCCCCAGTTGTCCTGGAAACTCACTCTGGAGTTTTTCCTGAGAATATTCTTTTTTCAAAGAAATATATACATAAATTTAAAATAAAGAGTTTACTAAGTAGAATCATGGCTAGGGTATGGTAGGAATTACTGAGATAACTTTCTGCACTCGTAAATGTCTTGACGAAGTAGGAGGAGCAGTAAACCAACTCATTATACAGCTTTGTGTGCTCCCATTACATTTATCTCTAACTGTTCAAAGTGTGCTTTTAATGTTTTGTTTAAAAATTCATTTTAGAAAGATTAGGAATGGAGAACATTTCTTAGAATAGCTACTGGCAATATTTAGGAGGGGGAAATTATCCAATTTTCCTTTACATGCCATAGAAGAGTGATTTCATTGTTCAGCCCAGCACAATCTTCGCCTTTTAGTAAAATGATTAGATAGAAATTGACCTTATTTTTTTACACATGGTGGATAAACAATCCATTCTATTCTAGTCATCTGTTGTAAAAGTCTATGTTGAGGAACAAGCATTACACTATCAAAACCCCAATATTTCATCATTGACTTTATATTTACTAATTATAATACTATTTCTAGGCACTAGCACATCTCTTTCAATATTTAGAAACTAGTAGATGTAATATAGTTTCTACAATTTCAGTGAGACATAACATGTCTTGAAGTATCCCTTGCCCCCCCCACACGATAGTCTCTCCATAAATTTTACTTTGATCTTGATACATGAGCTGGTGTCCTCTTGCGTTAAGTGCAACTTAGCAAATCCCACTTCCACAAGACCTACAGTTAAATGAATAATCTGGTAGAGTAATCAACCCACTGCGTGCTGAATATCATGAGTCCTGGAAATCTGGCGATATTGAATCCTCTTGCCTTCATCTCTGCTTCGTATCCTCACTGCTTCAGACATTATTCATTTTTTTCACCCATGCACAATCTACTGCAGTAATTTTTAAAAGGATCTCATTGTGTCTTGTCTCCCTCTTCCTCTTTTACTCTTATGAGACTTTCAGTGCCAGCTTTCCCTTATCTGACTCCTCAGCATTTTCCCATCCCAGTCTTTTTATTTATTATTATTATTATTATTATTATTATTATTATTATTTTGGCTTTTTGAGACAGGGTCTCCTTGTAGCCTCAGCTGCCTTGGAACTCACTCTGTAGACCAGGATGGCCTTAAAAAATAGTTTGTTATTTTTATTTTATGTGTATGGGTGTATTGCCTGCATGTATGCAAGTGCACCCATGTTGTGCAGTGCCCGAAGAGGTCAGAGGAGAGTGTCCGTTCCCCTAAGACTAGGGTTATGGACTGTCGTCAGCCACCGTGAGATGCTGGTATTCAAACCTGGGTCCTCTGCAAGAGCAGCTAGTGCTCTTACCTGCTGAGCTATCTCTCCAGCCCCCACCCTTATTCCTAATGATGGGATTGGTATACAGACCCTAACACCCAGCTATTGGGGCATTTCTTTAAATGACCTGTCAGAATTAAGGTGCTCATTGAAAAACATTTTACTTTAAAATGTATGTACGGTCTGAATTCCTCTCTGTAAGATATTTTAGCAAATTTTTATTTAGAAATTTTTCTTTCTTTCAAATTTATCAGCTAAAATTGCCATCTGTAGAAAAGGTACCACATGTTTCAGGTTAATTTTTACACACTGGTACATTTCTCTGTACCACCAACTTGCCAATACAAGAGGTTCAATGACAGCAATAGGATAATGATGACATGATGGACACTTAGTTCTTTAATAATTCAAACAATTGGACTTGAGTGCACAGAACTTAGATCGGGAATTTCCCAGGACCACCTGAAGCACAGAGGGCTAAACAGGCATTACCCCCCCCCCAGTGGAATTGATGAGGGAGTGTCCAAGCGGATTCTTTGGAGAACCTTGAGAACAGAAAGGGAAGAGTGAGTTAGACTTCCAACAGAAAGCCTAAAACTTAGACAAGTCAACACTTCATAAGCAAGGAGAAAAACAAATCAAACAAATAAACAAACAACAAAGGCATCTGAAGGAGACAAGCAAAGCAAGCCTTCAACACAGAGAAGAGGCATTTGGGATTGCATTGGAATACAGGCAAAAAGAAACCCACATGCCAGGGACATGAAGAAGGAACAAGGTGCAGGATAATTCTACACCAAGCTCTACCAACCCTGTGGGAGATTCCTACAGTGGGATCCCTCTGGGGATGACCCAGGACACAAATCTTAGAGGAACAATTGCAGACATATTCAAAGAAATCAAGGAACAAAAAGAACAAGTCAGAGAACTAAAGAGAGAGAATGAAAAACTCAAGAAGACCTAGAGAGAGAGAATGACAAACTCCATAAGGAAGTGGAAACACTGAAAAGATCCCATGTTGAAAAAGAAAAGGGGGGCTGGAGAGATGGCCTAGCGGTTAAGAGCACCAACTGCTCTTGCAGAGGACCCAAGTTCGATCCCCAGCACCCACATAGTGGCTGAGAACCGTCCGTAACTCCAATTCCAGGAGAACTCCAGTTCCAGGGGAATTCAAGACCCTCTTCTGACCTCCGTGGCATTGCACGACACGCGTGCACAGACCTGCATGCAGACAGTACATTCATACACATAAATGAATAAATAAATAAATAAATAAATAAATAAATAAATAAAATTAAAAAGAAAAAGAAACCAACCAGCAAAGCAAAGAGCTACAGGAAGAGATTGAAAAGCTCCAAAAGGAACTGGGAATACTAAAGAAATCGGAAGATTAGATGAAATGAAAAAGGAAACCAAACACTCATCCAATCAAGAGGAAAAGCTGCAGAAGCAGAATGGAGGAAGCAGAACAAAGAATATCAGACCTGGAAGATAACACAGAACAACTAAAAACCTCAATTAAAGATTATGAAAAATTTAAAAATACACAAAAGTGGAACAACCAGGAACTGAGGGACACTATGAAAAGATCAAATCTCCACATGACAGGAAGGAGAAGATTCCCAAGAGAAATTGATCAGATCTTCAACAGAGTAATAGATGAAAATTTTCTCAAACTAAAAAAAGACAAACCAATACAAATACAATAAACACATAGAACTCCAAACCGACAAGATCAGAAAAGAAACTCTCCATGCCATATCATAGTTAAAATGCTAGACACTCAAAACAAAGACAAAATTCTGAAAGCCACAAGAGAAAAACAAGTGACCTATAAGGGGAAACCCATCAGAATTATAACTGACTTCTCAGTGCAAACTATGAAAGCAAGAAGAACCTGGAGCAAAGCATTCCCAGTGTTAAAGGACAATAGATGCCAACCCAGGTTACTATACCCAGCAAAAATGTCAATTATAGTTGAAGGAGAGAGAAAAACCTTCCATGACATAAACAAGTTGAAAGAATACATGTCCGGAAAACCAACCCTTCAGAGAATACTTGAAGCAATTCAAAGAACAGAAGAAAGGAGCAACCAACCCCAGGCACCTAGAAAGAGAAATCAATAAAAGCATAACTGCAGAAGTAGAAACCTAAACCAAAACCGCAAATGGATAATAAGGCAAAAGGAAGCAACACAAACCTATCAGTCATAACCTTAAATATTAATGGACTAAATTCCCCAATCAAAAGACATAGACTGGGAGACTGGATTAGGAAACAGAATCCATCGATATGCTGTCTACAAGAAACACATCTTACCTTCAAGGACAGGCACCACCTTAAAGTGAAGGGATGGAAAAAAATATTCCAAGCAAATGGTACCAAAAAGAAAGCAGGTGTTGCTATTTTAATATCAGATAAAATAGACTTCAAAGTAAAAGAAATCAGAAGAGACAAAGAAGGCCATTACATTTTTATCAAAGGAACAATTCACCAAGAAGATTTCACAATTATGAATATATATGCCCCAAACTCTGGTGCACCAAACTTTATAAAGACAATTCTCCAGGACCACAAGTCACAGACTAACCCCAGTACACTCATAGTAGGGGACTTCAATACCCCACTGAGTCCTTTGGACAGGTCAACAGGACAAAGAATAAACAGAGAGACATCTGAACTGAACGATATGATACACCAAATGGACCTCATAGACCTCTACCGAACATTCCATCCTAATACCAGAGAATACACTTTCTACTCAGCACCCCACGGAACATTCTCCAAAATCGACCACATCCTGGGACACAGAAGAAACCTCTACAAATACAAAAAGATTGAAATAATTTCATGCATCCTGTCAGACCACAGTGCAATGAAGCTCAACATCAACACCAGGACAAGCCCTCCTGCCTACAAGAACACATGGAGACTAAACAACACACTCTTGAATAATGAATGGGTCAAGGAAGAGATAAAGAAAGAAATAAAAACATTCCTGGAACTGAATGACAATGACAATACAACACAACAAAACTTATGGGATACCTTAAAAGCAGTCCTAAGAGGGAAATTTATAGCCCTGGGTGCCTACATTAGAAAAACAGAAAGAGCACAAGTGAATGATCTAACACTACAGCTAAAAGCACTTGAGAGGCAACAACAGATGAACCCTAAACGCAACAGACAGGAAGAAATAACAAAAATCAGAGCAGAAATCAATGAAATAGAAACAAAGAAAACAATACAAAAAATCAATGAAGCCAAAAGTTGGTTCTTTGAAAGAATAAACAAGATAGACAGACCTCTAGCCCAGTTAACAAAAAGAAAGAAGGAACAACTCCAAATCAATACAATCTGTGATGAAAAGGGAAATATCACAACGGACAAGGAAAAGATCAAGAAAATTATATGGGAATATTACAAGAACCTATATTCTACCAAGTTTGAAAATCTAGAAGAAATGGATGAATATCTGAAATCTTGGGAATCACCAAAGCTTGGCCAAGAGGAGACCAGCAGCTTAAACAGACCCATAACATATGAAGAAATAGAGGATGTAGTAAGAAGCCTCCCAACTAAAAAAAGCCCAGGCCCAGACGGTTTCACAGCAGAATTCTATAAAACATTTCAAAAAGACCTACAACCATTATTTCTGAAACTGTTTAGAAGTATACAATCAGAGGGAACTCTCCCAAATTCCTTCTATGAAGCCAACATCACTCTATTACCAAAACCAGGCAAAGATACAACTAAAAAGGAGAATTATAGACCCATCTCCCTCATGAACACAGATGCCAAAATTCTAAACAGAATACTGGCAAATCGCATACAGACCCACATCAAGAAGATCATCCATCATGACCAAGTTGGATTCATACCAGAGATGCAGGGATGGTTCAACATACGAAAATCAATAAACATCATCAAACACATAAACGGAATCAAAGACAAAAACCACACCATCATCTCAATTGATGCTGAAAAAGCCTTTGACAAAATCCAGCATCCCTTCATGCTTAAAGTCCTAGAAGGAATTGGATTGGAGGGATCATTCCTCAATGTAATCAAAGCCATATACAGGAAACCCACAGCCAATATCATCCTAAATGGGGAAATGACAGAAACATTCCCTTTAAAGGTAGGAACTCGGCAAGGCTGCCCCCTATCACCACTCCTCTTCAATATAGTGCTTGAAACACTTGCTAGAGCAATAAGGCAAGAAAAGGATATTAAAGGAGTACTAATTGGAAAAGAGGAAGTCAAACTATCCCTATTTGCTGATGATATGATTGTTTACTTAAGGGATGCAAAAAACTCCACCAGAAAACTCCTAGAAACGATTAACAGCTTCAGCAAAGTGGCAGGATACAAAATTAACCTTAGAAAATCAATGGCCTTTCTTTACACCAAGAACAAGCAACTGGAGAAAGAATTCAAAGAGACCTTCCCACTCACAATAGCTTCAAAAACAATAAAAAAAAAACTAGGAACAAACCTAACCAAAGACACCAAAGATCTCTACAACAAAAATTTTAGAGCCCTGAAGAAGGAAATTGAAGAAGACATCAGAAGATGGAAAAACCTCCCATGCTCATGGATTGGGAAAATTAATATAGTAAAAATATCTGTTCTACACAAACTCTTGTACAGGTTTAATGCAATCCCAATTAAAATCCCCAAGAGCTTCTTCACAGGCTTGGAAAAAAAGTCCTTAATTTCATTTGGAAAAACAAAAGACCCCCAATAGCCAAAGCAACCCTGATTGAAAAGAGCAATACACGGAGGATCGCTGTACCAGACTCAAACTATACTACATGGCTATAGTCATAAAAACAGCTTGGTACTGGCACAAAAACAGACCTGTTGACCAATGGAACAAAATTGAAGATCCAAACTTGAGCACATACAATTTCAGCCACCCTATATTTGACAAGGGGGCCAAGTAGACACAATGGAGGAAAGACAGCATCTTCAGCAAGTGATGTTTGCAAAACTGGATCACCACTTGTAGAAGAATGAAATTAAACCCCTATCTCTCACCCTGTACAAAATTCAACTCCAGATGGATTAAAGACCTCAACATGAAACCCCAAACTCTGAAGGCCATAGAAGAAAAAGTTGGCAGCAGACTACAAGACATAGGCATAGGAAAAGACTTCCTAAATCAGACAGCAGCTGGGCAAGAAGTATGATCAACAATTGACAAATGAGACATTATTAAATTCAAAAGCTTCTGTACATCAAAAGAAACAATCAAGGATGTGAAGAAAAAACTCACAGAGTGGAAAGAAACCTTCACCACAGAAACATCTGACAGATCATTGATTTCCAGAATATATAAATTGCTCAAAAAACAAAGAAAGTAAACAAATGACCCACTCAAAAGATGGAGCAGAGAGCTGAACAGAAACTTCAGAAGTGAGGAATAAGAGATGGCTGAGAAACATCTTAAAAAGTGTTCAGCATCGCTAATAATTAAGGAAATGCAAATTACAACGCTTTAAGATATCATCTCACTCCAATAAGACTGGCAAGGTCAAGAAAACAAATGATACCAAGTGCTGGAGAGGTTGTGGGGAAAGGAGAACACTCATCCACTGCTGGTGGGAATGTAAACTCGTACAGCCACTACGGAAAGCAGTGTGGAGAACCCTTGGAAAACTTGCCACCTGACCCAGTCATACCACTCCTGGGAATGTACCCACAAGCCTCATCTTAGCGCAAATATACATGCACAGAGAGGCATGTTTATTGCAGCTCTCTTCCCAATTGCAAGGAGCTGGAACCAACCTAAGCGCCCTTCAACTGACTGGTAGATAGAGAAAATGTGGTACATGTACACAATGGAGTTCTATGCAATGGTAAAAAAAGATGACATCATGAACTTTGCAGGTAAATGGATGGACCTAGAAGATATCATGCTGAATGAAATAACACAGTCCCATCAAAACAAACGACAACTGGTATCCCTCATCTGTGGATGCTAGAGCCAATTACCTAATTGTATGGCAAAGTGAGCAACGTTAATGTGATCTGAAAACAACTGTGTTCTTATATTGCAGAATCCCTTAAAAAATAAACAAATAAAATTAAAAAAAAAAATGAAAAGCAATACTTCAAACCATTTCTTTGCTGACTTGAATCTTGACAAATTTTCTCGACCCTATGTAACTTCCCTCTCACCCTCACTCTTGGTCTGCCAGACATTTGTGAACCATAGAACATGCTATGCTTCTCACAATCCTCTACCCTTGCCAATACTGTTTCCGCTTTCCAACAAATACACTCATTTGCCACTTAATAAACTTTTCATCCCCCCAATCCTAGGGTAAGTTTTACTTATTTAGAACACTTGTCACCAGTCTCAGAATAGCTTGTAGCTGATAGAGTTTCTGTATGTCCTGGACACTTTGCTCAATTCTAGTATTCTCATGATGTAAGTTTTTTTTTTTTTTTGTTTTTGTTTGGTCCTTTATAGTGAATAACCCTCTTAGTTTCTGTTATCTTAAAGATGATTAAATCCTAAGATTTTTAATTAATGGAAGGAATCTGAAAATATGTAATTGATATAATATACACTGGCGGCAATTCGAAATATTTTCAATTTTCTTTGTGATTATTGAACAGAACTGTTTTATCACCTTTTAATACTGGTAGGAACTGTCTAGGAACTGGGTACTTGCTGAGCTGACGTCAATTAAATATGCCTTAATCGATAACAACCCGTGTCCCTCTCCCACCATCCCCCCCCCTTTCAATACACCATTTCAGCCCATTTTCTGATGCCGTCCTTTCGGTGCTTTTACTATGCCTCCCTCTCCATGAGAAATATTTATATCTGGGTTGTTGGTACTAGAGATCCACATATGAGGACACCATTTGTCGTTGTGTTTTCTGGGACTGTTTTGCTTCACTTAACATAATGTCTCCAGCTCCATCCATTTACTGCAAATTTCATTATGTTGTCCCCTCTTACTGCTGCATAGTATTCCATTGTATACATGTACCACAGTTTTCTCTTCTTTCTCTTCTCTCCCACTTCAGTTTGAGAGGTCACCTGGGTTGGTTGCAGTTTTTTGCTATTGTGACAGAGCTGCAATAAACATGAGCTGTGCATGTATCTTTGCAGTTAAGATGTGTCGTGTGGGTATAGTCCCAGGAGTGGTATGACTGGGTCAAATGGAAGCTCATTTGAGTCTTCTAAGGGTTCTCCCACACTGCTTTCCATAGGTTCTACAGGTTACATTCCCACAAACAACAGGTCCCCCCACTTGGATGGTGGGGCTGTGGGTTTTGGGCACAACACCTGCAGATAGGTTTTGCAATAAGGTGCTTGTACTCATGGATTCTCACTAATATGAAAGCTTAAAATGGAAAAAAAACTGAGAGAAAATGCAGGACAGTTATGGCAGAATGCATGATCTGGGATGGGGGTGGGGAGTGGGGGAGGGAAAGGGAAATAAGCCTGAAACTGAATTGGAAAAAATGTATGAAAGCAACAAAGCATCAATAAAAATTAATTAGAAAAAAAAATAAATAATAAATAAAAAGTTAAAAAAAAAAGATAAACTGTAAGGACCTTAAATCAATCCCTGGTTTTAAAATGCAAACCAGTCTTTAGGCTTTTAAATGACTCTTTAAAGCAACTAAATAGATTTATTTCTTGCTGTATAATATTATCATATCAAATAATGTAAGATCTGTCTTTTCATATATAAAGGAAAATTGGATGATGGACTTAAAACTAGATGTTCCATTTACAGCTTAGGACTCCACAATCTATTAATCTCTGCATCAGTTGTGAATATCTGTATTAATCATTATCTATTGCAGCTAGAAACTTTTACGATGAGGGTTGAGAGAGGCAATAATCTATTATATAAATAATAACTTAAAGAGCAGGTTATTACTACAAAATCCATTTAGAAGAATAATCATACTAGGTTCTCCCCCAGGGATTATGCCCTAGCCAGCCATGGGTGCTTGGCCCAGTAAAGGTATCAAGCATGAGTTCTGTATTGTGTGCTCAACATGGAAGAAAGATGAAAAAATTGCAAAAGCCAGAGGAGTATCTGCAGTGAAACAATGACTGATAGACATGACAGCAGCACTGCACACAGACACACAGCATCCACAAGAGCTACATAAGATCAAGCCAGCCAAAAGTCCAGCATGGATGTGAGAGTGTCTCATAAAGCCTCACCCCTTTCTGAGGAGCTCTTGGAAATTGAGGACTTCTAGGGGGCTATGTGACAATTTTCTTCAACAGCGTGTTGCCTCAGAGGACACTCATGCTCCAGCAGATAAGCCCACACCCATGCACATATAAACAGTACTAAACAGGGCTCAGTGAGTTAAAAAAAAAAAAAGAACTGGAAGTTGGGAGAGAAAAGTAATGATGGAATAGAGGAAAGATTAGAAGGGGAGAATATGGGGCAGAATTTTGACCAAACCACATTATATGTGCATGCATGAATAAAACAATTCTTTAGAGATTTCTATTATATAAAGGATTTATTTGACTTAAAAATAAAACTAGCATATGGTAAGCAGTTAATCTGTCATTCGTTTCTTACAAGAAATTGAATAGGTTATAAAGTCTAGAGATGGCCTACCCACAAAAAGCACCAGGGGAATTATATTGATTTCAAGAGCTTCCAATCTTGACAAGGAAAACATTGAACGCTTTAAAGTATGTTGAAATTGTAGTCACTTCAGCCTCAACTTGTCTTTCAGGCAGATAATTGGTTTTCATTTTTCTTAGTGGTGAGTATAAACTAAAATTTTAAGTAAATGATTATAGATGACATTTTTCTCCTAAAAAATAGAACAGATAAGAAGCTTGTTTGGAAATTTTATAAGTCCACCATACAATGTTAGTATATCTTTGCCACTACAAAATATTTGATTTGTATTTAGTTTATACAATTCTTCACTCACAATTCCAACACACTAAATGATTTGCCTTTGGCTCATATGTTCATGGACTAGAGTAGAATTTTAAAACACCAATTAGGTGGAAAACTTTATACATATCTTTCTGGATATCATATTTTAAGAGAAAAAAAATTTATAAACATCATTGGAAAACACACATTTAGCAGCCATAGTAATCTGGTGGTGTAGAATATGGTTTTCATCAACAAAAAATTCCAGTCTGAATCATGTTTATTAGCTGACCTTGGAATATTACTAATAAATGCAATCAAATCATACATGATAACTTTTTGATTTTATGAAAAATTATCTTGCCAGGCGTGGTGGTGCATGCCTTTAATCCTAGCACTTGGGAGGCAGAGGCAGGAGGATCTTTGTAAGTTCAAGGCCAGCCTGGTCTACAGAGTGAGTTCCAGGCCAGCTGGGGCTACAGGGCGACACTGTCTCGAAAAGACCTAAAAAAAAGAAAGAAAAATTATCTTTACTAACGAGGCTACAGCATTCACTTGGAAAATAGGTACAAGTCTTGTTTGATAATTCTGCCATCCCTCAACCTGCCATCATACCAATACTAGGTACGCTGTCCATGTAACTTAGTTAAGTAGATATTTATAGATTGCTCTGATTGATAGGTCCAAATCAGACCTGCCAGAGCATTATTTAATATGGTTTGATTGAACTCTTGAGACTGGAGCAAAAGAAACAGAAGCAGAATAGCCTTACCCATAGTAATGAGCTACTTTTTGCATATTTTACTTGAAAGCATGATGATATTTTTTGATGAAAATATGCTATGTGCCCACCCTTAATCCCAGCACTCAGGAGTCAGAGGCAGGCAGATCTCTGTGAGTTCAAGGCCTGCCTCATCTACATAGTGAGCTCCAGGTTAGCAGGGTTTAAAGGGAGACACTGTCTCAAAAAAACCCAAACAAACAAAAAAGAAAATAGGCTTATGTATTTACATAATCATGATGTACTTCTGTAAGCTGACCTTAGAAAGAAATATTAGTTATGATATAAATTCATGATATTCATTTTTTAAAGTGACAACATACTCCTTTATTACTTTCTATTACTTTATTACTTTCTTCACCCATTCTATTCTCCAATGATTATAAATGGTAAAAGTAAAGAATATGGCCACAATAGAGGATTTATTTAAGATTACAAATCAATAGTAACAACTGATGCTTCAGAAGAGAAAAGTCAAAAATTTATTTGTAATGTTCAAGCAAAGAAAAACTTCACTATAAAAGGAACATAATGCAGCTATTTGTGTCACTAATCTAAGGGAAGGGCATGTGGACTTTATAGTTCAGGAGTTTGTGTTGATGGCTGTAACATTAAGACAATGTTGAATGAATTGATTGGCCTGATGTTTATCAATTACCACTTTTAAAGTAGTTAGTTCCTTATAGTTAATGAATTAGAGAAAGTCAGGGGTCTCGAAAGATAGCCTAGCAGTTAAGAGCACCGACCGCTCTTGCAGAGGACCAGGGTTCAATCCCCAGCACCCACATGGTGGCTGAGAACCATCTTTGACTCCAGTTCCAGGGGAATCTGACACCCTCTTCTGACCTCCATGGCATTGCACGACATGGGTGCACCAAGCCACGTGCAGACAGTACATTCATACACATAAAATTAAATAAAAATTACAAAAAATTAAAAAATGTTACTTCTTGAAGAATCAACTTTTAATCACAGAACTACAAAAGAGAGGTTTAGAACTATCAATCTAAAACTGTCCCCTCGGCCTTTGTAGCCAGTGACCAGCGGGTCAGGTTTGGGTTTGGTGCCTCTGTGGCTTTGTGCGGCCGGCTCCTGAGGCACAGGAACCCGTAAGTCACTCAGCCAGGTAGATTTTGGGGTAGACTGTCTCCCGGGCTGCTGGAATGGGGTCACAACTCTGAGCCCTCTTGTAGCGGGTGGCTGTCTGGATGGGACTGCCCTTCGCCTTCGCCTTTGCAGTTGGTGATCAGCAGGTCAGTTTTGGGTTTGTTGCCTCTTTGGCTTTGTGTGGGCTGGCTCCTGAGGCACAGGAACCCGGAAGTCACTCAGGCAGGTACTGGGGCATGAGCTAGGTCAGGCATATCCCCATACCCCTGCCAATGGGAATTGATGAGAGAGTATCCAAGTGGACTTTCTTTTTTTGAGAACCTTCAGAACAGGAAGAGAAGAGTGACTTAGGCTTCCAATATCCAATATATAAACAAAATTGAAAGCCTGAAACTTAGACAAGTCAATACTCCATAAACAAGGAGGAGGAAAGAAAAAAAAAAAAAAAGCATAGGAAGGAGGCAAGCAAAACTAACCATCCGCTAACATAGTGAAAAGACATTTGTGATTTGAACCACAAAAGGGAAACCCACATGCCAGGGACACGATGACGAAGCGACAACATGGGAAAGGCACAGGATAATCCTGCACCAGGCTCTACCAAACCTGTAGGAGATAGCTACAATGGGATCCCCTTGGAGGTGACCCAAGAAACATATCGTAGAGGAATAATTGCAGACTTATGCAGAGAAATTAAAGAAAATAAAGAAGAATTCAGAGAACTAAATAGAGAGAATGAAAAGCTCAAATAGGACCCAGAGGGATACAATGACAAACTTCGGAAAGAACTAAAGGAACAGATTGACAAACTACAGAAAAAACTAGAGGGAGAAAAAAACAAACTCTGAAAGGAAGTAGAAATACTGAGAAAAGAAGCCAACCAATGAATTAAGGAGCACCAAGAAGAGATTGAGAAGCTCAAAAAGGAAATGGAAATACTAAAGAAAACACAGGATGAAACAAAAAAGGAATTAGAACACTCATCCAATCAAGAAGAAAGGAAAGGAAAAAGCCTCAGAAGTAGAACAGAGGAAGCAGAACAAAGAATATCAGATCTGGAAGATAACACAGAGCAAATAAAAAGCTCAAATAAAGATTATGAAAAATTTAAAAATACACAAATGTGTAACTACCAGGAAATATGGGACACTATGAAAAGATCAAACCTCCCCATCATAGGAACAGAGGAAGGAGAAGATACATCTGACAAAGCATTAATTTCGAGTATACAAGCTACTCAGAAAACAAAGAAGAAAGAAAACAAATGAATCACTCAAAAGATGGAGCAAAGAACTGAATAGAGACTTCACAGAGGAGGAATTAGAGATGGATGAGAAACATCTTAAAAATTGTTCAACATCGGGCTGGAGAGATGACCTAGCGGTTAAGAGCGCCGACAGCTCTTACAGAGGACCCGGGTTCGATCCCCAGCACCCACATGGCGGCCGAGAACCATCTGAAACTCCAGTTCCAGGGGAATCCGAGACCCTCTTCTGACCTCCGAGGCATTGCACGACATGGGTGCACAGACCTGCATGCAGACAGTACATTCATACACATACAGAAATAAATAAAATAAAATAAAATAAAATAAAAAACTGTTCAACATCACTAATCATTAGGGAAATGCAAATTAAGACCACTTTAAGATATCATCTCACTCTGATAAGACTGGCCAGGATCAAGAAAACAAAGAATATCAAGTGCTAAAGAGGTTGTGGGGAAAGGGGAACACTCATCCATTGCTGGTGGAATGTAAACTTGTACAGCCACTATGGAAAGCTGTGTGGAGAACCCTTAGAAGACTCAAAATGAGGTTGCCATTTGACCCAGTCATACCACTCCTGGGCATATACCCACAAGACTCATCTTACTGCAGAAATACATGCACAATTATATTTATTGCAGCTCTGTTCACAATAGCAAAAAGCTGGAACCAAACCAAATGCCCCTCAACTGATGAGTGGATAGAGAAAATGTGGTACATGTACACAATGGAGTTCTATGCAGCGGTAAAGAAAGACAACATCATGAACTTTGCAGGTAAATGGATGGAGCTAGAAGACATTATATTAAATGAAGTAACACAGTCCCAGAAAAACAAACGACAAATGGTATCCCTCATATGTGGATGCTAGTGCCAATAACCCAGTTATAAATA
>VZQC01012652.1:1625456-1656470 GCA_009823505.1 Rhizomys pruinosus
GAGAGAGAGAGAGAGAGAGAGAGAGAGAGAGAGAGAGAGAGAGAGAGAGAGACTGGAGACTGGCAAGGCTTGTTAAACTCACTAAACCCTCCCCCAGTGATGTACTTCTTCCAGCATGGCCACAACTTCTAAAACGTCCCAAAACAGTGCCACCAACTTGGGGACAAAATGTGTGAATATTTAAAGCCTATGGGGCACACTCTCACTCAAACCACGACACACAGCAATCAAAGACAAACTAGAACAGTGGGGGTGAAAGCCAAACTCTCATCTTCAAGAATCAATAACAAGCTCTCTTAAATGCGGATACATCTCTTCATCTCTTCAGTAATTATATTTTTGCATTTCCAAAATGATTTTTTGTCAAGTTGTATTTGCCCTATTCTTTTAGGTTTTAAAGCAATACATATTTACTTCAATCACCCAACAATTCCATTTCAAAAAATCTTAGTTATATAATATTTAAGATACTCTATTAAATTCTGTGGATTAAAGAAGGTGAAAAAGACACATTTCTTATAGTGAGAAGATTACAGTTCAGGTGCTGTGGTCAGACAGATGAGGAAATTAGATCTAGGGAGGAAAGAGCATGTTAGGAACACATCCTTGATCCCCCACCTTTGTGCTCTGTGCCCCACATGCAGCCAGCAGGACTGGTAACTTGCCTGGTAAGGAATGCACAACAATACTCTGAGAAGATCACGGCTTTACCATATTTCCATGGTCACCCACACATACAAAGTGCACTTACTAGTGATGTAATACGAATGTGGCAAAGACATCTACTACATATATCAGAGTCCACTTACGTGCAATTTTCCCCTGTAAAAGTCCTTAATTTCCTGAAAGTTCTTATAATCTCTGTATCTCATGCTTCTTACTGCAAAATGTCTAGTCCTGAGTTTAGGATTAGAAAGGCAAATCCAGTCATGAGAACATTACTGGCAGACATTCCTATAAACTCTTTCAGATTATTTACTTCTATTTTTCTAAGTTTCAAAGGAAGTGCCCATTTACAGTCTATTTTCTAAGTTCCTATTCCTTTATCTTATATGAGGTTTAGCTTAGACTCTGGTTGTAGTGGACCCTTTACAGGAACATCAGCAGAAAATCATACTTGAAAACAAAGAGATGGGCTTCCACTGTTACTTATTAAGTTTAGATGAAATTGCCATTTCAGATCTAGGGCTTCAGTCCAGTGACGACTGTTTTTCAAACCAAGGCAGAGCTAACAACTGACTTGATCACATCCTTTTAAAAACAAAACAAAAACATGCTCTCAGGCACAAGGCGAACATGGATAAATGAGCAGGAGTATTTTCTGCTAGCTGGCATTTTCTGCTTCCTTATTGATGGGCTAAATGAACAATTTGGCAGACTATTACTAAGGGAAAGGTCTAGGGTCTCTAAATTTTGACAAAATGGAACAAATTTCATTTCTGAAATATTTTTCTACAATGTTTTTGGTTTGAATTATTTTTTGTCTGGTGTTGTGGGTACATCTAATGGTGTTCTAGTTTCCTTTCAATTGCTATGACAAAACACTCTGACCAGTTCCAACTTGGGGAAGAAAGGCTTTATTCAGCTCACATCTCCTGGGTCACAGTTCATTACTTAGAGAGTCCACCTTAGGCACTCAGGGCAGGAGCACAGGCCATGGAGGAATGCTGCTTACTGGCTTGCTCCCCTGGCCCATGCTCAGCCTGCTTTCTTTCTTTCTTTTCTTTTTTTTTTTTTTTTTTTTTTTGGTCTTTTCGAGACAGGGTCTCCCTGTAGCCCCAGCTGTCCTGGAACTCACTCTGTAGACCAGGCTGGCCTTGAACTCACAAAGATCCACCTGC
The DNA here is from genome assembly GCA_009823505.1 of Rhizomys pruinosus. Taxonomy (NCBI): domain Eukaryota; kingdom Metazoa; phylum Chordata; class Mammalia; order Rodentia; family Spalacidae; genus Rhizomys; species Rhizomys pruinosus. Next base: position 1,627,298 of record VZQC01012652.1, read on the forward strand.
TTCTGCCTCCCAAGTGCTAGGATTAAAGGTGTGCACCACCACACCCATCAGCCTGCTTTCTTATACTGTACACAACAACCTGCTCAGGGGTGGCACCACACATAGTAGGCTGGGCCCTCCCACATTGCTCAACAATCAAGAAAATATTCCACAGACATGGCCACAGGTCAGTCCAATGGAGCCAATTCCTGAGTTGAGGCTCCCTCAACCCAGGTGTGTGGAGTTGACACTAAAGCTATCTAGAACACATGGTATGATGGAGACACAAGGCCACAGCTGGACAGGGTGCAAAGAATAAGAGAGCACAGAGAGCAGAGAATAAGAGACCACAGAGAGCAGATAATAAGAGACCACAGAGAGCATGTTTCTAATTGAGTTTCTTAATCAATGGTATAAAAATTTGTCTCAACACCTGGTACATTCTAATCATAAAAATTCAACTTTGCTGGGCGTGGTGGTGTATGCCTTTAATCCTAGCACTTGGGAGGCAGAGGCAGGTGGATCTTTGTGAGTTCAAGGCCAGCCTGGTCTACTGAGTGAGTTCCAGGCCAGCTGGAGCTACAGAGAGACCCTGTCTCGACAAGACAAAAAAAAAATTTCAACTTTACAAATTTGCCTTTATTTAAGTGTACACATAAAATGAGACTTATAATTCATTGGAGCTCTTTCAAATAAGAACATCTTTCCCCTCTAAAACAATAATAATCATGCAGCAGGAATGGTGGCATGTGGCTTTAATCCCAGCACTCAAGAGGCAGAGGCAGGCAGATCTTTGTGAGATCAAGGCCAGCTGTTCTACATAGCAAATTTCAGGCCAGTTGGTGCTACAAGAACACCCTGTGTCAAAAGCCAGAAAAACAACAAAAAAATAATAGTCTAAGGACTGTTTGAAATGCTTTTCATAAACTCAGTCCTTAGGCTGAGGTGTAGCTTAAGTAACAGCGATGCTTGCTTCACATGTGCAAGGTCCTGGCTTTGATTCCCCAGCACCTCCTTCCTAAAATGTCTTTCATAACCAGAAACCTTGAAATTATAAAATGAATTTAATTATTATTTCTTTTGCACTGAGGAGGAAACTAAGGTATGCACAGGTTAGCCAACTTACCTAGAATCACACAGTAAAGTCAGAATGCACTCAGTCTAGCTCCACAGTTGCTTCTCCTAATAATGCTATTTTTCTTCTCAACATGCATATGTTTGGCAGATGCTCCTTCTTCATCTTTGTGTGCCTCAGAAGTCACACTATTACCACAATATCTTACCCATACTACATGCAAAATTTAGTACTTTTGTTGTAACTTTTACTCGTGTGTAACTGATTAAGGCAATGCTTCTGAGGGCCCTGTTCCCCTCGGCACCTTCTCTCTAACTGAGCCACCTAATTAAATCTGTTGCTTACCTGGCAGGGAATGTGAGCCACTGCTGTTTCCCCAGCAGTTCACAGGGATCTTCTCCTCTTTGAAGCCTGCCTTCCTGCACATTTCTTTGCCCTTCCTACTTGAAGCCTCTCATTCTGCAGCCATTTGAAGGTTCTATTGGCAGCCTCTCTGACCTTCTATCTAAGCCTGAAAAAAGATGTGTTGTAGCAGACAGCTGTGCTTCAGTCATGGTGGGGCAATTGAATCATGCTATTAGTCTTTTAAATTGAGTTAGGTCTCAGTCCGACAGAAATTTTTTCTTTCTTTTTCATTTGACATGGGATCTTGTTATGTTATTCAAGCTAGTCTCAAATTCATAGGGTGAAAAGAAAAATCTTAGTATTTCAGTCTCTTCAGTAGCTGGGTCTACTGGCTCAGCTGCTTTGTGTCCCATTTATGCTGTTGCCTCCTAACAAGACCCCCCAGATTAGTGTGACAGTTTGTATACTTCTCAAAGCTAGGGAATCCATAATATCTCGGTGTCTAATTTATAAAGTATATGATGAGTACATTTATTTGAGTGCACTAGACCTTGACAGTACTGTGATAATTTTCCTTAGTAGTAGTTATGGGGCAGTTATGACTAGTTGCCCATGAAGTGTGCTTAACTCTGCATCTGTCTGTGAGATCATGCTGTTGATGTGTATCTGTGGGAGTGTCTGATCTGGGCTAAGGCATGCATGAGTTAACATTTATAGGCAGCTTGTCCAAGAGGCACAAGTGAGGGTCACAGGACCTCTCTGTGTATGCCCATGAATCAGGATGACAAGATGCTTCAAGGGTCTGGGGTTGGCCCCTGGGAAGTGATGTCACACTACCTATATAATGACATGTTACATTTGAAAAAACAGCCATTTTGTATTTGGATTCGCACCCTGCCATGTCTGCTTTCATGTGTGTGTGGCCTGTCCCATCATGGAAATGATGACTTACTACAAGTATCAGGGGGAAGAAAAAGAGGAGAGGGTTTCTGTATGCTTTGGTTAATGAATGAGATGAAGCCAGATCCTATTGGTATACCATATTGGATGACCAGATAGTCCAATCTGAGGCATGTTATATAATCTCTGGAGTCAAAATCTATGTGTGCTGTGATTAACACAAGTACAAACTGATAAAAGCCCCAAAGACCAGCCTTTCCTGTGGTTAGCGATGACTGCTCCTTCTGTTTTATCTTTGTCACAAGTTGAGTTTCTAATGCTGTAATGTAGTACACCAGAGTTTCATGTCAGTCTATAGGTCCACCCTGACTCTGCAACTCCAACCACAGTAATGGATTAAGACCAGACCAAAGTTCTGATTTATGCAGAACTTTGTAGAACCTTCTTAGTAACTTCTAGAATGCATAGAATCATCATCATAAGATTTCCACATCCACATCCATAATTACAGTGGCTGAAAAAAAAAAAAAACAAGGTAAAAAGACATATTGGGCTCTTCAAGCAACTTCTCTTCATTGGTCAGGCAGAGTGAGTCAGTTCCAGCTGCTAAGTACTTTTCATTACAGAACAGGGCTTCTATGTTACTACATTAAATAGTATTCTTCAGGAGTTAAGAATTGCATTGTGCAGCTTAATCTATACCACTTTTTTCTTCTGGAAGACAAAGGAAACATAAAAAAGGATGATAATAAATTAAAAAAAAATCTCCCTGGAAATGTAAAATGCATCATCCCAGTTTTTCCTCCCTCTGAAATGATATTGGCTTCAAGGGGCCATTAGCATCCAAGGGAAAGTGAGTGAGATGCTACCTGTCAATGAGTGCTCAGGGATTAGTTAATGCATGACATACATCATTGAAGCAATATATTGTAACATCCCTTTAATGATGGAAACTGCCTGGTGTACAAATGCTTACTTAGGGAATTGTCGGTGTTGGTTTCATTATCCTGTGAGCAGCTTTGCTTCCTATGTCACCATGTGTTGGTGACATCTCCCTCTGCATTTACTTTGACTTTTCAGGCCCAGATTATTGAATTTATAAATTGTTACTGCTATCTCTGAATTGTTTTAGTATGCTATATGAAATTGCTTTTTGAGTTAATTATACACAATAGGTATGGAAACATTTATGAAACATTACAAGGTTTCTGGGGTTATGGAGAGAATTGTTTTGAATTGATATTTAGCTTCATGACATAAATGTATAAGAAACTTGTAATCTAGCATGGCTAATTTCAATTTATAACATCGTCTGTACAGAAAAAGTGGATGGTATAAAATATGTACTGATATGATACATAGAATATCTAAGAATAAAGATGGCTCTTCAATAGGGATCCTTCCTGTGGCTGTGAACCACTGTACTAGATCCTGATGCACCGGGCTGTGAGTAATTCAGAAGGAGCGACAGACTCATAGGAAGCAGAGGAGAGAAGGGTTGGGGGTACCTGACACAACTGTAGGAAAGGTGAGTAGGCGGACAAAAGCCCCACACAGATGTTTACTGAGTTACACTTGAACATCCTGATAAAGTGTTTACTATCTCTGTTCATTAAATGTGGAGGATATAAATTGTTTCTTCATGAAAGAGCGATACCCTTTATCAGTGAATGCTCAGAATGGGAAGTCAAGGGAGTCAGGAGGACTATATTTGAGTCTCTTCAAATCTGTTCCTGGAATATAATAATTATGAGCATTTTACTCCTAAGAAACAAATGATACAGATTTTTTCCTAATGCCATTAGAACTTAAGTAGAAAAGAATCATATCCAGATAAGATGTAAAACAGAAATAAAATGATAATATTAGCCATAGAGGTCTAGTTTTGAGACTTAAGTACTCAATCCTGTACTAGGTACTTCATGTAAGCTTGCTATCCTTTAGTCAAATCAAAACACCAGCATGGCTAAATACTCCTATTGTATTTTACACGGAGAAGGTAAACCTCAGGGAGGTAAAGTAAAATGCACAAGCTTGCACAGTTAATATTCTAGAGCTATAATCTGAACCTAGGTATCCCTAATTTCTTTTTTTAATTAATTTATTTATTTTTAAGGTATTCACAATATAAGAGCACAGTTGTTTTCAGATCACATTAACATTGCTCAGTTTGCCATAAAATTAGGTAATTGGGGCTAGCATCTACAGATGAGGTATACCATTCATCATTTGTTTTTCTGGGACTGTGTTACTTCACTTAGCATGATATCTTCTAGGTCAATCCGTTTACCTGCAAAGTTCATGTTATAATCTTTCTTTTTTTGGGGGGGGTTATTTCTGTATGTGTATGAATGTACTGTCTGCATGTAGGTTTGTGCACCCGTGTCATGCAATGCCGCAGAGGTCAGAAGAGGGTATTGGATTCCCCTGGAACTGGAGTTCTCCTGGAATTGGAGTTTTCAGATGGTTCTCAGCCGCCATGTGGGTGCTGGGGATAGAACCCGGGTCCTTTGTAAGAGCAGTCGGCGCTCTTAACCGCTAGGCCCTCTCTCCAGCCCCGATATCATAGAACTCCATTGTGTAGATGTACCACATTTTCTCTATCCATTGGTCAGTTGAGGGGCACTTGAGTTGGTTCCAGCTCTTTGCTATTGTGAAGAGAGCTGTAATAAACATGGCTGTGCAAGTATCTCTGCGGTAAGATGAGTCTTGTGGGTATATACCCAGGAGTGGTATGACTGGGTCAGGTGGCAAACTCATCTGAGTCTTCCAAGGGTTCACCACACTTTTTCCATAGTTGCTGTATGAGTTTACATTCCCACCAGCAGTGGATGAGTGTTCCCCTTTCCCCATAACTCCTATAGCACTTGGTATCATTTGTTTTCTTGATCCTAGCCAGTCTTATTGGAGTGAGATGATATCTTAAAGTGGTTTTAATTTTCATTTCCTTAATTATTAGCGACATTGAGCACTTTTTAAGATGTTTCTCAGCCATCTCCAATTCCTTACTTGTGAAGTCTCTGTTCGATCTCCCTAATTTCAAAGCCTGATTTATCTTTATTTTTTCTTATTGGATAAAGAATCTGAATATTTGGGGAAATATTCACTACCTATATTTTAAAGAAAAATTCGACTCTGGGTAAGAGTGAAGACCTAAATTGATATGATGAAACCTGTATCTTTCCCCAAGTTCTCCTAAGTAGCAGAAATTTGAGTCAGGGCACTTTAGGATCAGATCAAACTCTTCCTACCTCCTCCTCCTCCTCCTCCTCCTCCTCCTCCTCCTCCAACTCCTCCTCCAACTCCTCTTCCTCTTCCTCTTCCTCTTCCTTTTCCTCTTCCTCCTCCTCCTTCTTTTTGTTCTTTTTGAGACAGGGTCTCCCTGTAGCTTTGGCTATCCTGGAACTCACTATGTAGACCAGGCTGGCCTTGAACACACAGAGATCCGCCTACCTCTGTCTCCCAAGTGTAAAGATTAAAGGTGTGTGCCACCATGCCCAGCTTCTTCCTACCTTCTTTTTTAAAAAATATTTTTATTGAAGTTTTTTGCACTTCATGCATCATTTCTCAGTTCAATTTATATTCATTTCCCTTTCCATGTCCCCTACCCTACCTGAGTTTATGCATTATGCCATACATGTATCTTTTTCTGAGTCATTTTAAAGTTTGCACAGGAGTTATTGTTTTGGGGAGACTTTACTGTTTTAGTTAATTCTCTTGTCCAGTTATTTTGTTCCCTCCAATTTGTATTGCTTACACACACACACATATATATATATATATATATATATATATATATGTTACAAGTATACTAAAATTATGTTGTCTGAAAATCCACTGTATGTTATTTCCAAGTCATATTTCAGGATTCACATTTTTCCCTTTTAATTTTATATTACTCTAATATATGCCTACATACCCTCCATCCATATACTAAGATTACAAAATCTGAAAATAACTGGTAGGTTAATTCTAGAACCTGTTGAGGGATTCACATTGTAAGAGAACAGTTGCTTTCAGATAAAGAGGAATATAACATTAAGTTTGCTCAGTTTGCCTTACAACTAGATACTTGGTGCTAGCATCCACAAAAGGGATACCAATCGTCCTTTGTTTTTCTGGGACTGTGTTCCTACCTTCTTAAGCAAAGTAGCTCATCAGAAAGATTCTTTTGTTTGTTTCAGACCTTATGTATTAGAACTTATGTAACGTAGTTTCAACTTGGAAAGAAGTTGAAACTCTCATACACTTACTGTTGAATACTGAAAACTTTTTACTTCTATCTAGAGAAAGGGAGGGCTCATCTTCAGGCCAAATTGATGGAGTTGCTAGAACAATATCTCTTATTACCCAGCTTCACTCATTCAATCACCAGCATGCTCAGGTTCCCAATGGGGACCTCCTGTTAACCACCAGAAGCAGTCCTTCTAGACTTCCCTTATTGATGCTAGCCTCACATTATCACACCAATCTGGGGAGGAAATCATATGTTTTGGTGGAAAAACAACTTTCTTTTAAGCCTGGAAAGCAATTATCTTTAGCTCTTATTGGAACATGTATAAACCAATCAGTGTAACTGTATAGTTGAACGATAATCAGTGTTGTCTGGAGTATAGTGACAGTAAGGAAGTTCAATTTCCTAAGTGGCTGACATAGATCTGCACACAGTTTGACCTCCTAACTGATGCTCATTATAAAAACTCACACACCATGGACAGTTAATTCTTTCCATTTTAAAAATACAACTCATTCCTGAGGCTTTAAAAACAAATAAGATCTATTTTGACATTTGGGGCTATGCTTTCTTCCAATTGATAGGACTAACACTGTTTTTAAAATTTTTAGGTTAAAAAGAAATTTGTCATTTTACCCCAATTTTCTTTCTAAAAACAGACTTTTGAAGTAATCAAAACTCTTCACTAGCAACATGATTTTTAAATTAAGTGGGGATATTACAAAGCAATCAATTTAAAACTGCAATCTACTGGAAATAAAGTTGATTTTCTGAGTTCTAGACTCCAGTCATTTTTTAATGCTTAATTCAAATCTTGTCTCACCTGGAAAGTCAGAGTTTTTCCCCTTAAACAAATTAGTTTGATTTTGTTTTGTTTTACTTATATACATTTAAAAGGAGCAGAGAGAGGTTCTAATTACTATAACTCCTGCCTACTATTCATGAATAGTATAAACCGGCCAACTACGTTGGGCCAGTTCTTTCTCTTTTTTCCCTACAGATAAGTATGTACTGTGTTATAGGTCTCCAGAAAGCACAAGTTGGTATCAAAATGAAACAAATGGCTAAAATTGCAATACAAAATTTATACAATTCTGCAAAGTAGGAAGTAGTAGTAGTTTCTTTTTTATCTAATAATTTCTAGATAATTTATTGCCTTTGATTAATCAAATCTGATTAGGGAGAAGGTACTGATTATTAAACTCATTTAACAAAGTGGCAAAGATCTATGGCTTCAAAATTATAATCTTGCATAAAAATCATTAAAGAAAGCATTGGGAATACATCATCAAATTATTCTCTCTTGTAAGTTAAATAGGTTGTCATGATCTTCAAATAGCATTTATGAATTCAATTAAATGGAAATACCACAATTTACCTGTACAAGATTTATATGCAAGAAAAAGAAATGTTCTTACTTTTGATTTTCCTGGAAAACATTCATTCCTTTATTACTGATTGCCCAAACACTTTTAAATATGTTTCTGTGTGGAATGTATCTTCACTGACTTATTCAAATTTTAGAAGCTTATTTACTATCATCTAAACCAGGGGATCAAGAAGCTGAGCAATGGGTTTTCTCCTCGTTCCCTCAAGTACAGTTTTATTGGAAGATGGCCGCGCATATGCCCTTGCAAGTTTTGTGGTTGCTTTCTCACTACATGGGAAGAATTGAATAATTATGTCAGAGAACTGGCCAACAAGCCTCAAATATTTAGTTCCATATAGTCTCCGTAAAGGAGGCAGACTTCTTTCCTAATTCTCCTCCAACAATGTAACATTCAGATAGCATTTCCATTGGAAAAGCTGTTCCTAAGAATATTTTTGCCAACCAACCCATAGAGAGGCCAATGTGCCTTGACTCCAGCTCCTGGCAGGAGACAAAGGCCTCATACAAACTCAGAGGCCCAGCTCCCATGTGAGTAGCTCAGCTCCCAGCTGGTGAGACAGAGGCCCAAAGGCCCATGTACCTCTGCTTAGAGCAGTATTGAAGAATCCCTATGGATTAGCTAAGTGACACCTCAGGCCCTTCCCCTGATCCAGGCTAGGCTTTCCTGGCCTTGGACCCAGATCCAGATGCTTACAACCACCCCAGGAAAGCTGATAAGCATACCTTATGTGGTACGGGTGCAATCCTGCCTGATTGTTACCTCTTGTGGGTCTCTTAAGGGGCTCCATACTAGCTGGATGAAACTAATCTCTCCAGGAAAAAAAGTAGCTGGGTGTGGTGGCATAGACCTTTAATCCCAGCATTCTGCAGACAGAGGTAGATGGATCTCTGGGAGTTTAAGGCCTAACTGGACTACGTAGCAAGTTCCAGGAGTTCCAGGCTAGCTGGGGATACAGGGAAACCCTATCTCAAAAAGACCAGAAAATTAAAAAAAAATCAGAAGTGAAAACCTGAAGCCTATACAAACCAGCTTTTCATACCTAATAAGAAGACAACAAAGAAAAATACAAGCAAAGTCAGTATGCAATTCAACAAAAAAATGCTTGGGTTTTGTAGCAGAATACAAACAAAAGAAATCCACATGCAAAAATCACAATGAAAATCGATAACATGAAAAACCCAAATAATTAGTCTCCAGTAAATACTACCAACACTGTAGAAGAGCCTTATGATGAGGATGCCCTAGATGTAACCCAGGATACAGAGATTAAAAGAACTATCATATACATGATCAAGTAATTCAAGGAATTTAAAGAATGCACAAACAAATTGAAGAACTAAAAGAAGATAGGGATAAAGTAAAAGATGATGATCACAAACTTTGGAATAAATTCACTAAAGATATGGAAATACTGAAGAAAACTCAGACTGAAATGAAAAAGGAAATGAAACACTTAAACAGCCATTGGAAAAGGATGGGAGAAAGCCTCAGTATAAGAGTTAATGACATAGAAAATAGAATATCAAGACTGGAAGATAACATGGAAGAATTGGAATGCTCAAGCAAAGGTTATGAAAAATTAAAAGAAAAAGGAATGGAATGAGCATGAAAAGTGGGAGAAGAATCTCGGATTAATGGTATTGACCAGATCTTCAACAGGATTGTGGAAGAAAATTTTCCAAATTGAGGAAAGACATGCCCATACAAATACAAGAAGGACATAGAACATCAAATAGACAGGATAAGAAAAGAAATTCCCCATGCCATATCATAATAAAAACACTATATGCTCAAAATAAAGAGAGAATACTGAAAGCTGCAAGAGAAAATTAAGACACATATAAAGGAAAACCCATCAGAATTATAGCTGATTTTTCAGTGCAATGAAAGCTGGAAGAGCTTGGAACAAAGTATCCCCAGTTCTAAATGACTATAGATGCCAACCCAGAATACTTTACCCAGAAAAAATGTCTATTGGAGTTGAAGGAAAAGAACAAAATTCCATGACATAAATAAGCTGAAAGAATGCATGTCCAGAAAACCAATCCTTCAGAGAATACTTGAAACAATGTAAAGAACAGAGGAAAGGAATGGCTGACTATATCCAAACAGCAACTGAAAGTAATTAATGAAGGTATAACTGCAGAAATACAATCCTATACAAAGAATGCATACAGAAACTAAACTGATGTGAAGCAATATACATTGCTTAATAATAAGATTAAATATTAATGAACCAAACTCCCCAATCAGGAGACACAGATGAGTAGAATGGATTAAGAATCAAAAGCCATTTTTTGTTGTCTACAAGAAACCCATCTCACCTTCAAGGACAGGCACTATCTTAAGGTGAAAGGGTGAAAAAAATATTCCAAGCAAATGTTACTAAGAAGCAAGCAGGAGTTGCTATTCTAATATTAGACAAAATAGACTTCAAACTAAAACTAATCATCCTGAATAATTAATGGATCAAAGGAGAAATTAGGAAAGAAATAAAAAGTACTTCTGGATTTAAATGGAAAGGACAATACTATACAATACAATACAATACAATACAACAAAACCTCTGGGACACTTTAAAAGCAGTCCTAAAAGAGGAATTTATAGGTCTAAGTGCCTACATAAAAAAGAAAAACAGAAAGAGCACAAATAAATGACTTAATGCTGTAAATCAAGACACTTGAAAGACAACAACAAATGAATTCTAAACACAACAGACAAGAAGAAATAAAAAAAAACTCAGAGAAAAGATTAGAGAAATAAAAACAAAGAGTCAATGAGAACAACAACAACAACAACAAAAAAACAATACAAAGAGTCAGTGAGAACAACAGCTTGTTCTTTGAAAGGATAAACAAAATAAACAGACCCTTAGCCCATTTAAGAAAAAGAAAGAGAAATTCCAAATCAACAAAATTATAGATGATAGGAGAAACATCACACCAGAAAACAAAAAGATCCAGAACATTATATGGGAATATTTTAAAAACCTGTACTTTATTAAATTTGAAGAGTATGGAAGAATAAGAGAAAAAGATGAATATCTGAAATCATCAGAATCACCAAAGCTTAACCAAGAAGAGATCGATGAGATAAACAGACCTATAACATAAGGAATTGAACTGATAATACGATAAAAAAAAAAACAACCCTCTCAACTAAAAAAGCCCAGGCCCATATGGATTTACAGCAGAATTCTATGAGACCTTTATAGAGGACCTATAACCAAAAAGGAAAACTGTAGACCCATATCTTTAATGAATATAGATGCAAAAATTCTCAAAATACTTGCAAAATGTATTCAAGCACAAATCAAACAGGTCGTCCACAGCAATCAAGTTGGATTTATTCCAGAGATACAGAGATGGTTCAACATACATAAATCAATAAATGCTGTAAATAATACAAATGGACTCAAAGACAAAAACCACACAGTAATCTCAATTGTAGCAGAAAAAAGCCTTTGATAAAATTCAACACAACTTTATGTCTAAAGTACTAGAGGGAATTGGACTGAAGGGAACATACCCCAGCTTAATTAAAACTATATACAACAAACCCACAGCCAACATCAATTTAAATGAAAAAAAAACTAGAAGCATTCCCCCTTAAAGTCAGGAACCTGGCAAGGCTGCCCACTATCGCCACTCCTTTCCAAGATAGTGCTTGAAACTCTTCCTAGAGCAATGAGACAAGAGAAGGAAATTAAAGGAGTACTAATTGGAAAAGAGGAGGTCAAACTATCCTTTTTTGAAGATGACATGATATTATACCTAAGGAATGCCAAAAATTCCACCAGAAAACCCATAAAAATGATGAACAGTTTCAGCAAAGTAGCAGGTTACAAAATCAATGTAAAAAATCAGTAGCCGTTCTATATGCCAATCACAAGCAATTAGAGAATGAGTAAATAAAAGCCACTCTGTTCACAGTAGCGTCAAAAAATATCTGGGAACAAACCTGACCATGAGCATAAAAAAAAATCTCTAGAATGAAAATTTTAAATCTTTGAAGAAGGAGATTGAGGAAGACACCAGAAGATGGAAGGACCTCCTGTGCTAATTGATTGGATGAATTAATGTAGTAAAAATGACCATCCTTTCCAAAGTAACATATAGATTCAATGCAATCTCATTCAAAATCCTCATGATTTTCTTTACAGAATGAGAAAAAAAATCCTAAAATTCATATGGAAAAACAAAAGGCCCCAGATAGCCAAAGGAACTCAGATGCAAAAAGAGTAATGCAAGGGGGATTACTATACTGGATTTCAAACTATATTACAGAGCTACAGTCATAAAAACAGCATGGTATTGGCACAAAAATAAATCTGTAGACAAATGGAACAAAATTGAAGAGCCAAATTTGTGTACATGCAATTTCAACCACCCATTGAGAAAGGACCAATAACACTCAATGGAAGAAAGACAGTATCTTCAGCAAATGGTGCTGGGAAAACTGGACCATCACTTGTAGAAGAATGAGACTAAACTCCTACCTTTCACCTTGTACAAAAGTCAACTCTAAATGGATCAAAGACCTCAATGTGAAACTGGAAACTCTGAAAATGTTAGAAGAAAAGATTAGCAGTAACCTACAAGATATAGAGGTAGGCAAAAAACTTTCTAAATCATATGGTTGTTGCACAGGAAATAAGGTCAACAATCAACAAGTGGGATCTCATTAAACTAAAAAGCTGTATAGCAAAAGAAACAATCAAAGAACTGAAGAAAAACCCACAGAGTGGGAGGAAATCTTCACCAGTGAAACATCTGAGAAGGTTTAATATCTATAGTATATAACTACTCAATAAACAAAGGTCCAAGAAAACAAATGATCAAAAGATGGGCTAAAGATTTGAACAGACTTCTCAAGAGAAGAAATAAAATGACTAAGAAGCAGCTTAAAAAATATTCAACATTGTTAGTAATTAAGGAAATGCAACTTAAAGCCACTTTAATCTTTCATCCTACTTTGGTAAGACTGGCTATGATCAAGAAAAGAAATAATACCAAATGATGGAGAGGTTGTGGGGAAAGGAGAATACTTACTGAGTGCTAGTGGGATTTCAATCTCATGCAATCCCTAAGGAAAGCAATGTGGAAAACTCTTAAATGACTAAAAGTTAACATAACATTTGACCCAGTCATACTACTCCTGGGTATGTACCCAAAGGATTCATCTATAACAGAAAGTATTCATCCTATAGCAATATGTGCATAACCATGTTTACTGCAGCTCTTTTCACAATACTGAAGAGCTGGAAACAACCCAAGTGTTCCTCAACTGATAAGTGGATAATGAATATGTGGTACCTTTACACAATGGAGTTCTATGCAGTGATAAAGATGACAAGATAAATTTTGCTTGTAAATGGATAGAGCTAGAAGCTGTTATGCTAAGTGAAGTAACACAGTCTCAGAAAAACAAACAACATATGGTGTGCCTCATCTGTGGATCCTAGCACCAAATCCTTATATGTAAGTCAAGATGGGTAACTTGTTAGTAAAAATAATACCACATTGAGTGATAATACTATGGATATAGCTTGAGGTTTATGTCTCTATTTTCCTAAGGTCTAAGATTTATGAGGCAGTATAAATTTCTTTCTTAAACATTAATTAAAACATACATCAACTTTCCATGTTATGTAAGAATGTAAAATTAGATTTCTTTTTACCCGCTTCCAAATTTACTGTTAAAATGTGAATCCCTAAATCTATTCTAGAATTAACCTATAGTTTATTTTAAGACTTTGTAATATTGGTATATGTGTGGAATGCATATATGTATATTTTGGACTAATATAAAATTAAGGGGAACAACAACAATAAAAGACTTGTTCAATAACTTACCAAAACAGTAAACTTCTGCATTGAAAAAGTTAAAAAAAAAAAAGACTGAGAAAAAGGTGTAAGGCAGGACTTAGCATGTATGGCAGAATGCATGAATTCTGGAGGGGGGAATCGATGGGGGAATGGACATAAACTTGATTATAAATATTATATGACTTTTGATCCACTTGGAGTTTATTTTTGTACAGGGTGAGAGGTAGGGGTTTAATTTTGTTCTTCTACAAATGGTGATCCAGTTTTGCCAGCATCATTTGCTGAAGATGCTCTCTTTCCTCCATTGAGCTTTTTTGGCCCCTTTGTGAAATATGAGGTGGCTGAGGTTTTGGATCTTCAATTTTGTTCCATTGGTCAATGGTTCTGGGTTGTTTTTTTTCCAGTACCAGGCTGTCTTTATGATTATAGCCCTGTAATATAGCTTGAAGTCTGGTAATGTAATCCCCCCAGTATTGCACTTTTCACTCAGGATTGCTTTAGCTATTCAGGGTCTTTTGTTTTTCCATATTAATTTAAGGAATTTTTTCTAATATGTGAAAAAGCTCATGGAGATTTTGATTGGGATTGCATTGAATCTGTATATTAATTTGGGTAGAATGGACATTTTTACTATATAAATTTTTCCAACCCATGAGCATGGGCGGTCTTTCCATCTTTTGATGTCATTTTCAATCTCCTTCATCAGGGTTTTAAATTTTTTGTTGTAGAGGTCTTTGGTATCTTTGGTTAGCTTTGTTCCTAGGTTTTTTTTGAGACTTTTGTGATTAGGAAGGCCTCCTTATAGTTCTTCTGCAGTTGTTTATTGTGCTGGATAGCTTTAGTGTCTTCTTGACACACCTGGGTTGAGGGAGCCTCAATTGGGGAATTGGCTCCATGGATTGGCCTGTGGCCACATCTGTGGAGTTTTGTCTTGGTGGTTGAGCAGTGTGGGAGGGCCCAGCCCACAATGAGTGGTGCCATCCTGGGCAGGTTGTTGTGTACCATATAAGAAGGTGGGCTGGGTATGAGCCGGGAGAGTAAGCCAGTGAACAGCATTCCTCCATGACCTGTGCTTCAGCTCCTGCCTCCAGGTTCCTCCAGGAGATGTAAGCTGAATAAACCCTTTCTTCCCCAAGTTGGTGTTGGTCAGAGTGTTTTGTCACAGCAATGGAAGACAAACTACAACAGAAATTGGTACCAGAAGAGTGGGCTATTGCTGTGAGAGACCTGACCTTGGTGTTTTGGGGAAGGATTGTGGAGGCGTTTGGGGAACTTTGGGCTGGGAAGATCATTGAGTGCCTAACGATCATGGCTGTGGAACTTGGAACAGTTTTGCTGAAAGAGTTGTAGAAGATGGAGGCCTGGCTTGTGAAGTTTCTAGTCCAAAGGGAAGCAGAAATCATCAGGACTGTTTAATCTGTGGGTTCTGGTCAGCTGGAGCTGAATAATCAGCTGTAAGTAACAAGAGACCAGCATCACTGTGGTGAAATCTTCTGGAAAGAATTTCTTCAGGGTCAGCACACAGAAGCTGTGATCCAGAAGGGGCCTGAGCCTCCATCTCGAGCCAGAAGCAGGACTTGGTAACATGTAAGAGTCTCCTATATGGTTCTGGTGTTGAAATTTGAGGGGATCACAGAGAGCAGCCAAGGCTTGGCACTGGGAGAGGTCAGGAAAGACCATTGGTGGAAGTGCATCTCGGTTGCAGTGAAGACCCCAAGATTGCAAGGGTCATGGAGAGAAGCTGAGGCTTTGCACCAGGAGAGGTCAGAAGAGACCATTGGTGAAGGTGCTGCCTCAGTTTCAGTGGTGACCCAGCTTTTTGGAGATGGCAGGACCATGGGACGACCACCAAGAGTAGCAGCAGGTGTGAAATGGAGTTGGCCTGGGCCTGTGAGATGAGCCATGTGTGCCAGGGATGGCAGAGTCAGAGAAGGGGAGCAGCCGAAACCCTTTGGAGCCCAGAAGATCATGAGTGAATCCCAGGTGTCCAGCCTTGAGCTACTTTGCTGGACTTAGGTTTTGTTTGAGAGTGCCTGATTCTTCTCTTTGAAATAAGACAATACTTGTTTTGGATTTTACAGCATCCCACAGTCAATAGACTTTTAATAGACTAAACTTTTAAGCTTTTGGACATTTTAAGGACTGTGGGGCTTTTAAGGTTTTACTGTCTTAGGTTGTGGTTAATGTTAATATCATACTTTGGGGATAAGAACTGGAAAAGTGGTGATTTAATAGTGATGTATTTTGTGTGTCAAGTTGACAAGGGGTCAATTGTGCTGGAGAGCTTTAGTGTCAACTTCACACACCTGGGTTGAGGGAGTCTCAATTGGGGAATTGGCTCCATTGGATTGGCCTGTCGCCACATCTGTGGAGTATTGTCTTGATGGTCGAGCAGTGTGGGAGGGCCCAGCCCACAATGAGTGGTGTAACCCTGGGCAGGTTGCTGTGTACCATATAAGAAGGTGGGCTGGGCATGAGCCAGGAGAGTAAGCCAGTGAACAGCATTCCTCCATGGCCTGTGCTTCAGCTCCTGCCTCCAGGTTCCTGCCCTGAGTTCCTGCCTTGGGCTCCCTGAGTGATGAACTATGACCCAGGAGATATAAGCTGAATAAACCCTTTCCTCCCCAAGTTGGTGTAAGTCAGAGTGTTTTTTCACAGCAATGGAAGACAGACTACAATACTTATTGTTGGTGTAAAGGAAGGCTAGTGATTTTTCTAGGTTTATTTTGTATCCCGCTACTTCACTGAGACTTTTAATCATTTATAAGAGTTTTCTGGTGGAGTTTTTAGCATCTCTTAGTTAAACTATCATATCATCTGCAAAAGGGGTAGTTTTACTTCCTCTTTTCCAATTAGTAATCCTTTAATTTTGCTTTCTTGCCTTATTGCCCTAGCAAGCATTTCAAGCACTATATTGAAGAAGAGTGGCAATAGTGGACAGCCTTGCCCTGTTCCTGCCTTTAAGTGGAATGTTTCCAACTTTTCTCCATTTAGGATGATGTTGGCTGTAAATCCTGAAACCCTGAAGGTGATAGAAGAAAAAGTCTGCAGCAACCTACCAGACATGGGTGTAGGAAAAGACTTTCTACATCAAACAGCAGCTGCACAGAAAATAAGGACAACAGCTGACAAATGGGACCTCATTAAACTCAAAAGCTTTTGTACAGTTAAAGAAACAATCAAGGAAGTGAAGAGAAAACCCACAGAGTGGGGGAAAACCTTCACCACTGATACACCTGGCAGAGCATTAACATCCAGAATATATATGCTACTTAAAAAACAAAGAAGGCTGGGTAGGCTGGCTAGAGCTCAGGGGATAATGTGGCACTGAGGAGTGTGTGGGAAGAGTAGTTTAGAGCAATGGACCCTATCAAATGACCGAATGTGTGAACTTCAGGAGTGGGCCTGCTGGTGGGTGCCATTGAAGTGGGTATAGAGGCAATTAAGACTGATTCAAAAATTATGTGTGGAACACATAGAAATTTCAAGAAAAATTTAGAAAAATATCATGTTATCTTTAAGAAAAAAAATATTTGGCACCAGTTTTCTCTTTTAGCTTGGTTAGTTATTTAAACTTAATTGAGCATTGAATGGCTTGAAGTCCTAACAATATAGAAACTCAGAGAAGGAAAAGTGATTAAAAGGAGAACCTGCCTCATGAAGGAAGAAAACTGAAACAGAACTACACATTGCAGAAGTTGCTTTTAAGTAAACATGTATAGATGACCCTTAAAATTTTGGTTTGATGTAAGATATTATGTTTTATTTATTTCACCATAATTTTTTCAAAAGTATGTGCTATTTCATAATGAAATAGATGAGCAGATGAAAGAAGAGTAGATGAGAACTCAGCAGAGCTGTCAGCTCCTGGCACTGCGTTTAATATTTATACCGGCATTTCAGGTTTCTTTGTAAAATTTTCATCTATTTATTTTTAAATTAGTAAAATGGGATGATATTCTAAGTCAAGGATGTCATTTGTATGCACTGTGTGTTCCAAAAGAAGCTATTAAGCTTCCCCAATTCAGACTTCCTGAATCTGTAAGGAGGTTGGGAGGAGAAAGAGCTAAGTGGACCAGGCTCCAAATCTTGATTTTGTTTGTTTGATAGTGCTACTGATGTTTTACATAATGCTTAAAGTAGTTCATTTCCAATGAAAGCTTGAAAATTAAACAGTAAGTGATTGGAAGTTCTTAATTTGTTTTAATTTATTGTTGACTAGCTCTAATTCTTCAAAGCAGTTAGCCAAATTACCTCCACAATATCCAGAGAGCTTTAAAATGAAAATTATAAAAGTAGAGGAACTCATACCTAATTTTATGTTATTTAATCTAGGCTTGCTAATTTTCTTGTAATACAGCTAGATTATGGATCTCTATAGGATCCTTTTTCTTTTAATTAACACTTTTGTACTATCATTAAATAATCTATTATCTGTTTTAATTTTGGGACATGAGAAGTGGTTTAATCTGAACTCTCCATATTTTTATGCTATGGTTTGAATTTTTTATATTTTTCTTGTAATTTTTATAACCATTTAAATGTAATTTAATTATTCAGCACATATAATCTTTATTATGTTTAAAATTAGCACATCATTTTCATTTTTATCTATTTTAATTAGTATCCATGATTTGAGTGACTGTATTTTATTTTATTTTATCTACTCCCTCATGGCTAAAGTTTTACTGAAATAATTAAGTCACTTCCTCTTTTATGGTGAAAAGAAAAACTTCATTTGAATAGCCTATTACCTAGTTACTATTATGCACTTTGACAGAGCTTTTCAGAGTGGAAGCAGTGAGTACAAAAAGGTGCTGCTTATTGTTCAACTACATCCCATGAATGACAGATGATATACATAGGTACAGCACTGTAGAGATATGTCCATGTTGACTTTAAGTATCTTCTTGACCTCCTTTGGCATCAACAGACCTCGGATAAAAATACAATTGGAAGATACAGGCTTTTATCTAGAAATGGCATTAATTTCCCTACAAGTGTTAATATTTTTATGCTCCATTCTATAACAGAGCACTATAATTACTTGCTTTTTTCATTCTCCATTTTCCTTTTGCATCAAAATTTCACCTGCTCTCTTAAATTTTTAGCTTATTCTTTGGTGATAGAATAACAGCTTTTTATGTCAATGAAGGGAAATAAGATAAATAGATTGGGATATACTTTATGATAAGAATAATTAAGAAAACAGACTAGTGTGCCTCCAAAAAAAGTTATGAAATTCTTTGTATGTCAGTTGTTTAGTTTTCTTTGAAACTAATATAATTAGTAATATAAGATACTGTTTTATGTCAATTTTGTGTTATTTTTTAAAACATTTGTATAAAAATTTTCATTAAATTAATTAGTTATTAAATTATATGTACAAAATAATGCATTATAACATTATAAGTTATATGTGTATATAAATTCTACATAACAATAAAATGACCTACACTGTCATAAACCATGATGATAAAAATGGCCAAAGTTAAATAATTCATTCAAATTGAGTCAGGAAAGGTGCATACATTTTTCAAACTTCAGAACAGTTGTATAAGTTTATTAAGATTATTGAAGGACATTTATTGGAGACAGTTAATTATTTACTCTTTTCTGGTCCAAGGAAGAGCAGGGGAGAAGACTGGTGGTTAGAAGGAGAGAAACTATCATTTTAAGCAAGTGTAGTTACCATACATAGAAATGCGTGCGCACGCGCGCGCGCGCGCGCACACACACACACACACACACACACGCACACGTCTGTCCCTTTCCAACACTGAGGCATTCTAGAACTACAGAGAGGAAAGGAATGTGAACTTCATGACTGTATGACATACAGTTAGCCCAAGGAAGCTGCTTAATTTGGGATTTCACATGCTATACCTTATAGATCACTTCATGTGAAGGACTATTTGAATAATATTATTTGGTGTGTACCTAATAAATCTAAAAATGTCAGTTTGCTTAAAGTAAACATTCAAGATAGATTTGATAGATCTTGCTAATAGAATTCAAAGCCCGTAGAAAACCTTCTTTTATCTTGCAGCCAGTGAACTCTGTCAATGTCTTTAGAAGAAATGGTCACTGTTAAAATGTTTCAAGCCAAAAGGAGGAAGAAGGAATCTATTCCTTCATAAACTATTAACTTTTTCCTTTACTCTATACCTTTGCAAAATAGAGTTAAATATATGATTGGGAATAAAAATTATATTAATCTAAGGAATGATTATTTGAACCTAAGAAATGTTATGCAAAATGACAATGATTCAAATACTAAAATATACTTATTTATTGTATGTGAAACACTATCTCCTTACCAGTTTTATAGACTATGTTATAAACTGTGTAAACCTAAAGGTCTATTAGATTAGGATTGCCAAAAGAAACACAGAATATGAATTTCTGTTTAATAACCAGTAATATTTTATTTTAGTGTATTTCCCATAAAAATTAGTTTTGCATTTTCTCTGACAATGTTAACTAGAAATCTTGCATTTATATTTGATGTTTGGTAAGCCCACTTTGGGGCTACGGAGGAGTGGGGATATTTTATTAATTGAATTAGAATGAGAATTCTGAAGGCAAATTGTTTGTGATCAAATCTCCACTCATAGTAACTCTGACTTTGGACACATGATTTAATATTCCTGGATCTCCAGTTTTCACCTATAACATAAAGAACCTTGAAAGAAAGTTCACAGTAAGCCCTCAAAACATAGATTATATTCTGAGTAAAAATACTTAGGAAAAGTATTACATAGAAATGTGTTAGTTTCTTAACTTCTTAAATGTCTAATTATAATACTTAAGTATAGTTATTAAAATTTTAGGTATGTAGTCATTATAAAATAAACATGTATTCATCATACATTGTAGAGCCACATAAATATCAAGGACCTGTTTTGAGTTTTGCAAGTATTTACCTTATCTACAAGAGTACTTAAAACAGAAGTGAGGTAAAAGGTCCCAAGTCTCATGGAACTAAGCCTACAGAATGATTTGCTTTGATTTATTTGAATGCATTAGCATTAACCTGATATTTAAAAATCTATGCTCCTAAATAGCATATAATTTTCAGTCTGTAACCTGGGATATATAAGAGCGATCAGATTTAATTGGCAAAACATATCTGATCACTGATAAAAAGAATGTGCTTGAATTCCTATTCCCAGCAAAATACAACTCTCTAATTTTAAAACAAAGAAAATAAAGAAAGCTCTCTTTTAAGGAAATTTTGCTTTTTTATTATAGAAAATTTGAATAAAATCTTATTTAACATCACTTAAATATACATGTAAGGAGTGATCATAATGTATTAAAAAGTTTATTTTGTTTTTAAAATATTTTATTTTTAGGAAAAATTAGCACATTTCTTAGATATCCTAATTGTGAAAAAAAATCCAAAATTTTTCTGTAGCTTAAATTGTCACCTCCAGGCTAACTTCACTTACCATTTACTATAATGGTCAGAATTTCTGAAAAGATTTGAGCTAGTTTTCGCAATATTACTCTCCAAATAGAATTATGGCTAAATCCATTATACAATACAAATTACATTATATATATATATATATATATATATATATAAGATATAAATAAATTTGAGTTTATAGTTTCATAACATAATACAAACAACCAAAAAAATCACATCTGCCAAAAGCACAATGAAAAAATCAATAACATTGGAAAATCAAATAATAAATCCCTGCTAAATTCTACCAGTCCAATCAAAGATTACTACAATGAGAACTCCCTGGAGGTAACCCAGGACACCGATCTCAAAAGAACTACCATAAACATACTCAAAGAAATCAAGGATTATAAAGAACACACAGACGAATCAAAGAACTAAAAGGAGATAGAGATAGCCTAAAAGAAGAGAATGACAAACTCCAGAAGGAAGTAAAAATACTGAAGAAATCTGTCTGAAATGGAAAGAAAATTGAACACTGATTCATGCAAAAGGAAAAAAATGGGAGAATGCCTCAGTAACAGAATGAATGAAGCAGAAAACACAATATCAAGACTGGAAGATAACATGAAAGAACTGGAATGCTCAAGCAAAGATTATGAAAAATGTCAAAAAAACCCACAGAAATGGAATAATCAGGAAATATGGGACATCATGAAAGACCAAAATTTTGCAATCATAGGTATAGAGGAAGGAGAAGAATCCCAGGATAATGGTATTTACCAGGTTTTCATCAGAATTATTGAAGAAAATTTCCCCAAATTGAAGAAAGCCATACCCATACAAATACAAGAAGCACACAAAACACTAAAGACTAGAAAAGAAATTCATAGTAAAAGCACTAGATGCTCAAAATAAAAATAGAATATTGAAAACTACAAGAGAAAATAACAAGTAACATCCTACCTAAAGTAATATAGAGATTCAATGCAATCCCTATTAAACTCCAATGACTTTCTTCACAGACTTAGAAAAAAAGCATTCTAAAATTCATATGGAAAAACAAAAAACCCCAGATAGCCAACACAGCCCTGAGCAAAAAGAGCAATGAAGAGGTGATTACTATGCCAGACTTAAAAATCTATTATAGGGTTATAGTCATAAAAACAGCTTGGTAGTGGCACAAAAACAGACTCAGATCAATGG
This sequence comes from Rhizomys pruinosus, assembly GCA_009823505.1. NCBI lineage: Eukaryota > Metazoa > Chordata > Mammalia > Rodentia > Spalacidae > Rhizomys > Rhizomys pruinosus. The sequence goes on from VZQC01012652.1 coordinate 1,649,670, forward strand.
AACAAAACTGAAGACCCAAAATTAAGCATATGCAATTTCAGCCACCTCATATTTGACACTGGCTCCAAGAAGACTCAATGGAGGAAAGACTCTTCAGAAAATGGTGCTGGCAAAACTGGATCACCATTTGTAGAACAATAAAATTAAACCTCTCACCTTGTACAAAAATCAACTCCAAATGGATCAAAGATCCCAATGTGAAACCTGAAACTCTGAAAATGACAGAAGAAAATGTTGGCAGTAACCACAAGATATAGGCATAGGAAAAGCCTTTCTAAATCAGAGGGCAGATGCACAGGAAATAAGATCAACAAGTGGGACCTCATTAAACTCAAAAGTTTCTATACAGTGAAAGAAACAATAAAAAAGTGAACAGAAACACACACGGAATGGGAGGAAACCTTCCCCAGTGATACATCTGACAGAGGTTTAACATCCAGTGTATATAATTTACTCAAAAAACAAAGAGAAAGAAAACAAATGACCCAATCAAAATATGGAGTAAAGAGCTGAACAAAGACTTCAAAAATAAATAAGTAAAGATGGCTTGAGAAACATATTTAAAAGTGTTCAACATCGTTAGTAATTAAGGAAATGCAAATTAAAACCACTTTAAGAATTCATATTATACTGGTAAGATTGGCTATGATCAACAAAACAAATGATACCAAATGCTGGAGAGGTTGTGGGGAAAGGGGAATACTAATTAGGAGAATACTCCTAACTGAACCCAGGTACAGACCTAGGTGCCTGGCCCTGGGGGATCTGTGGGTAGATTAAGGGTGGTGTAGAGTGGTTCTGTGAGTACATCTCACTGAGTAAGTGATTGGGGCTCACCCTACTTGGATGTGGGTGACTCTGGCTACACTCCAGCAGAGGCATTGTGACCTTCCAGCCCATAGGACCTGGAGTGCCTGGGGCCCTCAGGGTGTGGGTTCCACAGGCCTGGGGTGCTCAAGTTGGATTGGGTGTTATGTGGCTTAGCCAATTGGGTGCATTGTTTGCTGGTTGGGTGAAGAGTGTTAGTACAGCGTTGAGATTTTGGAGCTTAAAGTAGGCACACCTGTGTATCAATTAAGAAACCAATAAAAACACCTGAGGTATACAACCAGACTCAGTGTCAGTTCAATAAACACCTAAGCTTCACATTGGAACCCCTCCCAACAGAAGCTACCAAAATGCCTAAAGCTCAATGGAAAAAAAAATTACTACAAAAGATTCAAATGGATCTCTGCAAAATACTAATACTCCCATCCAAGGACCTTGTAGTTAAGACCCCTTGGGTGTAATTCAGGACACAGATCTCCAAAGAACAATTATAAATATGATTAGAGAATTTAAGGAGTTGAGGGAGTTTAAGGAGATTATAAACAAGGAAGTTAGGGCCCTAAAAGAGGAAAGGGATAAAATGAAAGAAGACAATTATAAATTGTGGCATGAAATTACAAAAGATATAGAAACACTGAAGAAAAATTTAAGTTGAAATGAAAAAAGAAATGCCATATTCCACAAACAACTTGGACAGGATGGGAGAAACTCTTTTTTTTTTTTTTAGATTTTTTATTGATGTTTTGTCTATTTCATACATCATTACTCAGTTCAATTTAGATACACTCTCCTTTCCATGCCCCCCCACCACACCAACCCCACCCCTTGTTCCTGCTTTCTGCCATAACATGTTCGCATCTTTTCTCTCAGTTTTCCTCATTTTTCCCTTTAATTTTTATATTCCCCTCAAAATGCAACATTTCTCTACCCCATAGCGCAATTTTACAAAACCTTGACATAATGGTCGGTGTTAATTCTCATACCCCATTAAGGTATTCACCTTTTAGCCATATTGCTTACTTTCATTAAAAAAAAGAAATTAAGCTGGGCGTGGTGTGCCAAGCCTTTAAAAAAACATTTATCCTAGAACTTGGGAGGCAGAAGGCAGGCAGATCTTTATGGTTCAAGCCATCCTGTCTACAGAATAGTTCCAGCCGCTAGAGGCTACAGGAGACCCTGTCTCAAAAAGAACAAAAAAAAAAAAAAAAAAAAAAAAAAAGAAAAGAAATACAACAAAGATGATGCTCAGTTTGCCTTGCAACTAGGGATTTTGTGCTAGCATCCACAAATGAGGGACACCATACGTCGTTTGTTTTACTGGGACTGTGTTACTTCACTTAGCATAATGTCTTCTAGTTCCATCCATTTACCTGCAAAGTTCATGATGTCATCTTTCTTTACTGCTGCAAAGAACTCCATTGTGTATAGGTACCACATATTCTCTATCCGCTCCTTGGTTGAGGGACATTTGGGTTGCTTCTTGCTTTTTGTTATTGTGAAGAGAGCTGCAATAAACATAGATCTGCATGTGTCTTTGCAATAGGGTGAGTCTTGTGGATATATACCAAAGAGTGATATGACTGGATCAGGTGGTAGGCTCATTTTCAGTCTTTTAAGAGTTCTCCACACCACTTTCCATAGGGGTTGCAGGAGTTTGCCACCAGCAGTAGATGAGTGTTCCCCTTTCTCCACAACCTCTCGAGCATTTAGCATCATTTGTTCTCCTAATCTTGGCCATTCCTACCCAGGTAAGGTGCAATCTTAAGCTGATTTTAATTTGCATCTTCTTAATTATTAGGGACGTTGAACAATTTCTGAGATCTTTCTCAGCCATCTTCACTTCTTCATTTGTGAATTCTCTATTCAGCTCTTTACTCCACCTTTTGATAGTGTCATTTTTTTCTTGATCCTTTGGTTTTTGAGTAATTTATATATTCTGGATGTTAATGCTTTATCTGATGTATCACTTATGAAGATTTCCTCCCACTCTGTGTGTTTTCTCTTCAGTTCATTGATTGTTTCTTTTGCTGTACAGAAGCTTTTGAGTTGAATGAGGTCCCATTTTTCTATTGTTGACCTTGTTTCCAATGCATGTGGAGGCTGTCTTATTTAGAAAGTCTTTTCCTAAGCCTATGTCTTGTGGTTTACTGCCAATTTTTTCTTCTATTATTTTCAGAGTTTCTGGTTTCAAACTGAGGTCTCTGATCCATTTGGAGTTGATTTTTGTGCAAAGTGAAAGGTAGGGGTTCAGCTTTATCCTTCTACAAGTGCAATCCAGTTTTGTTGAAGATGCTGTCTTTCCTCTATTGGGTCTTCTTGTCCCACTTGTCAAATATTGAGGTGGCTGAAATTGCATGTGCTCAGGTTTGGATCTTCAATTTTGTTCCATTGATCTACTTGCCTCTTTTGTGCCAGTAACCAGGCTGTTATTTATTACAATAGCCCTGTAATCTAATTTGAAGTCAGGTATTGTTATCCTCCCGTGTTGCTCTTTTTGCTCAGGGTTGCTTTGGCTATCCGGGGTTCTTTGTTTTTCCATATGAATTTAAGGATTTTTTTTCTAAGTCTGAGAAGGAACTCATGGGGAGTTTGATTGGGATTGCATTGAATATGTATATTAGTTTGGGTAGGATGGAAATTTTTACTATATTGATTTTTCCAATCCATGATCATGGGAGGTCTTTCCATCTTCTGGTATCTTCTTCAACCTTTTTTTTTTAGGGATTTAAATTTTTCATTGTAGAGATTTTTGGTATCTTTGGTTAGGTTTGTTCCAAAGTATTTTATTTTATTTTATTTTATTGAGACTATTGTGAATGGGATGGTCTCTTTGTATTCCTTCTCCATTTGTTTGTTGTTGGTATAAACAAAGGCTTCTGATTTTTATAGGTTAATTTTGTATCCAACAACTTTACTGAAACTCTCGATTGTTTCTAGGAGTTTCTTGGTGCAGTTTTTTGCATTCCTTAGGTACACTATCATATCGTCTGCAAAAAGGGATAGTTTCACTTCCTCTTTTCCAATTCGTACTCCTTTAATTTCTTTTTCTTGTCTTACTGCTGTAACAAGTGTTTCAAGCACTATATTGAAGAGGAGTTGAGATAGGGGGCAGTCTTGCCAGGTTCCTGATTTTAAGGAGAATGCTTCTAATTTTTCCCATTTAGGATGATGTTGGCTGTGGGTTTCCTGAATATGGCTTTGATTATGTTGAGGAATGTTCCCTCCAGTACAATTCTCTCTAGGACTTTAAACATGAATTCAGGCTGGATTTTGTCAAAGGCTTTTTCTGCGTCAATTGAGATAACCATGTGAATTTTGTCTTTCAGCCCATTTATGTGTTTTATGATATTTATTATTTTCAGTATGTTGCACAATCCCTGCATCTCTGGTATAAATCTGATTTGGTCAGATTTTGATGTGTGCCTGTATGCAGTTTGAAAGTATTTTGTTGAAAATTTTTGCATCTATGTTCTTTAATGAAATGGGCCCTTAGTTTTCTTTTTTGGTTGTATCTTTGCCTATTTTGGGTATTAAAGTAGAAAGAATTTGGGAAATTTCCCTCTGTTTCTATTTTTTTGAACAATTTGAGTAATAGTGGTTGTATGCCTCCTTTAAAAGTTTTATAGAACTCTGCTGTAAACTCATTTGGGTCTGGGCATTTTTTAGTTGGGAGGTTTTGAATTAGTATTTCGATTTCCTCATATGTTATGGGTCTGTTTAAGCTATCAATGTCTTCTTGAGTAAGCTTTGGTGAGAAACTCTTAATAATAGAATGGATGAAGTAGAAAATAGAATATCAAGATGAGAAAGTAATATGGGAGAATTGGATAAATAAAGTAAAGATTATGAAAAATTAAAAAAAAAACCCACAAGAATGGAATAATCAGGAACTGTGGGATACTATGAAAAGACCAAACTTATGAACTATAGGGAGAGAAGAGGAAGAAAACTCACAGGATATCGATATGGCTCAGTTCTTCAACAGAGTTTTAGAGGAAAAATTTCCCAAATTAAAGTGAGAGATACCTATACAAATACTAGAAGCATTTAGAACACCTAGCAGGCAGAACCAAAGAAGAAACTCTCCACACCATGTCATAGTAAAAACACAGATGTTAAAGGAAAGAAAGAATACTGAGCACTGCAAAAGAAAAACAATTTACCTACAAAGTAAAACCTAGCTGAATTACAGCTGATTTCTGAATGCAGATGATGAAAGCCAGAACAACCCAGAGTACTTTATTATAATTGAAGGAGAAAGGAAAATGTTACATGATATAAATAAGTTGAAAGAATTCTTCTCCAATATGCCAGGTCTGCAGAGAATGTTTCAAGCAATACAAAGAGTAGAGGGCATGGATGATTATAACCAATCAACACCAGAAAGCAAATGATACTACCACTATGCAAATAAAAATCTAGGGTAAGAATGTACTAGAAATCAAAATGACTGGAAGCAATTTAATTCTCTCAAAAGCAGTTCTAAATATCAATGGACTGAATTCTCCACTTAAGAGACATAGACTAGTAGAATGGAAAAAACAACACCCATTTTTTTTTCCCCTCTGCAAGAAACTTACCCCACCTTTAAAGATAGACATTATCCCAAGGTGAAAGGACGGTAAAAGAAAAATACAAGTACCAAGAAATAAGGAGTCACTATGTTAATATTAGATAAACTAGAATTCAATGCCTTTGGTTGTGTTTTGTATGTGGAATATTGGATTAGTTGGTGGAACAACTTTGGGGTGGATAGACAGGTTCTTTTGCCAGGCCTATTTGGTGCCTCTCTGAATATCTGGAAAAATTCAGTTGTCCAGAGCCTGCTCTGGGATTGTGTGGTTACTCTAAGGTTTTTACTTTGCAGTGATGTTTTGGGGGAATGGCCTGTTCTTATGGATGGGCATGAATATTGCAAACTTTAGTAGAAAATAAGATACTTGTACTGGAATGAAAGGGCTAAATATTTCTAGAGTGGAATGGTATAAAAATTAAAGCCAGTTTACTAATGTATGGCACCATGGCACTGTAACCATGCAGCATTGTGGTTGGTTTTCATCCGTTCCCATCTTATATTGGACTTCCAGTTGTAGATTTGGATTAAAGGGGCATAGACAAATAATGGGTTACCTTTGACTACTGAAAGATATTTTTTGTCTCTATCTATTATACAAATTTTACTTTTGATATCTGTTCTGCCTATTTCAAGATAACATGACTGAAAAAAGCTAGGTTTACTTCCCTGAACTAGCTGCATGCAGCCCAGGAGGAGACAGTTTGAACAGACTTGGTAAATTTTTTCAGCTTAATTCTGATCAACAGGTATGTTCCCTATTATTGGAAAACTAAAAACCACGATATGGGGTTTGGGAAAGTAAAGAGACTACTTCTATTTGTGGTAAATCATTTACATATAAATGCACCTAAAATTATTTAAGTTACTTTTATTGGCTTTGCTTGCTTATTCTATGGTGTTAAATCTCTTCCAGTCAATGTTTATGCAAGGCTTCTTAGGCTTTTATTCAAGCTTTATCTAAATATGATATAGTAATTAAAAGTATCAGATTGGTGTAACATAACTTTTTTGGATGCCTAACAACCATACTTAACACCCATACCAATTTAGCCAAGGAATTTAAGGGACCATTTTGTTCCTTGCCCTCTGAGGTCAATTAGTCCTAGGGGATTTTGTATGGTGGCATATCTTAAAATGTTCTGCAATTGTGAATCACCATGCTTCTTGTGCAAGGAGGTCCTGGAGATCCATTAACAGAACCCCAGCCAGTGTCCAGTCCATAAAAAGGAGAGTCAACATAGAGGAAAGTCGCCTTGTGTTCCAAAGAGAAACCTGGTCTAGCAAGATTTGACCTTGTCCTTGGTAGATGGCACTGGTTAAGAATGGTTAGAAGGGTTGATGCACTTGCCAGTAAGAATTGAAGACAGGCCAAGCAACAATTCTCTCTCTCTCTCTCT
>VZQC01012652.1:1672773-1707548 GCA_009823505.1 Rhizomys pruinosus
TATTACAAAGCCAGTATTACTCTAATACCAAAACTAGGTAAAGATACAACAGAGAGAGAACTTCAGACCAATATGCCTAAGGAACATAAGTGCAATATTTCTTACTAAAATAATTGCAAACTGTAAATAGACACATATCAAAAAGATCATCCACTATGGTCAAGTTGGTATTATTCCAGAAATGCAGGGATGGTTCAATATATTGAAGTCAATAAATGCAATAAATTATATAAATAGACTTAAAGATAAAACTCACAGGATTATCTCAATAGATGCAGAAAATGCTTTTGAGAAAATCTAGCATGACTTCATGATAATACTCCTAGAGGGAGTTGGACTGGGAAGAAACATGCATCATTAAGGCTAGAGAGGACAAACCCAGATCCAACATAATTCTAGACAGAATCTAAAAACTTGAAGAATTTTTTAAGGTTTGTAAATTTTTTATTGAAGTTTTGTGCATTTCATACAACATTTCTTAATCTAATTTAGACACATTCCCCCTTCCTTGCCCCACACCCTGCCAGAGCTTGTGCATTCTGCCATACTTATCTTTTCCTCAGTATTTTTTTTTAACCTATCAATGCAGAAGTTTATTGTTTGGGGCAGAAATTTACTGTTTCAGTCAGTTCTTCTACCCAGTCTTTTTGCTGTTATTGTTCCTTCTAGTTTGTATTGCTCTAACACATGCATATATACAAGCCACACATATACCAAAATTATGATGTCAGAAAATAAACTATAGGTTAATTCCAAAACATTTTAGGGATTCTCATTTTGACAGTAAAGTTGGGCACATGCTGGATAGATTACCATGCTAGGTCTCAATATACATTAGAGTTATAGTAACAAATATGGCATGGTACTCAAAAACCCAGATAACTAGATAAATAGAACAATATAGAAGACCCAGATTTGAGTGAATAAAATTACAGCCCCAATTGCCTGATATTTGACAATGTTTCCAAGAATACAACAGGAAGAAACACAGCATCTTTAACAAATGGTGCTAGGAAAACTGGATCTCCACATTCTAAAGAGTGAAATTAGATCTGTATCTATCACCCTTCATAAAGATCAACTTGAAGTGGAATGTAAACTTTAATGTGAAAGCTGAACTGCTAAAGCTTTTTAGAAGAAAACATAAGGAGCACACTACAAATGATAAAAAAGGAAAGGGCTCTCTATATCTGACTTTGTTCTTTCAGAAATTGAGGCCAGCAATTGTCAAATGGGAATTCATTAAACTGAAAATCTGTACAGCAAAGGAAACAACCAATAAAATGAAGAGGAAACCCATAGATGAGAAATATTTTTCCAGCTATACATCTGACAGAGGATTAATTTTCAGAATACACAAAGAACTCAAAAAACAAAGAATCAAAACGGCATATGACCTAATTAAAACATAGACGTCTTTGAAGAGAGATACAGACAAAATTGAAATGCCTAAGAAATACTTTAAGAATTTTTCAACATCCATAGCAATTAGGAAAATTCAAATTAAAATTACTTTCATATTTCATCTTATACCAATCAGAATGGCTAAAATCAAGCAAGAACAAATGGCAACAAATGCTGACTGGTGGGATGGAGAACTGCACAACCACTGTGGAAATCAGTGTGGGGAACTCTAAAGAAGCTAGGAATCTAGTTCTACCACATGATCCAGCTAAACCACTCCTTGTCATACACTAAAAAGACTGAATATCCTTTACCGAGATACTTATTCGGGCATGTTTGTTGCTGTTTTTTTGTGCAATTGCTTGGAAATAGAAACAATCTAAACCTCTCTAAACCAATGAATGCATAATGAAAATACGCAGGTTTAGAAGATGCAGTTCTTTTCAGCAGTAAAGCAAAACCAAATCATGAAATTTTCAGGTAAATGGGTGGAACTAGAAACTGTTATACCAAGTGAAGTAATGGAGACTTAGAAAAAAAAAAGTGCATGTTTTCTTTCATCTGTGGGACCTAACTCTAAATCCTTAGATGTGAGCACATATCTGATAAAACCACAGGAGACAAAATGGAAAGTAACCAAGGGGGATGGGAAAGAAGGAGCTGGAAAAGGGGATATCAGGACAGAGGAGTTTTCAAGGAGAAATGGGGAAAATGGGAGGAGAGAGGTTGTACAGGTGCAGAGAGAAGAGACTTAAATAATTCTTAATTGTTATGAAAATCCAAAGGAACATGTACTATTTAAAAGCCTTCTGAAAATACACAAAATATAAATGTGAGTACATGTGTATAGCTGAAGACTATACAAAAACCAGTGCCAGGCATGGAAAACCAGGCATTTGATCAGGGTAGTGTTAAGAGACACCCAAAATAACCCAAGCTATTGCCACAGAATTTGATGGCTTCCCAGCAATTGAAGGTAAGACCCTATTGCTGAAGACAGGGGATCCTTTGAATACAGCACTTAGAGCAATTGATCTGGAACTAACCTGGAAGCCTCCCGCCTGAAGACTAGCTCAGCATCAGAAGATACTGTGCAAGCTGCGAAGGGAGAAAAAGTCAGTGATCTTACCCAACTGTAAAATCTACAAGCCACAATGACTATCCCAGCAAATTATCTCTATTTGTGTAACAATGCCCCTTTTAGCTGAGGGTAGTCAACAGCTAATTGGAGGTAAATCCTGCTCAATGTGAGGGAAATCACGAATGGTACTATGAACATATCCAAATAGGAAACTCCTATTTCTGTCACTTCCCTGGACCAACCTAATTTCTTAGTGTATTCTAAAATATATATCTTTATATTTACAGACAAGTGTACCTCTCACCACTCACCAAAGAAGCTTCTTTTTGCAGCAGATGGAGACTATTACAAAATTCCATGGCTGGTTTAAAGCAGAGTAACTGTGAGGTGCTCAGCCCTAAGTTACACTACAATGTAACTGCTACACTTAAGTATCCTGGAACCTTGCAGAAGAAGGGGGGTAAAATTGTGAGAAACAAAGGGACAAGACACTTGTTGTTAGTTAACGTATTCTAGACATGATAGGAAAGCTGCACCAATGAATTCTCCACATGATAGTCTAAGGAGATCTACATAGTGACAAAACCAGTTGTCAAGTCAAGGTAGACTTGCATGAGGGGAAGGTCACAGGTCCCACTTTAAAATGAAGAGCTACAGACAATTGATGGATGCTGAGGGAGGAAGAATTAGTTTTCTCCAGGGACCAGCTCCCTGAGAGTTTATCTAATCCCAAATGGGCAGCCCTAAATGCAGGTACACAGGAGTAACATTAAATGTAAATGGACTCGGGGGCTGGAGAGATTGCCTAGCGGTTAAGAGCACTGACTGCTCTCGCAGAGGACCCGGGTTCGATCCTCAGCACCCACATGGCGGCTAAGAACCGTCTGTAACTCCAATTCCAGGAGAACTCCAGTTCCAGGGGAATCCGAGACCCTCTTCTGACCTCTGTGGCATTGCACGACACGGGTGCACAAACCTGCATGCAGACAGTACATTCATGCACATACAAAATAAATAAATAAATAAAAATTAAAAAAAAAACTTGTATCACATAATCAGAAGCTTGTCCACCATTAATAAGCACAATTACAGATTAATTATAAAAAATGTAAATGGGCTCAGTATGTATGTATATGTTATCTATCGTCTATCTATCTATCTATCTATCTATAATAAAGAAGAGGACAAGAAATTGAAAGTGGGTCAAGAGACATAGGACGAATTGGTGGGAGCTGGGAAGGATGGAAATAATGCAAAGATAATGCTCAAGTATGAAAGTTTTAAAAATTAAAAAAATTTAAAATTTCAAAAAGGGTATGAAGGCAGATGTGTTGGTACACATATGTAACCCCAGTAGTTGGGAAAATGAGGCAGAGGAACCCGAGTTCTAAAGCTGTTTGGGCTACATGGTGGTTTGTCTCAAAAATTAATAAGCTTTTTCACATGTCTAGTGGCTAGCCTTCAAATATCTTCTTGAAATGTCAGAGCAGAGATCAAGCTGGGATGACAGCAATAGTCTGACAGCAGCATTCATGACAGGCATTTAGAAAGTTTCTTAATGTTTGAGTATTGTTTGAAAGGAGTCCAGATAAAGGTAGCATTATACTTCCAGAAAATTCTCAAAGAAAATAATGCAAGCAACAGTGTTAGGTGTAGGAAGAGGCTCACAAGAGATTCAGCCAGTTGTGTGAAAGATGCAGACAAAGTGTCTCTCCCAGTATGAAGGTACCAAGTAATTCCAAAGTACAAGGGGAATTTCTTATTGAAAGATCGTGACAGGGTCAGAAACTTTGTAGATGGAAAACACTGCTGACATAGCACTAGCGAATGAAACTGACCATTCCCCTGAAGTTCTGAAATATTCACCATGTAGATTATCCTCATGCTTCCTTTTATAAGAAACTGAAGATGTCTAAACTAAACTAAAATAATAATAATAATAAATATTAAAGGGTGAATAAAAGAAAACTACAAATAATACTAATGAATTTGATAACTTGGATAAAATGAAACAATTCCTTAAAAAGTATGAACTATAAAACTCAGAGGAGAAACTTAAATGGATTCATATATAGTAAGAAATTAAATAACTTTCTAAAAATGAAAAAGAATTGTCTCAAATAACATTTCCTAGAGTGAGCATAGCATTATTCTACTGTCACGAACAGATGTAGAACCCAGTGGATGTCAAGACTTCTTTTTTTTTTAAGGAGATGATAGATTTTTTTTAATTTATGTTTTATGTATTTCATACATCATTTTTCATTTCTGTTCAGGCATATTCCCCTATCCCTTCCCCCACCCCACCCCAAACCATCCCAGATCATGTGCTCTATCATAACTGTCCTGCATCTTTCTCTCATAATGTGAATCCCTCGATGGGCTCTAGAATCCACCCACCAATTATTTTCAGACTCTGTAATTACTGTATATGGGTGGAGAGTATGTATCCATATTTTAGAATAACATGAAATTAACGGAGGAAAATGTGAATTCCCAAGCATAAAATAAAAGACTTCTTATAAGGTTATAGAGATTAAATAGTGGGGTAGTGATAGATAGATCAATAAAACAGGAGAACCCAAAAATATAGTTTAATTGTCTTTGACAAGAAAAAAGGAGGCAACTCAGTGAATGAAACATCTTTTCATAAATAGCATAGTAACCATAATATGTGCAAAAATATAAGTAGGAATGACTTCTATTAACAGACACAATCTGCTCATAATTAACCTGGGGAAAACCGTGTTGTTAGTTCTGATGACTGGAGCATCTCCTTGGCAACCTCGGTTTGGTATTCTAACCCAAAAGATAATCAACAGATGTGTGTATGTTTGGGAATTAACATATCAAAGCACTACAAGCAAGGTGCCCACCCACTGGGAATAGTGGAGGCCAAGGACTTGATCTTCAGGTGAATGTGAACTAGGATGAGAAGACCACAAGGACTGTGAGGATTAAGGGTGGAGCTAAAATTGAACTTCCCCAATGAAGCTGGAGAAACTATTTTGAATAAATTATGGGCATGACCTGATTGGAAGACACAGTGGGTGAAGGAGGGTTTCAAAGACAGTCCCATGGGCACAGGGTGAAGAGAACACAAACAGCTCATATACAACCTCAAGGGACAAGAGAGATCCATCAACCCGATTGTGGGAGACAGATGTTCTAATAGATTGCTAGGGGAACTAGCAATCCTCTGAGTTTGGTCTCACTCTTAAAAATTTAAGAGTCAGTATATTTGCTTAGGTGATTATAATGTTGGCATAATAATCAATACCACAAATACAAACAAAATACATTACATTTAATTTGAAAAATATTCATTGAAATGTTCCATAGGCCTACCTATACATAAAATACAAAGCTGTACAAATATATAGAAAAAATGATACATACATGTAAACTTTTTTCAGTAATGAGACTCTAAAGCTACAACCCTTGAAAAATACAATATTATTTATGAAAATTTAAAATTTCTAGCTGATAAGACAATAAATACGGAAACCATGGGACATTAGGAAAATCTCCAAATCATTTAAGAAATAGGCAAAATATTTAAACAGACACTTCATCAAGGAAGCCTTGGAAAAAGCAGGTAAGAATAGAAAAAAAGGTGTGTCTTTGTTTGACTTTACATTTTCCTAAAGATAAGTGATCCTTGGTACTTTTTCCTATTCTCACCTGCCTCTTTGAGACAGGGTCTCCCTGTAGCCCCAGCAGACCTGGAACTCGCTCTGTAGACCAGGCTGGCCTTGAACTCACAAAGATCCACCTCCCTCTGCCTCCTAAGTGCTAGGATCAAAGGCGTGCGCCACCACGCCCGGCAAGACACACCTTTTTTAAAAATAAGAAAATAAATCATTTTTTAAAAAATAAAGGGGTCGGGCTGGAGAGATGGCCTAGCAGTTAAGAGCAGAGGACTCAGGNCCCCCCCCCCCGCCCCCAACTACCAATTACAACTGAGGCAAAACTTGGAGCAACTGGAATCCTCATTTATTATTGACGATATAAAATAAGACAACCAGTTTGTCAGTTTCTTACAAAACTAAACAGTCTTACTACTGACAACTGCAATTCTAGGCAATTACCTAACTAACTTAAAAGGTTTACCAACAGAAATATCTTCATACAATGTTTATCACAGTCCTATTTACAATCATCTAAAGCTGGAATATCCAGGACACCCTTCAGTGGGCTAGAGGATAAAGCTGAATGCACACAAACTGGAGTTTTATTCAGATCAAGACAAATGAACTGTAAAGATATGTGAGATATGCATGAATAGAATCCATATTTCTAAGTGGAAAAAAATTGGCCTGAAAGCTACATACTGCACAAAATTTTATCGATGTAACTTTTTGGAAAAAAAAAAAATTTCAAGAGACTAGAAACAGATCTGTACTTTGTAGAGATTCAGGAAGAGAGTATGAAAAGTTTGAATAGTGAAACATAAGAGACAGCATAGTGTCAAATACATCTTGAACAGAGTACTATGTCTGCAAGTTTTGTGTAATGCAAATACAACCCATCGTGTTTACACCTATTAAAAATTTCCTTAAAAAATCAAAGCAGGGCTAGTGAGTCGGCTCAGCCAGTGAAGGTTTTTGCTGTGAGTTCAGTCTCTAGGACCCACGTTCTAGGAGAGAACTGACGCCTAGCACTCGTCATCTGACATCCTTATCCCCACAAAAACACCCAAAGACACACAAAATTAATTTTAAAAATTCAAAATATTTCAACTATTTTTTTCTCAGCATTTGGGGCTCATGTTTCTTAAATTCCCTTGGGTCATACAGCTCATATGTCATACAGCTCATAAATCCATGTCTGGATTTCTATTCATGAGAGGCATTTTAGATAGTAATGTAGAGAACACATTTTGGAGTGCCTCTGCTTGATATAAATATAGATGCTTTCAATTTGACCCTACACTGTTTCAGACAGGCCAGAAAATCTCTCTTGTTGCTTGATTTTTCATCAGTAAGATGGGAAAATTAAACTTATAAACTTTTAAGAGAATAAGCACTGAATACCACCTCCATTATTTTTGTACAAAAAGTGTACAGTGACAAGGAACAATGCAGCAGAAATTTACACATAAAAGTAAGTAGCACTGCAATCCAAGTGGCCATTCTAAACTCTGTCTGACTGATTATCTTTAATACAGAACAAGCACTTGTCCATCAGAATCAGTAATGCAGAAGCTTCAAGTCAGAGGTTCTATTAAATAGTAAACAAGAAGAAAATCAGACTCAGACCTGAGGCAAGTGTCAACACTGACGAGGTCTTTTGATTTCTGGTGTGGGTACTTAAACATTGCCACATCATCGCAGTGCCTTTTTTCTTTTTTTACAATGAATTCTTATGCGCATTTAGCCATTTCTCCCTGTCATTAGCTATTGCTTCTCCATACACCTGAAAACACACTCTTTTTGGGGGTTCCATTTCCTTCTTGGTTCAGTTTTTCATATAGAAATGGACTGTAAGCCGGGCATGGTGGCGCATGCCTTTAATCCTAGCACAAGGGAGGCAGAGGCAGGCAGATCTCTGTGAATTCAAGGCCAGCCTGGTCTACAGAGTGAGTTCCAGGACAGTTGGGACTACAGGGAGACCGTGTCTCGAAAGGACCAAAAAAAAAAAAAAAATAATAATAATAATAATAATAAATAAAATAAATAAAAATAAATAAACTTTAATTTTAGACAAGTTTTCCTCCAGGGATTTATCTCTTAAATGTAAATCTTTTTAGTCTTTGGTGGTCTAAAATACTTTCTGTCTGCCCTGATTCTTCAGGTCTAAGTGGGTCATGACCAGAATTTAAAGCAGACAATTATTTTCTTATGGTGCTTTGATGATTGTATTTTGTTGTTTATCTTGGCTGTTGTTGAAATGTTTGCTGTTAGTATAATTGTTAATTCAGTGTAGATGATTTTTAAGGTCTTGATTTTCTTTTTTTAATTTTATTTATTTATTTTTTATGTGTATGAATGTACTGTCTGCATGTAGGTTTGTGTATCCCTGTCATGCAATGCTGTAGAGGTCAGAAGAGGGTGTCAGATTCTCCTGGAACTGGAGTTAAAGACGGTTCTCAGCCACCATGTGGGTGCAGGGGATCAAACCCGGGTCCTCTGCAAGAGCAGTCGGCACTTTTAACTGCTAGGCCATCTCTCCAGCCCAAGGTCTTGATTTTCTTGAAGAATTTTTTGCTTGGAACTCTTGTCTAGAATTTCTTCTGTTATGTACTTTGGTACAGACTTACTTTTATGCATTCCAATCAGGATGAGCTATGAGGATTGTATCTGTTTCATTTTTCCTAGGCATTATTTCCTAGAGTGCCGTCACCTTCCATTTTGTTCCCTAATGCCTCCTAGAATTTCTAACTGTGGTAGAACGTGGCCCTGCTCTGCCCGACGCCTTAACCTCTTTTTCACATTTTTCATTTCTATATCTCTGTGCTACACTCGGATGAATTCCTCAAATAAAACTTCTAGCCTGTTGCTTCCTTGTTCCGACATGATTTAAAACCTCGTCACTGAAAATGTCATTCACGCGGTGATGTTTTTCAATTCCAGATATTTTATTTGGCTTTGCTTCCAATCAATCTCTTACCACAGTGTTCTATTTACTCATTAGTATTTTATTACATATTTTATTTTTAACATATAAACACAACTATTTCACAATATCTTTCACATTATTCTATTAATCGAGATGTTTTAGGGATTATTATTCCTTCCTTTACTTGTTTCTGAATATCTCAGAGATAGTTGTATCCTATTATAATTTAGAAATTTCTAATTAAAAGTTATTTCTTTTATCTGTGTGGCAAGCCATGCACCCATGATCCTGGAAATGAATTGCAGATAGTTCTGTGTAGGTTTTGACAGGTAACTATTTAGAATCACTCTTGACTTGAGATTCCAGTGTTGTGTAGACCTACTTTGGAGTTCTGTGTGGTGCAAGCTGTTCTTTCTGCTTAAGATATCCTTCCTTCAGGCATTATCATGCCTTCGTTCTCATCTGCTAGTCCTTACTCTTATTGGACACACCCTCTCAAAGCTGTGTTGAAAAATAAAAATAATAGTGTAAGAATATACACTCAGCCACACTGATCATCCTTCACTTTGCTCCATTTTTCTTTATAGCACTGGTCCCCAGTTGTCATATTATCTAGTCCCTGTGTGTTTAGTACCTTTCCTGCCTTATTCAAACCAAGCTTTTATGAGGGCTGGATTTCATGTGCTTGGCTGAACGTTTCACTCTCAGTGCCTGGATCCACGTGGTGTAGCAGTAAAGAGTGTCAGGTGAGTAGATCAGTGAATCTTCCACTGAGTTTTCTAAACCCTTATAGAAATGTTTTGAGATGCTACTTCTGTTTGACATTGACATTGTAGAAATGGCATGTAAACTTACAGAAAACCAACCATGATAAAGCAATGATACTGATACAGTAGACCAAGTAAAATATAGGAAAAGAGTAAGCAAAGCTTGCCATCCTCCCAGGAAAGTTCTTTCCTAGGAGACCAAATGATTGCTGAGGGAAGACGGCAACTAACATGAGCTCAGCTGAATGGTGCAGTTGATACAGCCACTGGCAAATCCAAAACCAATGAAAAGTCAGACATTCTCAATTCCTGAGTTTATTCTCCAAGACTGCTTATTATGTTGATGTCTATTTTTTGTGAGACCTGCGACTTACTTTCTAAGTTTAAGATTCCCCCATCTGCTTCCAGTGATGTTCACTTCCCAGTTTTCACAGCCTCTGATTATGTCACTTTATTGGCAAAAGTTACTTAAAGATAAGACTGATGATATTAACAACACTGAGAGAAAGATGCTAATCTAGACTATTTGGATGGCTCCCAATATAACTACAGAAGTCCTAATAAGACACACACTGAAAGATGTCAAGATGTAGTGCTTTTTTTTTTTTCTTTAAAATGTATTCGAGTGTATTGCCTGCATGAAGGTAAGTACACCTGTTCTATGCAGTGCCTGTGGAAGTCAGAAGAGGGTGTTAAGATCCCCTGGAACTAGAGTTACTGACATTTGTTAGTTCCTGGTACTTTGCAAGAAGAGCTAGTGCTTTTAGCTTCTGAGCTGTCTCTCCAGCCCCAGTTTTTTCTTTAAAGAAGGATGAAGGTGCTTCGGGACATACAAACAATAAGGAATGTATCCCTCCCTAGAGCCTCTGGAGGGTACGGCTAGGCCAGCTTGGTAGTGGTAGTATCAGCTTAGGGAAGCTGTTTGGACTGTTAACCTCTGGAAATGCAGCCTCACTTCTGTAATTTACCAATAAAGCATGGTATGTAAACAATATAGTTTTGTGTTGTTTAATCCAGTAAATTTGTAGTAATCTTTTATAGTAGTACTAGGAGATTAGTATACTCAAACTTTAGACCACTCTGTAGAGCCTTGTTGCTGGTACAGTGCAGTTTTGTTTCCTACTTAACCCAGGAAGTCATTCTGATAGTTCCCAGTCCCACTTTATTGTATCCCCACAAGTTTTCTGCTTTCCAAGGATGCGTCTCATTTTTATCCATTTAAACATTGCTTCATAGATTTCCCTCTCCTTTTCCTCAGGCTAAAACCTCAAACATGTTACTTAGAAATGTAAGTTCTCTTACAGACATTGTCTATGGAATACTTCACATTTTACAAGCTTAAACAAACACTACTGTACAAATGATATCAAATACAAGGATGATAAACCTTTATGTATGAAGCTGACCACTTCATTCAGAATTAGGAGTTACTAATTGAGTAATTATTTTTTTTAATTTTTTTTATTAATTTTATTTATTTCTCTATGTGTATGAATGTACTGTCTGCATGCAGGTCTGTGCACCCGTGTCGTGCAATGCCGCGGAGGTCAGAAGAGGGTCTCGGATTCCCCTGGAACTGGAGTTCTCCTGGAATTGGTGCAGATGGTTCTCGGCCACCATGTGGGTGCTGGGGATTGAACCCGGGTCCTCTGCAAGAGCGGTCGGCGCTCTTAACCGCTAGGCCATCTCTCCAGCCCTAATTGAGTAATTATTAGCTGGAGATTACTACAGCCCATTATCCACATATTTTGTACACATTTATGTAGATTATTTTAAACATTTTCCAAATATTTAAAAATTTGGAGACATAAATCAGGAATTAACATATCAAGACTTTTAAAAAATTTATTTTTTTAAATTAGTTTTTATGTGTATGAATGTACTGTCTGCATGTAGGTTGGTGCACCCATGTCGTGCAATGCCACGAAGCTCAGAAGAGGGTGTCGGATTCCCCTGGAACTAGAGTTAAAGATGGTTCTTAGCCCCATGTGGGTGCTGGGAATCAAACCCAGGTCCTCTGCAAGAGCAGTCGGTGCTCTTAAATGCTGAGCGACTTCTCCAGTCCCAATCAGGACTTTTATTTATTTACACTGATTTATTCTTTTTACTTTCAAATATATTCAATGATATACTTAGAGATAAGAGTTATAAATTTGCTGAGGAATAAATGAATATACTCATGTCGTTTTGGCCTATATGGTTCTTAATTTATATGCCTACAGTAACACAAGCACACACATGATGTAGGAAATAACATCATATAGAGTTTTGATTCATAAAATGGTATTGTAATGTTAGCATATAAGGTATATTTTAAATTTTTGATAGCAGACTTTGAAAAAGAAAAAAGATATTGCTTCTTTTATGTAACAATTTCTAAACAATATATTTCTCCTTTGGTATATATTTACTCTTTAAAATTATTTTGTTTATTGTCTTTAATTTACATGTATGAGTGTATGGCCTGCATGTATGTACATGCATCTATGTTGTGCAATGCCTGCAGAGGTCAGAAGAGGACGCTGAATTCCCCTAGAACTGGAGTTATGGACTATTGTTAGCCACTATGTAGGTGCTGGGAATCAAACCCTGGTCTTCTGCAAGAGCAGCCAGTGCTCTTAACTGCAGAGCCCCACATATTTATTATTTAAAAAAAATAAACATCAGCAGGGTGTGGTGGCCCATGCATTTATTTATTTATTTATTTATTTATTTAATTGATGTTTTGTGTATTTCAGACATCATTTTCCAATTCAGTTCAGGCATATATCTCCTTCCCTTCCCCCTACCCCACCCCTACCCATCCAAGATCATGCATTCTGCCATAACTTTTCTGTGTCTTTCTCTGTTTTTTGTTTTGTTTTGTTTTGTTTTCATTTTTTTTTAACAGTAGGTGATAATCTGTGAGTACAAGCATCCTTCATGTAAAACCAATTTAAGAGCAGTTGTGCCCAAACCCCACACAGCTCATGGGTCCCACCATCCAGCGGGGGGGGGGGGGGCTTGTATGTTCAATCAAGTGGCCCATGCATTTAATCCCTGCACTCAGGAGGCAGAGGGAGGCAGATCTCTGTGAGTTCAAGCACAGCCTGGTCTACCCAGTGAGTTCCAGGACAGCTGGGACTGCAGGGAGACTCTGTCTGAAAAAGACCAAAAGGAAAATAAAGACGCAAAATTTTAAGTCTAACGATAACTTCAATCATTACTTGCAATTACATTTGAAATTATTATACCATATTCATGATTTTATTAGTGCTTTACTATATTTCTCCATATGCATTAATTTGTTTAGCAGATAGAAGTATCAACTGTTTTTAATGTAACAAGCTCAATCATATTATTCATTAGAACTTTTTCATTTAGAAAATGCTTTTTTGGCCTACCAATAATTTTATAAGAACATATTTATAATATCTGGTTTTGGTGGGTGGACCGCTTTGTTGATGTGCTATGAACAATAAAAATAAGGCTAAATACATAAATAAAATAATATTTAGTCATGGTTGATGTGGGCTTTCCCCACTTGGCAGGGAGGCTGTCATCATAATGAAGACAGTGTAACTGTCCTTCATTTGATAAGTGTTATTTCTTCGATGTTATTTTCTTTACTATGGCTCACTAGTAAAACAAATTTTTAAAAATGAAAGCTAAACTTTTTCCTCCTTGTAGCATTAAAGATGGCCCTAAGCAACCCTATATTTTATAGTCCTGGCAAATTAGTTATGAGAGGTTATGGCAGCTTGCTATGTTTATATTTACTTTTAATTTAATTTTGATTTGTAGAACACTTAATCATTAGAAATAGGAAGACCATTTTCATTAATTCAGTTGCCTTACATCATGAAGATATTCGCATAAAAATTGCAGGTGATATCTCTCTACGCAACCCAGTTGATCTTTAATATGACATTGGCGCTTTATCCAGGCTGTATTTTTCACATAGTATCAGTTACATTGCTGTGTTCATACACTCTGTGACTTATATCAGAGTTCACTTAAAAGACTAATGAAGAATTAGGCACTTTAAGAAACAAAAGCTGGTATTGATATTAAGCTTTATTGCATTGTGGTCTGGTAGAATGCATGGTATTATTTCATTTTTTTGTATATGTTGAGTTTAATTCTGTGCCTCAATATGTGCTCCATTTTGGAGAAAGTTCCATGGGGTGCTGAATAGAAAGTATATTCTTTGTTTTTTGTTTTCTCTTAAGGTCAGTTGAGGATCTGGTTCTCAGGGGTCACTCGGGATTTTTTGGGGGCTGGCTCCTTTTGGCTTCTCATTTACCAGTTCCATCCACTCAATGACAAAGTCAGGTCTTGCTAGACCAGGCTTCTCCTGATCTAGAGCAGTCTTTCCTCTTTATAGACTGGACCCTGGCTGAAGTCCCATTAGTGGATCTCCAAGACCTCCCTGCACAGAAAGACTGGTGACTCACATTTGCAGGACATTTCAAGAGATGTCCCCATGCTCAGTTTTGAGTTCCAGAGCTCTGGGTCCACCTGAATGTGGTTCAGAGCCCTGTGGACCTCCAAAGCNTTTTATTTTATTTTATTTTATTTTATTTTATTTTTTTGTCTTTTCAAGACAGGGTCTCCCTGTAGTCCCAGCTTTCCTGGAACTCACTCTGTAGACCAGGCTGGCCTCGAACTCACAAAGATCTGCCTGCCTCTGCCTCCCAAGTGCTAGGATTAAAGGCGTGTGCCACCACGCCCGGCTCCTTTCAGCTTTTAATTTACCAGTTTCATCCACTCGAGGACAAAGTCAGGTCTTGCTGGACCAGGCTTCCCTTTTTGAAGCATGAACAGACTTTCCTTTTTATAGACTGAGCACTGACTGAAGTCACACTAGTGGATCTTCAAGACCTCCCTACACAGGAAGACTGGTGACCCACATTTGCAGGATATAATTATGTATATAATTATATATATTGAAGCAATACAAGTTGGGGAGAACAAACAACAACAAAAAAGAACTGGAAAATAAAACAAAACAAAAATCTCTGGAAGGACTTGGAAAGAATTGCACAACATGTGTGGCAGAGTGTGGGAACTCGGATGGGGTGGGGGCATGGAAAGGGAAGTAATTCTAGATTGAGAAATGATGTATGATATATGGAAAATAAATAAAAAATAAAAGCATATGTATTTTTACAAATCTAAAAAAAGAAAATATATTCTTTGTTGTTTGGGCAAGATGTTTGGTAGATGTCTGTTATGTCTATTTGGTGTTTCATTTTGTTCAATTCAGATATCTCTCTGTTTACTTTTTGTCCAGTTAACCTATGAAATGGACACAGTGAGGTATTGTGAATGTAATGTACCACATTACAAAGTTTCAGTCTGACATAAGACCAACATAACCCAGTGTTTTTGTTATTAG
Source organism: Rhizomys pruinosus (assembly GCA_009823505.1). Lineage (NCBI taxonomy): Eukaryota > Metazoa > Chordata > Mammalia > Rodentia > Spalacidae > Rhizomys > Rhizomys pruinosus. The sequence continues at coordinate 1,687,967 of VZQC01012652.1, forward strand.
TATAGTTGTGACTGGTAAGTGAGGCTGCTAAGTTCACTGCAAGAGGGGAGGAGAAATGGAGGAAGGCCATCAACTGTTTCAATCTCAATTAATTTTGTGTTGCTATACCAATAGATCTGAGGCTGGGTACTTTATAAGGAAAATAATTTTTTAAAGACTTCTTTTTCCAAAGTTTTCATCAAGACTCTGATGGCCTAGAGGTTCAAACAACATGCCACTGATTATATTGAAACCTTCCTTTCAGTGACACCCCCCCCCACAACTGCATCATGAATGGGCAGAGAATGGAAAGACAAATAGCCATGTGCAGAAGGATGGAATTTATCCAGTGGCCTAGCTTTGGATAAACCCACTCTGGAAAGAACTAATATACTCACATGGGACTTACTCCTGTAAGGTAGTACTGGTCCATTCATATGGGTGAGGACTCCATGTAATTACCTTCCAGTAGGCCCCAGTCTTTAAAGGTTCCACTGCCTAAATACCAGTATAGTGAAACAAAGTTTCTAGTACATGAACTTCTGAGACACAGACAACATACAAAACTTATAACTGCCTAAGAACATCGCATCTATTATCTAGAATCAATCTTATAATCCTAGTCCAAATAAGAAAAAAAAAACAAATATAGAGAAATTATTATGTTGATAGGCTTGCCAGAGTAAGACTGAACATCTTGAGGGCTGGAGAAATGACTCAGTGGTTAAGAGCACCAGCTGCTCTTGCAGAGGACCCAGGTTCTACAGAACCCACATAGTGACAAACAACCATCCAAAATTCCAGTTGCAGGGAAATCCAATGTCCTTTTTCTGATGCTGCAGGCACTGCATGACATGGGTGCACTTACACAATGCAGGCAATATACTCATACACATAAAATAAAAATAATAAAACAATTTTAAAGAAAGACTGAACATTTCTAAGAAACTAAACCCAAACTAAATAGCAATCTGGTCTAATGAAATTTGGGTAAATTTTTGTTAGGTGGGATGAATTTTAACTATTTTCACATAATGAAAATCATGGCCATATATATAGAAAAGTCCAGGAAAAGGCAGATAGTGAAAGATGGAAGGCTTTTTCTGAGTAAAAGTAGAAAATGTATGGAAACATGTTCACTCTCTTAATCTTGCAATTAAGCCCACTAATTAAAGTCCTGAGTCATTTTGCATTTTCCCAATATTTAATTGATCTTCTGCAACATTAGCTATAAGGTCTGAAGGAGGAAGGTCAATAGATTTGCACAAGTTTTACATATTCTTCTTGATATTTTACACGGGGGTTGCTCTCCATTCCCATATGGGCTTCGACTGCTCCAGTAGAAGTGACTACCCTGTACACGCCCCCATCTCAGTGGAAGTCATAGGACTCCACTCAGATGGCTGTTAAAATTCTTTTTCCAAGGTAGATACTTAAAAGTAAGATATAGGGAAGGCTAAACTACAAGTAAGAGGAGAAATAAGATAAAAAATAATTGAGAGATGATGATAAAAATCCAGACTCAATGGATCAGCAGCCCATTTCAAGGTTGAAAGTGAATGACTAAAAAAAACAAAAAAAAAAAAACAAAAAAAAACAACAACAACAACAAAAAACACAGAAGTTCTGTAACTGTAGTGCAATGTGTGTAGAAGGGCTTCTTTGTATGTTTCTTTGTAGCTATATCCAGAATAAATGTACTTGGACATCTGAATGGAGACTCTTCTGGTAGAAAAAAAAAACAGCCCAACACATTTTATTTTACTGAATAAACATCCAGATTAATTAGATCAGCACTAATTACCTTGTTTAAGAGTAGCTGTCCTGCTGCTCATCTCTCCTGTAAATAAAAACTATGTTTACCCCAAAGAATTGGTTGTTAGATGAATTTCATTACGTGAGTAAAGAAGTTGCCACCTGTCATACCTAATACAGGAATATTTTGAATTGTAATTATCTGCGATGTTGCCTACACTAGGAGTAGAAATGCAAGATTCTCAGGGGGAAGAGCTTGGATTTACTTGGCTGATGCTGAATGAAGTTCATGGGATTTTACTCTGCAGCCTTGAAGGAAGACATGATTGAACAATAGGGCTGGGAACAAAAGGATATTCCTAGAGGCAAGCGTTTCAGAGATCTTGCAGTTTATGCAGATTATTTCCGGTACCACAGATTGGGAAAAAGAGTAAGAAGTGACTCAGAATGCATGCTTTTATCCCCCACCAACATCACACACTTTTAGCAGTAGGATCCCCTCCACTCTATTCTGAAGTCCAAACCTTTAAAACTACAAGACGTTTTGCCTATATCCCAAGACCTTCCTTCTGCCTTTAATAATCCTTTAAGAAAGGATAGGTTGGGGTGATTCTGTAACTGGCTGTGGTCACACATGAAGCATATCACTTTTCACCATACTATACTATAGTATACCATAGTATACTATTTTGCCCTTACTATAGGTTGCACTAATCTGAATAGCAGTCAGAATGTGTCACCTGATGCTTCCTCTCATGTTCCATTTGACAGTCTCATATATTCCTGTACCTTTAGATATACATAAATTATTTTCTCCCCTACCAAACACCCCCCTCATCCACTTTCTGATCTGTCATATCTCTCCATCCAGTAAGTAAATATGTACCTAAAACTTAACCAGGCCCTAATGGGTAGTATTCTAGCCAACAGCACTTGGCAAATTCTCTTGATTCAGATATTTTGAAAGATGAGAGAATAGCAAACACTAACTATACATATGACAACCAAATACAAATGACTATCTCTTACAGATTCATGTATATGTTTTTCTAAAATAGTATTACACTCTTCCCATAACTATATATGAGATGTATATAAACAGGCATACAGAAGTCCATGTGAAAAGGTGTCCTACATAGATGGATATTTGATAAAATGAAGTTAAAACCCAAGGAGCTATATAGAGTCGATGGCATCAGATGGCCCAAGACACTCCTGCTGCATTGGTTGTGGGGAACCATTTAACATTCTTGTCTTGGATGGACAGTCATCACTATAGCCAGGAAGATTAAAGCTTGGTTTAATCTTTGGATTCTTCTGATTTCAGTGCTGAGAGTTCCTGGACTTTCCCTTACCTATTTGACTGTCTTTTAAAATAATGCCTCTGACATTTTCCTCTACAGCGTTGGTTCTTGGCTTTTGAAGATATTTGGCAATACGTGAAAAGTATTTTGGTCTAATGGGTAGGACCTATAGATGCTGCAATGTGCAGGGAAGTGCCTTCCACAAAGACTTGTCCATATCCCAGAGCAACAGTACAGCGATTAGATGCAATGCTCTAGAGATGCCACTGTAATCTATACGCTCATGCAGTGGTTTTATTTGCCTGTGGGTATTGTGAATGCTAAAAGTACCTTTACCTACTTTATTTTTGCCAACTAAGTGTAGATATAAAGTTTAACTAGCAAAGTTAATAACACTAAGTTCTTTTGTGATTCCTAAACACTTGGAGTCTAATTGGTCTATTCTCAAGTTCAGAAACTAGCCTCTATTCAATTCATCTCCTTTAAATAAAAAAAAAAAAAATGTTTGGGGCTGGAGAGATAGTTCAGATGTTTAAGAGCCCTTACTGCTCTTGCAAATGACATGAGGTCCATTCCCAGTGTCTAAATGACAGCTAACAACCATCTGTAACTCTAGTTCCAGGGTATCCAAGCCTCTTCTGACCTCTGCAGGGATTGCATGACACAGGTACACTTACACACATGCAGGCAATACACTCATACACATAAAAATAGAAATAATAGAATAAAATATTTTTAATTTAAGGTTTATTTTTATTATATATGTATGTGTCTGTGTGTCTGTGTGACTGTGTGTGTCTGTGTGGGTATGTGTGGGTATGCGTGTGTGTGTGTCTGTGTGTGTTTGTGTGGGTATGTGTTCGTGTCTGTGTCTGTGTGTTTGTGTGGGTATGTGTGTTTGTCTGTGTGGGTATGTGTGCATGTGCGTATGTGTGTCTGTGTGTGTTTGTTTGGGTATGTGTGTGTGTTTGTGTGGGTATGTGTGTATTTGTGTGTGTCTGGTCTGTGTGTGTCTGTGTGGGTATGTGTTTGTGTGTGTCTGTGTGTATGTTTGTGTGTGTCTGTGTGTGTGCATGTTTGTGTGCATGTGTGTGTGTCTGTGTGTGTGTTTGTGTGTGTGTGTGTCTGTGTGGGTATGTGTGCGTGTGTGTGTCTGTGTGTGTGTCTGTGTGTGTGCCTGTGTGTGTGTCTGTGTGTGTCTGTGCACATAAGTGCAGGTGCCTGCAGAAGCTGGGAGGAAGCATAGTATCCCTCAAGATCTGGATATGTTGCTGGGCATGGAACTCCGGTTCTCTGGAAGAGCAGCACAGGCTTAGGTGGGGAGCCATCTGTTCAACCCAGAATTCTTAATTCAACTCTTTAAATACAAGCTTGTTCCTTGCCATCCCACAAAAGGGCTTCTAAAATGATGGCCAAATTCATAGAGAATTACTTTCTGCAAGTCACCCTTTGGGGCACCTTAAGTCTGTTGCTCTTAATTCTATGAGAAGGTACTGCTTTACTCTTAAATGAAGAAACTGAGGCTGGTTTCTACCTACCTCATGAGAAAATGAAGTATCTGATATATTTTATTATTTAACTTTTTTTTTTTTGTCTTTTTTGAGACAGGGTCTCCCTGTAGCCCCAGCTGTCCTGGAACTCACTCTGTAGACCAGGCTGGCCTTGAACTCACAAAGATCTGCCTGCCTCTGCCTCCCAAGTGCTAAGATTAAAGACATGCACCACCACACCCGGCTATTTTATTATTTAACTTTTATTTTTAATTAGAAATAAACTTTTCTAGGGCATGTACAATACACTGAGCATGTTTCCCCCATTCCTCTCTACCTCCCCTTTCCTCTCTCCTCCCCATCCCATTTGTCCTCTCTGTTCCCCTACAGAGTTTCATCTCTGCTTTCTTTTTATATGTGCATACACAATATAACATAGCTATAGAAAACCTAAAAGCCATTAAGAGAAAGAACAGGATAGTTGTCTTTCAGAAAGTGGCTTAATTAGTTTAATATGATTATCTCTGATTGCATTCATTGTCCTGGAAATGAAATAACTTCCTTCTTGTTTATGGTTGAAAATTTTCATATCTCTCTCTCTCTCTCTCTCTCTGCTCTTCTCTCTCTCTCTCTCTCTCTAATATATATATTATATATATATATATTATACTATATATGAAACTTTTCTTATAACTAGTCCTCTGTTAAACAGGCCACCTATTTGATTTCCATAATGCCAGCAATTGCTGAGTTAGTTCTTTTTTTTTTTTTTTTTTTTGGTCTTTTCGAGGCAGGGTATTGTGAGTAGTTCTATGACAAACACTGCTACACAAGTATCTCTCTGATATGTTGACATTACATATTTCAAATAAATACCCAGGAGTGGTATATCTAAGTGATCTGGTGGATCTATTTTTTTTGTGGGGTAAATTTACCTGCTGATTTCCATAAAGGCTGGACTGGTTTACATTCCCACAGGTCCTCTCCATCCCTCTATTTTGTACACATTCTTGGCAGCATTGTTGTTATTTGTGTTATTGATATTCTGGTTTGGATAGGATGGAATCTCAGTGTAGTTTTGATTTGCATTTCTCTGGCAGCTAAGGAGGTGGAGCATATTTTCATATGTTTATTGGTCAACAAAATGGAATATCTGCTTTAAAGCTGAGTAACATACTCTAATATGTTGTATGATCACTCATGCGACATTGACTATACTAGAAATATAAAAGATGACGTCAAACAAATTCTTCTAATCATGTTCAAGGCTCTCCTCCGAGTATAATCATTACCTTTTCTAGTTTTTGAATTTACATTGTGATTCCCCTAGACTGAGGAACTCTACCTCCGCTCTCATGTGGTTACAAGCTCTGAGAATTTACTTTTTTTTGGGGGGGGTCCTTTTTAAGACAAGGTCTCCCTTTAGTCCCAGCTAGCCTGGAACTCACTCTGTAGACCAGGCTGGCCTTGAACTCATAGAGATCTGCCTGCCTCTGCCTCCCGAGTGCTAGGATTAAAGGCATGCGCCACCATGCCTGGCCTGAGAATTTACTTAACAGGTCTCAGCTGACATCTTCAGGCTCCTCCCACCTTTTCGGCTGTGCTTCATCACCCGAGCCCACTTCAGCTTGCCTTTCTCCTGAGGTTTTTCTGCTCAGTGGCTGCGGCTTTTCTAGGTTCCAGTATTTTGACAAAAAAAAAAAAAAAAAAAAAAAAGAACTAAATGTGGACTTCTTTTTTATGAGTTATGCATCTAATCAGTAGGAATGCCCAGAAATTACATGATAATAATGATGAGAGATAGGTAGATTAAAAATTAAAACATGTACTTAGAAATAAACCCAGAATGGGTTAAAAAATAATCTGTCTTTTATTTTACTTCTTATATGATCTTCAGCTGAGAAGTGTTGAGTCTGTAACATGCATATATATCATTGATTTTCACTGTTGTGTATGCCCTATTATCTTACATTTTTATAGAGATAGGCACACATATAATATATATATATATATTTACACACAATATATATATATATTTACACACTGTTCATGGTTCAAAGAGTTGTTCAAATATGTGTGTGCATATCTATATCTGTGTCCACAAAGACATATGCATAAACAAGAATATTAAGATATGATTATATATCTTACAATCAAGAGTAATATGGTTTCAACTCTGGTTTAGCCAACTATAAGAGCCATCTGATCTTGAGCTACAAAATTCTTGGTCTTCTAAATGATGAGAACACTCCTGGGCTAACAGCTTGATAGAGCTGTCTATTTCTTTGTAAACACATAGAAATGGGACAACATAGCTATTACTAATCATCTTAGGCTGTATTTTCTATGAAGTTTTCACTGAGGAAGCCATGAAGCCATTGTTCCCATTCTGAGGGTTTTGTTCAAAGATACTGCAGGTTTCTGATTTATGCTAGGGTCAAAAATTTGCTCTGCTAAATAGCAAATTGTAAGTAACTTGGCTTTCACAGGTACCAGTCTTTCAAGATCTACTGTGCTATTTTGTTTCTTCTTCTCCTAAGAAGAAGAAGTCTGGAGGGGGAATACATAAGAGCAGGGTTGACCAAAATTTATAAAGCTGGATTAATATGGCTCAATTAAACATGGTATATTCCAGCTTTATTGGTTTGCACTTTATCAAGAAATCTAGTTATTATCAAGAGAACATGAATTAACTCAGATTGTCATAATATTCATTTCTCAAAGTTTTTTGAGTATGGTTATAAACTTTAATTATGATACAGGGAAGTTATTTTGTTATCTTTGCTTGTTTACGTGTTCTATTTATTCATCTGAAATGAGAATAATGAAATACACTTAACCAAGGTTTGAGCTTATGATTATGATGAATCTGTGGATAATATGTCTCATTCATGCACACTCCCTGCACCCAACCAGTCATATATTTTTAGTAGTTTGAATGTTAGCAGAACTAAATTAAAATAATTATGATATATGAAAGTTTATACATTTTAATCTCTATAAATTTAACAGGTTATTAAGTACATTAATGACATTTTGAAATAGTAGCCATATTTTAAAAATGGATGAATCTGGAACATCATTTTATTAATATAACCATATTCATAAAAAGAATAACATCAAGCCTTGAAGATAGCTGAAATTACATTGCTAGGTTTGTACCAGAGAGGTAGGTGTCTGTTTTCCACACAAATATGTTAACATGCAAACTTAAAGACAAGGTTTTCAAATTGTACATAGTTATGCATTACTTGTATATGTATTAAAATGTATATCAATCACTTATCCCAAGGACTCATGGTGGAATTCATTAATGAACAGTGAGGCATGAAAATGATTTTGGAACCTACAAATAGCTGCCAACGTTGACCTCTGATCACAGACATTGTGCTTGTTGGTGCTAAAAGCATCTTATTTCTTTCAAAGTATAATTAATTTTCTGTACTGCTTCAAATAATATATTCAACTCCTCACTTTTAATTAAGATTCCTTTTCTTACTCCAAATTTAAATTATGTTCTGAAAGCATTTTTGTCAATTGCTTTTTCATGTGAGAAATATAATTATGAACCAAATTTTGTTAGTGTCACATTCATACTTTTAAATAATAAAGTTGTGAATAAAAATGAACAAAGACTCCTACACACATTTAAAATGTCTTATTCTATAAGTAGAGAGGACAATTCCAGAATACACTGATATTGCATAAGTATCTTCATTTTGTAGAGAACAAATGCATTTCTCTGGTGCCCTATAACTAGCTAGCATAACATAATCATTAGGAGACTTAGCAGAAGTAGAAAACCAAAAGCCTTAACAAATACTTGGTAAGTCTGATGATTGTTTATATTACAAAGATTTTTAAATATAGATTGGTCAAAATAACTTAAAAGTAGTCCTTAAATAAATGACAAATTTAATGTACATTACTGCTACTGTGTGTTCATTAGGTTATTATTAAAAGGCAACACATGTAAAGGTGACATTTTAGTTCATAACAAAACATTTCAGAGATGTGATACTTTCAGCAGAATTTTTCAGTGTTCATCCTCCAGCTCCTTAGATCCCAAGAGGCACTGATGATAACTACAGACACGCTTATCCCAATCCCAGCTTTAGCAAACCCAGGTCTTAGCTGCAGGCCTCAGAGATAATAGCTTTGTTGCTAGGGTCATAAGCTTTTTATGTAGTTATATATTGTTCCTTAGACTCCTCAGGCATAATAATTCCTAGTCTCAGCCTTTCCTTGCACTTCCAATAATTTTCTAAACAACTATTTCCTTAACTCTCTCCCTCATTAAAATGCCTTGCATGGTTTTATTTCCTAGGCTGAACCTTGAATGACATATTATTGATACTGTTTTGCTTTGTGGACTAAAAGGACAAAAACATTCTTTGACATTAGCAGCAATTAAATTAGAATAAAAGCTGGGAGAAGTTAAGCTTGGCTGCACACTTAGTAGTTTAAGTTGCTCACTGGACACTGTATGTCACTGTGCACGTGAACTTGAATGCTTTAAGTGAGAATTGGGATGCTATCTCATAAACCAGGGAGCACCAATGAGCTGGGAGAAGCATGTATAGATCTCAATTTTATGCATGTCTGGTGAAGGGACAAAGCAAGACGAAGCAACTTGTATCACCACGGAATTGTGTCCAAAGAGATGTAGCTAGTGGGAGTTTCTGAGATTAAAAAGACCCTGTTGTACTGAGCCACAAGTGAAAAGCTGAATCATTGCAAAAGTAGCCACAGTCAAATGGAGGAGTGATGCTTTCCTTCAAAAGAAGAGCTATTAGTGATATCTGAGCAAGTACCCTTTTGCCTGTCCAGATGAGAATGGGGAGTGGGAGATGGCATGTCATTGTTAAATCATGTCCATTAGCCTTGATCTTGGTCTTTTTGTTTGCCTTTGGAGGAAAGATATTACTGAGGTGACTGGGGGGCAGCTACCGAAATGTGTTCAATTCAGAAGAATTGAATGGGTGACTTGTCATTCACATGATTTTCCTACTGTTTTCATGGAAACATTAATCAGTATAGATAAATATGCCACCAGTTTTCTATGTTTTGGTACTTTTCTAACTTGGGTCCAACTATCAGACAAATCAGAGCCATACTGATTAAAGAGGTAACCTGATGACAAATGGTTCTTGATATAAGATAAAGACAATTCCTTCTCACTTTCTCTCTGTGGTACAGGGAAGGGTTGAGCACTTCTACAAGCACAAATTTGCTAGCGAAGCTATATGATGTGTGTAAACAGGTGTTTGATAACATTTTCTTTCTTCTTCACACTCTACTCTTATCACACCTACCATAATTTGCAAAAGAAATGCTTATATTCCAAGGTGAGGAAGAAAGAATTTTCAAAAACACCTGTTTATATAGTTTTACATTATTGTAATTTTATGGAAGAATTAAGAGTGTGAATGCAGGTAGAAGCTTGGTCGATCTAAGAAAGATTTTACTCTCAAAGTTAAGCAAATTAAGAAAGCTTTTAGAAATTATAAACTCCTTTATATATTTATTTCTTTTCCATATTAAGAAAGCTGTTTTAATTATTAGAATAGCATGCATAGTAATTTAAAATTTCTCCATTAATACATATTAGTACCTGTGGCAACAACATGCTAAAGAAAAGACAGTTTAGAGCTTGATTAGTTAAAATGATCAATCAGAGGCTCATGTCAAAATGAAACCTGACTTGTATTGGATTCAAGACATGATGTCTCAGATTTCCACTAATATGCAAGTCCCTTAATGATCTGTGTAGTTTTCCATCAGTGCAAGCAATTAGAAGTGAAGAATTGCAATTCTACTCAAATGGGAAAGGATAACAACACTCAGGTTGGCTTGCTGCAGTCTTCTCTTTGGAGATCACATTAAGGGATTATCATGGATGAATATGCTGAATAGTATTCAGCAGCAAGCAAAACTACCCTCATTCCTGTGGAGCTCATGCAGATATCAGAAGAGTTCATTAAGGCAAAAATCAACTTCTCCTCAAACTAGTTCTTATGTAGAAGTAACAACATGATCTTGAACAGAAAGGGAACTGTTGCAAGTCTATGCTTTCGATTTACCAGAAAAGGTAGGATCCATGTGCATTTTAAATTGAGTCAACTGTCAATCCTCTATCAGACTTAACTTTTAATTACCCTGCATGAGAAACCCTACAAACTCTCATAAGTTTTTTATCTGTGCTGTAAAATCCTTGACTGCTCTAAGCATTGATTTCACCTCCTGTTAGCTCAATCTATTTAGCCCTCCAAGCAGGGTCATTCACTCCCATAGGTGACATTTATTAAAGTTCAACACTAGAAAACACTGTATCTCATGTTAAGCATCTTATCATAAAGATAGCTATCACATTTTCATAACAATATTCCTCATGCTTAAGAAATCTTTACCTCAGTTCATTACTCATTCCAAAGGAGAAGTGCAATTTTAAATCCTTTGTATGTCTCATTATGTTTATTTTCTTATCCACTTACTAAGACTGGACTGTATTTCAGCATTTCATGAATAGTGAAGGTAAATTTCAAGGAACTTCAGAGTTATGATGATATCTTTAACTTGACATTCATAGAAAAATTTGAAAGTATATGCATCGCTAGTTTTATCTGGAACGGCACTTAATTTAAACCTGGCTCTTTATTTTTTACTGAAGTGTCTGCTGTATTTGATATCTATTCAGTTTTTGTAAGCTGTTTATACCTGCTCAATATCAAGGGCATTCCATACTCAGAATAATTTAGCCAATTTGAAGAACTGATTTGAATGATAAAGCCAGCAGAATCAGAAAAATACAGAATGTTAGGTGGAACAGATAGAGCCATTTCACTTAATTTTATACCATACTTGAGGCACAAAGGGTAAGGCTTTTGCCAATGTCCTATGGGCAGCTAGTAGCAGAATCTCCAGAATCAGTGGCTGATGTGCTGAGATGACTACTTTTTCCATAGCTCCATGATAACAAATAAATAAAGCCAAGGTTTATTGCACCTTGCTATGCTCTAGCAACATTGAACTGCTGTGTATAAATAACACTGACTACTGTACTATGTAGTAGAATAGCAGTAACTTTTACATGTTTTCCTTGTGTGGGTGTATTTGAAATAGGCAATGACTGTCCTATTACAAACCAGTCTTTGAGTCTCACTTCTGTCCTACTTTCTGTCATTTACTTTTGTAATCATTCCACAGCCTGGAATTTCCTAGCCCTGGAAATTTGGGTAGGTGTGAAATTCATAGAGGGATAATGCTTCTTATTAAAACAGTACAGAATACTTGTATACAGGGCTACGATGTCAAAACATACAAGGCATACGTTCCGGATTCTCCAGAAGGTGGGCTGACATTACTGAAAGTGGTAACTGGCTTTTCTTCAGCCATAAACACAGCACTAAGCACCTCTCTCCAGTTACTCATAAAGGAGTATCTGGGAATATTTGATGTTTCTGGGGGGTATATTCCTGCTCCCAACTCCATCAATGGCTTACAAGCTCAACTTTCCTTGGAGGAGTCTCTTATGAAGAATAAAGAGAGGAATGCAAACCAAATGGGAAAGTCAGGGATTCTTTGTGAGTTCAAGGCCAGCCTGGTCTACAATGTGAGTTCCAGGACAGCTGGTGCTACAGGGAGACCCTGTCTCGAAAAGACCAAAAAAAAAAAAAGAAAGAAAAGAAAAAGCCAATGTAGTCAGGGCAAAGGGAATTTTATGTTTGGTATGAACTGTAAGATACCACTGTCTGTGTTTACTGATTTTCTTTTGTGCCAGATATGTTCCTTTATTCTAACACCACTGTAATGTCAAATGCATAAATCAATATAATCACATCTAATGTTCTGTGATTGCCTATATCAGGGAATAATTTGACCTCTCCTGTAGAGTATACCCCAAACCAAACCAATGAATGCTATTATTTGACCAAGAATCATTCATTTCGTTCAGTGAATAAAAGAAAAAAAAGAGACTGTTGTATGGCTATTTTCACTTAATCGGAAGTTTCCCCCTAAGGAGGAGAACTCTGAGCAACTGATCAGACTCAGGAAGTAAAGGTAATTTACAAGGATGAGGAAGTTCCTGAAACTTACAAGATTCCCAAAGCCTCTGTCTACAGCTGTGCAGGCAACAGAAATTGCTAGGAAGAGATGTTCTAATTGGATAGCTGCCTGCAAGTTACGCAAGCAGCTCAAAGGATGAAGTTCTGGTGAGTCATTTATAGTGCAGTTGGCTTAAAGTGAAACAGCTGCCTTTGAGTCATCTCTCCTCTTGCAATTAACCCCTCACCCACACTCCTCTAAGTAACTCCAATAAACTCACCAGCTAAAACAGACTAAGTGGAATCAGGGTTTTGGAGTGTTGTGCTTTCCTCACTGGAGTGAAATGATCTCTTTTTTGAGCTGTTCACATCTCCCCAGGAAGGGTAATATAAATAAGCTTTTATTTATGGATGATATATGACTAGATCATTAAGTTCTCAGAAGAGATGTCAGAACTAATGCAGCTTTTTGTAAAATTGTAACATATACTTAATAAACACACTAGACAGGTACCCTTCTCAATGACTGATAATAACAATAATAATAATTAATACCAATAATAATTAAATGAGAGAAGCAGCTGCTGTTTCTTGGTAACCTTATGGTTAGGAATTTGGGGACAGTGTGTAAATTTCTCAAGAAATTTACTTGCGTTTGTTTATAAATTTCCTTCCTTTTGGGCCCCAAATGCTAACAACCATATTTATTCTCTAATAATTCTCATTTTTTCAATACTTAGTGCCAAATATAATTAGTCTATTTTTAAAAATCAAATTCATTTTCACAGAACAAAAAGCTGGCAAGTTAATTCTGAAATAATTATGAAAGAATATGAGTCACACTCTCAAGTCAACTTCAAAAAAGAGCTTCTAAATTGATGGTTCTTATTTGAGGCAATAAGAATAATGTCGGAACAGATGCAATATTGCTGCCTTAAATCTTAATTGCGTTAAATGTTCCCACTCCTATGCCTATGTGTCTAGACAGAACAGTCTACCACAGCACTCAGGTCTAAGTGGCTGCAAACTAAAACATATTCTTCTTCTTTTTCAACTCAAGGAAATTCCTTTCCCCTGAGAAAAGGTAGTCATTTATTTTGATAATCTATTCTTCAAGTTGACTTCATTCTTCCTTCTTGCTTCATGTTTAGAAATGTACCTTTTCAACGAAAATTAGGGATAATAAAAAATATTTATTCATATCCAAAGAAAGCATTGCCTTGCTTTCTAAAAATCTGTATTTTTAATTATTAAAATTTTTCCTCCATTCAGTATGCTACAGAGCTCTGACTCAGTTTCACAGTTTCTAATGATGTGTGTACAAGCACCTTCATTCCAATAGTCCTTTCTAGCCATGGCTCTATCTGAGCTAGTAAGTCAGCAAAAGAGGATGTTTCCCCTTTGTAGATCTGTTTCTCTTCGTATGTTGCTAACTATTCTCAAGAAGAGATAATTTTTCATAACTTTTAAGCTACACATTTCTAGTTCCTCTGTGAAAGACAATTTTGTGTAGAATCAAAACATTAACCACAAACTATAAGTCTTACAATTCCACCCTTTACAATTAATTTTAACATGGCTTAATTTTACAAACAAACCACTTAACTATGTAGAAATATTATTGGGAGTTATGCCACACAGTAATTTCTTTCATTTCTTAAAATTATTTATTTATTTGTTTATTTATTTATTTTTGTTCTTTTTGAGACAGGGTCTCTCTGTAGCTCCAGCTGTACTGGAACTCACTACATAAATCAGGCTGGCCTTGAACTCACAAAGATCCACCTGCCTCTGCCTCCAGAGTGCTAGGATCAAAGGCGTGTATCACCATGCCAGCTAGGCTATATATTTTAAATTTTATTCCGTTTTCTGGAATATTTTTACTTCAATTTTATTAAATTTTGTCCTTTACTTGTTATATACTAATATTTATCTCACTTCAAAGACATTTAAAATATTTCCCATTAAGACCATCTTACCAAATGACAAAGTTATCTTAGTGAGGTGTAATTTTAAATATCTTCCATTTTATTTTGAAGCTTTTAAAATTGGTCACTGAAGTGTCTTTCTATGTCATCTGGTATGGCAGGAAAAAAAGATATGAAATATGTCTGTGCTCATATCTGTTTCAAAATTAATATGTGTCTCTAATAAAAATCAAACAAAGAAAGCACAAGAACATTATTAACATACTGCAGTGATTTGTTTTCTCATATTTGAGAAGTATAATCAGTTTAAATGTAGTTGATCAATCTCACCTACAGTTTTCTAAGTGACACAGTTATTCTCGGTAGAACATTAAAACCAAAATAAACTCCAGTTTTACTTTAAATATTAGGAAATTAATTCAATAGTTTTCAGAATTCATTTCACTAACTTTCTCATATACTTTTACATTCATACTGCAAGAGGGTTTGTGAATTTTGCGTAAACTTTGTACTTTTAACATGCTGTGATGAACTGTCCCTATCTAAATAAAAACTGTTCTTCTCAAATTGCCTTTTATATACCACCAATGTATCTTAAATTCCATGTTGGATGTTCTAAACTCCTTTAAATCTGTTATCTGGGTGAGGCTTCCTGGTTATTCAAGACAACAGGTTGTCTTGTCAGTACTTAATCATTTTTCCTGAAGTTCAATCACATAAAGTCTTATATAACCTGAAATATAACAGTAGAAAAGTTTGTTTATAGTCTCAATATAAAAAAATAACTTTCACTTTTCAGTTTATGTGTTGTACAATTAGTATTTACAATTCATATATTTAGGAGTAGGTTTGGGTGTTCAGTGAATATGAATGTTGAGATTCCCTGATGTCCTATAGAACATGCCAACTCACCTCATCTTTGCGATCTGATTTGAAAGAATAATGAATTAATGTGCACATGTACTGCACACTATCTGTGCTGCCTCCATGGATCTTTCTCCAATGTCTAGACACAGAAGGTTTTTTTTTAATTTTTTTTATTTATTTCTGTATGTGTATGAATGTACTATCTGCATGCAAGTTTGTGCACCCGTGTCGTGCAATGCCGTGGAGGTCAGAAGAGGGTCTCGGATTCCCCTGGAACTGGAGTTCTCCTGGAATTGGAGTTTCAGATGGTTCTTGGCCGCCATGTGGGTGCTGGGGATCGAACCCGGGTCCTCTACAGAAGGTTTTTAAACAATTTGAAAAAATAGTTTCTGAGATAAGGTTCTGGGGAATCAAAATTAAAAGGCTAACAACAATCAATTCTTAATTATGAGAACTGATTAGTAGGATTTTGTATTATTTGTAGTTAGAGCCTACTGGAGACTTAGATTTAACTCTTCCCTTAATTGTCTCAGAAAGCATCCAGCTGCCAGTACAGGCTTCCTTAAGAGGTGTGTACAGAAGTTACATTGTTTACAATTGGGTTTGACTAAGTGCTTGTATGTGTGTGAGATAGAGCGTATTTTGACCCCTGACTCTAGAACATACTTGGTACTATGGATTTTCAGCTCTGAGACTTTACTTCTTTCTTTCTAGTTTGAGTTGCTGGTGGAGTTAATGCCATGGAGGAAGCAGCATTACTAAATTAGGTCGATCTTTTTGAAGAACAGTACTAACCGACCATCACAGGATTATAAATTGATGAGACTTTTGTTCCACCGCAGTTATTGAGGACCTATTTCTGGTGGCATCGCTCTATTAAACAAGAGGCAAGTATGTTCACATAATGGGAACATGTTGACCTAGGAGAAAATAGAAGAAATATGATTCTCTACTCTAGGCCAATAGATGTGCTGGATGCTTGTGTAAGTTTCAAGGGAAAGATGTGGTTTGTCACACTATTGGCGCATTTTAATGCCATACGCTGAAAAACTCTAAGCACTTCATTAAAAGATATGATGAGTGAAGGTGACTGATTGTTTGGGTCCAATTCATCAGTACAAATGCAATTTTTAATAGTATAAGTCAGCATCATCTTTATCTCAGATGCTTTTTCACTTTTCTTCCAAGTTAAAACCATGGTCAGTGAATGGTATCATTGAAATTAGCCATTAGGAGTGGTGGCTTCAAAAATCAAAGAATAATTATTTCATCTTAATATTCAGATTCATTGACTTTCTAATTATCTCCTTTCCAGGAATTACTCAAGGATTTCTAATTGAATTTATGACCTTGAACCAGACTCACATCTTGAAAACTCCGTATGTTTACTTATATAAAGCTAGTTATTTTATTCTTATTTTTTCCCTCATAGTCTTTCTTTCATACTCTAAAGAAAGATGCTTTAAAAAGTTAATTAGCTAATGCAAAATTTCCACATTATTATCACCACAGTTAATTAAGACTTTCTTATTTATTCCATCTTCTTAGCAAGGACTACATGGATTCCTGAATGTCAGCTTCTTATCTATTTCCTTCAGCTTTTAAACATAATAAAGTGCCTGGATTCTTTATTTAGTGTTGCAGGACTCCTTTCTTTCATGTCACAAAAGATAAATTCACACAGCTGCACTGACAACATCACAGCTTTGAAAATGCATGTACCCAGTACCTTATAAACAGTTCAGTCACTTACTTCAATCCATCATCTGCCCATCACTCTTATGTCAAACTCACAAGTTTAAGAGCACACATTTTTAACATTCAATTTCAAAGCAAGAGAGTAGTCTACTCACTTACAAATACACATTGAATAGGAAACATTTTGATCAACAAGATGTCAGTTAACAACTTCATTTAGGAATGGCTGATAGATTTGCTCTAACATTTTTGTTTGATGAACCTTCAGTATCAACAACAGTATGGGCCCCACGGTCCCAGAATGGATGTGTATGAAAAGGATTGAGGGCTGGAGAGATGGCCTAGTGGTTAAGAGCGCCGACCACTCTTACAGAGGACCTGGGTTCGATCCCCAGCACCCACATGGCGGCCGTGAACCGTCCGAAACTCCAATTCCAGGAGAACTCCAGTTCCAGGGGAATCCGACGCCCTCTTCTGACCTCTGTGGCATTGCACGACACGGGTGCACAGACCTGCATTCAGACAGTACATTCATACACATACAGAAATAAATAAAAATTAAAAAAAAAGGGTTGAGTGGTTTCCTGTTTACCTTCACATCTTTGTGTGTTTTTAATATGATCATTCATCTGTATCATTATCAGAATACCAGTGGTTCGTCCTGTATATCATTTTTGTTTTGTGTATTTGCTTAATTTAATCTAATCAAGTTAATTTTTTAATTTTAAGGCTTCAAAGCCCATAGCTTTGAGTTTATAAAAGTGTAGGATAAAAATTTTTTAAAAAGAATAAACACAACTCCTATAGATTAAAGTTTCTGGAGAGAATCAATAGTCTTTGGAAAGTAAAAATATATCCCTTGAAGAAAGTGGATTTTGATATGTATGCAAGATCTAGGACTTGAGTTGAATGTCTTTTTTTCCTAAAGTTTACAGGAGATTGTCAAAAAAGCAGGAATGCATTGTTTTGCGTATTTTGGCATAGTTCCGATTCCTCTCTTTTAAAGGAATTTCTATAGACTGCCTATAAAATTTCATCCCAGTTTGTACCATCGTCACTTTCTAAATGTTATGAAATTCTACATTTACTTTTCAAGGTACAGTTTTCTTTGTGCTTGTGGCATTCCCTATGGCCAAATCTACCATGTAGATTCCATTTACAAAATAACCGTTTCAACTAATGAATTTCTCTTCTTCTGTCTCCTGGTGTGGATTTCTGCCTAGTTCTCATTCATGAATCTCTGAAAGTCTTGACTACAACTCAACTTCCCAGTACTAACTTGAGCAGTGTCAGTTTGACTTTGTACCTTGAAAAATCACAAGTCCCTCTATGACTTTATAATAAACCACACAACTCCAAGTTCAAGCACTTGCATTTCTATTTCCATACCTCAAATCTGAGTCCAGTCCCAAATGCCAAACACAGAAAGTCCAAGTGATTAAACTTTTCTTTGGGTATGTTTCTGAACGTGTCCTTTTTTCTCTTAAATTTTTATTGAACTTTTGTGCATCTCATACAACATTTCTTGATCAAATTTAGAGCCTTTCCCCCATTAATGCCTCCTCCCGCTCTTGCCAGAACTTGTGAATTCTGCCATACATGTTAAGTCCTGTCTTGAATCTTTTTCTCAGTCATTGTTTTAACTTTTTCAATGCAGAAGTTTACTGTTTGGGTCATGAACATATTTCTCTCCTGTCATAGAAAGAAAGCAAGGTTGGCCGGGGTACTCACACGGCACGGTGCGGAGGTAGAGGTTGTCTCGGATGATCTGCTGAAGTTCATGGTCAACAGAACCCTTCTGAAATCGTAAGTTGAGGTAGTGACGAAGATCCTTATCAACAATTCCTCCTGAAATAATAAAGTTTCTTAGTAAAGGAAATGGAAAAATATAGTAAGGTTGCAATTAGATTGTGTCATGGATACACTCATGAGTCTATTTAAAAAAAGATAACTTACTTGAAATAGCTCTTTGACTTATAAAGCATTTACTGCTATGATAGTAAAACAGAAAATATTTATGGAGACAAAATATTCCTCCCATGTCTGCTTAGTAGCTTGCACATATCACTGGCTTACTTTCATTTAGATGGAAATTTCTGTGGTAAGATATTTGTTACTACTGAGCTAACATTGAAATATCATAGTATATTACCTTTCAAAGCTAAACACTTGTTTATTTATTCCCACAAGTTTCTTCCTCAACCTCTGGAAATTACTGTTCTAACTTGTATTGCTATGAATTTGGTTAAGCTAGATAGCGCATTCAAGTGAGATAATATAATATTTACTCTTGTGTGAATGACTTATTCATTTAATGTAATGACTTTCAAGCTTAAACAGATTTTTTTTCAATTCTTTTTTTTAATTTAATTTTTATTGATGGTTTGTGCATTTCGTACATCATTTTCCAATTCAGATCAGGCATATTTCCCTTTCCCTTCCCCCCCACCCCCACCCCATCCCAGATCATGTATTCTGCCATAACTGTCCTGCATCTTTCAGGTTTTTTTTTTTTT
>VZQC01012652.1:1715821-1733996 GCA_009823505.1 Rhizomys pruinosus
TCATTTTTAGCTTATTAAGTGATAATCCATGAGTATAAGCATCCTTCGTGCCAAACAAAACCAATCTACAACTGTTGTGCCCAAACCCCCACAGTTCCCACCATTCAGTGGAGGGTGACAAGTTGTTTGTTCAATCAAGTTGACCAATGAGTGACCAGACTACATCGCTGTAGTTTTACCGTTCACCCCAATCCGCCTTTACATTCTACCATGCCCCTCTTCCACAGATGTTCCCTAGGCTTAGAAAAGGGGCACAGGTGGATGAGAGTAAAACTGTCCTTCTCTCTGGAGCTGTTGACTTGGATTCTGTCAATTCTGCTGTTTCCTTTCATGGGCTGACAGTTTGTTCCGGAGTAACCTTTCGATCCTACTAATGAAGCACAAGCAATTAGATATATAGGTATTTAAGCACACTAATAGTTATGGTAGGTTATTTGGCATAGACACACATGTTGGATGATATGTTAATCCATGAATTACATTTTTCACCCTGTAAATATGACAGGTCTTACGTGGCTTATACATCTCCTAACCTGTAGCGGTGTAGGCTTGTGGCATCCCCATGGTTATTCCTCCAGGAGAGAGAGCCAATAGACAATTAGTTGGGATATACAGGATGGCTGCCCTGCTGCAACAGCTATTTCCAGGCAGGAGGTGTAGCTGGTGCTGACGGTGGAGTCTTGCTTGACTCGGGAGACCCGTATTGCTTTATTGGTTATGTGGCTTGGTAACACTCTCTGGCATTCCGAGGCCATCTGTACACTTGCATGTGTGGTCTCAATACATCCCTCCCATGTTACATAGGTCTTCGGCAGCAGGGTCTTCTTATCGCCTCTCCTCCTTCAGGTATCCCAATTTAGGGGCAAGGAGCCCTTACCTTTTGTGGGGCCTTGGATCCCTGGCCAACACCCCCTGGTAGAACAATCCATGCTGCATGTCAGAGCCATGCATTAATATATTTGCCTAAGTGCATAGCCCCAAGATTTTAGTTTATATTTGGTTTGAAACGAGCTATAATCCTTTTCATAGTTTTATGTCTATTAGTCATTAGAAGGTATTTTACTGGTTTTATAAGAGATTACCTCTATATTAGTTGTCTCCAATTACAGTTGGGAGCATGACGTCATCATCGTCATATTTCTCCTTGTTCTAGGGGGGGCAAGAACCATATCAAACAACTAGTAAAAGAAACAACAACAGACAGACTGCAAAGAAAAATGACTGAAATGGTGAATTGGGAAGGGGGGATGGGTGGGGAGGGAACGGATGTATATCGATCAAGGCAATTTAATTTGTGAGTTCAGGAAGTACTCCGTTTCACCTGACACTGTCTACGGTTACATGGTGTTTAGGACTTAGTAAAAGTAAATGTATATTCAAACAACATTGGTTTACAGAACTCTGATAAAAACGGGTAATGCATCTGAGTTAAATGTAGATATTATTCATTGTTGTCACCATTTGTTTTACACAAAAATCTGTAGAGCAATAACATTGGGATTGGCCCATAAATGTTTTCTATAATTTCTCTGTTGTACAGTCATCACCTTGTAGCATTCTCTTTAAGTGATTTATGCAAAATTCAGTTTGCTTCCCAGCTTATCATATATAGTACCCAAAACAACATGGGTGAATTTGTGAAATCTGTGTTGATTCCACCCTTATAGTTATGTAATAATACAACTTCTTTGTTGAGACTCTGGGTTAAAAAAAAGGAGGGGATACAGACAGACATGAAACCTTTTAGTCAAAAACCTTGCAATTCACATCCTAAAACTAACTACGGGAAAAGTATTGTTCTGTTCCACAGGTCAAAATGTCACCAAATTAACGGCTGAGAAAGAAAAGATACAGCTTTGCATTGGTAGGATGATGGGAAGTGCCAAGAAAGTGACCCTGTTGACATTGAAAGGAAGAAAAGGCCCTCAGATCATAAACATCGAACCCTTCTGTGGATCCTACATGTAATAACTATTATAATGAGTTTCTAATGAAAACTTATACCTTCTGTGCAAAAAGGTTTTGATAGACTTTTTTTCAATTCTTTAGGTTGTAGGATTCTTATAAGTACATGATTAAAAGTTTAAAAGAAAAAACAGGTACATAGCTATTATTGATTTTCTTCTGTACAATGAATCAAGGTAGTTTATATGTCCTGTAACATATGTATAGAATTTTTTTCATCATTTTTTATTTGTTTATTTTAAGGGATTCTACAATATAAGAGCACAGTTGTTTTCAGATCACATCTACGTGTGCTCAGTTTGCCATACAGTTGGGTAATTGATGCTAGCATCCCCAGATGAGGATACCATATCGTCTTTGTTTTTTCCGGGACGGGTGTTACTTAACTTAGCATGATATATTTCTATAGCTCCATCAATTTACCCTGCCCAGTTCATGATGTATCATCTTCTTTATTTTTACATTTTTTATTGATGTATTGTATTTCACATCATTTTTCATTTCTGTTCAGGCATTCTCCCCTATCCCTTCCCCCCACCCACCCTACCCAGATCAGGCATTTGCCATAGAGGTCTGTCTATCTTGTTTATTCTCTCAAAGAACCAACTTTTGGATACAGTGATTTTTTTGTGTGGTTTTCTTTGTTTCTATTTCATTGATTTCTGCTCTGATTTTTGTTATTTCTTCCTGTCTGTTGCATTTAGGGTTCATTTGTTGTTGTCTCTCAAGCGTTTTTAGCTGCAGTGTTAGATCATTCACTTGTGCTCTTTCTGTTTTTCTTCTTCTTTTTTTTTTTTCTGTTTTTCTAATGTTGGCACCCAGGCTTGTAAATTTACCTCTTAGGACTGCTTTTAAAGTATCTCAGAGGTTTTGTTGTGCTGTATTATCATTGTAACTCAGTTCTGGGAATGCTTTTATTTCTTTCTTTATTTCTTCCTTCACCCATTCATTATCCAAGAGTGTGTTGTTTAGTCTCCATGTGTTCTTGTAGATAGTAGGGCTTATCCTGGGGTTGATAATGAGCTTTATTTCATTGTGGTCTGATAGAATGCATGAAATTATTTCAATATTTTTGTATTTGTGGGGGTTTCTTCTGTGTCCCAGTATGTAGTCGATTTTGGAGAATATTCCATGGGGTGCTGAGTAGAAAGTGTATTCTCTGGTATTACGATGGAATATTAGGTAGATGTCTGTGTGGTCCATTTAGTGTATGTATCATTCAGTTCAGATGTCTCTCTGTTTATTCTTTGTCCTTTTGACCTGTCCAAAGGGCTCAGTGTGGTATTGAAGTCCCCTACTATGAGGGGTTAATCTGTGCCTTGAGGTCCTGGAGAATTGTCTTTATAAAGTTTGGTTCACCAGAGTTTGGAGCAAAAATATTCATGATTATGAAATCTTCATGGTCAATGTTTCCTTTGATGATAATATAATGGCCTTCTTTGTCTCTTCTGATTTATTTTACTTTGAAGTCTATTTTATCTGATATTAAAATAGCAACACCTGCTTTCTTTTTGGTACCATTTACTTGGAATATTTTTTTCCATCCTTTCACTTTATCCTGATCCTTGAAGGTAAGATTTGTTTCTTGTAGACAGCATATCGATGGGTTCTGTTTCCTAATCCAATCTCCCAGTCTATGTCTTTTGATTGGGGAGTTTAGTCCATTAATATTTAAGGTTATACCTGATAGACGTGTGTTGCTTCCTTTGACTGTATTATCCATCTGTATTTTTGGTCTAGGTTTTTACTTCTGCAGTTATGCTTTTATTCATTTCTCTTTCTAGGTGCCTGTGGATAGTTGCTCCTTTTTTCTGTCCTTTGAATTGCTTCAAGTATTCTCTGAAGGGTTGGTTTTCTGGACATGTATTCTTTCATTTTTTTTATGTCGTCGAATATTTTTCTCTCTCCTTCAACTATAATCAACATTTTTGCTGGGTGTAGTAACCTGGGTTGACATCTATAGTCCTTCAACGCTGGGAATGCTTTTTTCCACGTTCTTCTTGCTTTCATAGTTTGCACTTAGATTTCAGTTGTAATTCTGATAGTTTTCCCTTTATATGTAACTTTTTGTTTTTCTCTTATGGCTTTCAGAATTTTGTCTTTGTTTTGGGTGTCTAGCATTTTAACTATGATATGGTGTGGAGAGATTCTTTTCTCATCTTGCCTGTTTGGAGTTCTATGTGCTTCTTGTATTTGTATTGGTTTGTCTATTTTTAGGTTGGGAAAAATTTCATCTATTATTCTGTTGAAGATCTGGTCAGTACCTTCTCTTGGGATTCTTCTCCTTCCTCTATCCCCATGATGCGGAGGTTTGATCTTTTCATAGTGTCCCACATTTCCTGGTTGTTCCACTTTTTTGTATTTTAAATTTTTCATAATCTTTCCTTGAGGTTTTTAGTTGTTCTGTGTTATCTTCCAGGTCTGATATTCTTTGTTCTGCTTCCTCCATTCTACTTCTGATACTTTTTCCATTCCTTTCTTCATGATTGGGTGAATGATTGATTTCCTTTTTTATTTTGTCTTCTGATTTCTTTAGTATTTCCACTTCCTTTTGGAACTACTCAATCTCTTCCTATAGCTCTTTGCTTTGCTGGTTGGTTTCCTTTTCTTTTTCAACATGGTATCTTTTCAGTGTTTCCACTTCCTCTGGAGTTTGTCATTCTCTCTCTCTCTCTCCCTCTCTCTCTCTTCGTCCTTATTTATCATTCTCTCTCTTTAATTCTCTGACTTGTTCTTTATATTCTTTCATTTCTTTGAATATGTTTGCAATTGCTCCTCTACGATCTGTGTCCTGGGACATTCCCAGGGGGATCCCACTGTAGGAATCTCCCACAAGGTTGGTAGAGCTTTGTGTGGAATTATCCTGCACCTTTCCCAAGTTTTCCCTTTGTGCTGGATAGCTTTAGTGTCAACTTGACACACGTGGGTTGAGGGAGCCTCAGTTGGGGAATTGGCTCCATTGTATTGGCCTGTGGCCACATCTGTGGAGTATTGTCTTGATGGTCGAGCAGTGTGGGAGGGCCCATCCCACAATGAGTGGTGCCACCCTGGGCAGGTTGTTGTGTATGGTATAAGAAGGCAGGCTGGGCATGAGCCAGGGGAGCAAGCCAGTGAACAGCATTCCTCCATGGCTTATGCTTCAGCTCCTGCCTCCAGGTTCCTGCCTTGAGTTCCTGCCTTGGGCTCCCTAAGTGATGAACTGTGACCCAGGAGATGTAAGCTGAATAAACCCTTTCCTCCCCAAGTTGGTGTCGGTCAGAGTGTTTTGTCACAGCAACATCAGACAAACTAGAACACCCTTCTTCATGTCCCTGACATATGGGTTTCCCTTTGCTTGTATTCCAATGCGAATCCCAAATGCTTCTTCACTGTGTTGAAGGCTTGCTTTGCTTGCCTCCTTCAGATGTCTTTGTTGTTTGTTTGATTGATTGATTTGTTTTTTTTCCTTTCTTATTGAGTGTTGACTTGTCTAAGTTTTAGGCTTTCTATTGGAAGTCTAACTCACTCTTCCTTTTCTCTTCTGAAGGTTCTCCAATGAAACAACTTGGACACTCCCTCAGCAATTCTAATTGGGGATGGGTTGGGTGGGTTATGACTATTAGCCCATGCCCTGGTACTCTGTGCACAGGTGGTCCTGGGAAATCCCTGATCTAAGTTCTGTTCACTCAAGTCTCAGAGCATCAACAGGCCCACCATTTTTAGCAGCTAGCAGGATAACTTTACCCCCACAGCCACACAAGATGATTTAATCAAACCAATGAGAGAATTATCCAAAGGGCCAGATAGGATTATCCAACAATCTGCCTGGCTGAAGCGTCCAGCTCCTACCTGTGCTTCAGGTGGTCTTTGGGAAATCCCCGATCTAAGCTCTTATGCACTCCAGAATTTTTAGCTAGGAATAAAGTTTGAAATTATTTGGGCTTTTTTTTTTCCTTTTGCCAAAAGAAATACTCTAAATCATGATCTAATGAGAAATGAGGCTATGGGTTAAAAAAAATAATGGAGATATATTAAAGACTAAGTTTAAAGACAACATTATTAAATTGTGAATAGTTATTTTAAGACATTTCCTATTTCCAAATTGGAAAGACTGAATTAGAAACCAAAACACTTATAAAATATAAACAAGAATTCCATAAACTCTTACCTTTTCAATCCATCATATTAAGATAATTAAGGCAAGACAAAAAATGAGAGTTTAAGGAAGTGAAATATCTGCAGTAGTCACAAAAGCACATTCTCTTCAAATATTTTTTAATCTCAGTTTAAATGTACTTGCACCAATATTTTCATATGAATAGCATGATGTTTGAATTCAGGTTTGTAACATGAACACTTTTTACACAATATTTTTAATATACTTATTTACATTTTCACAATATTTCTGAAGTTTTAGAAATGCATTCAATTGCCTCCAAATCCACAGGTATAGACACAGTAAAAGATCATAAAATATAATTTTTCACTGAATCAGCTATCAAGATTCATAGTCCCCAAATAATGCTTCTTACATATTTGATGAAATAGTCCATTAATCTTCTTTTCTAAGCAATACAATATGAAAATGGAAAACAAACAAAAATCAAAAGAGAACAATGTTTATTCGATGCACATAATTATACCATTCAGAATGCTTATACATATAATTTCCCAAGTTTAAAACCATTTTCCAAGCTAAATAAGCAGAGCAGTCAAATAAAAATTGTTTGAAATTACCATCAGAAAATAACAACTATGACCTTCTGTTTACAGCTTCAACTACCCTGTGTGTCCATGCTTCTTACACTCACTGGCAGTACACTAAAGTACTAAGTAATTTAGGAATGATAGAAATCTATCTTCCTGCCTAGTGTCTGCCACAGTCCATCAGCAGAAGATACCTTCCCTTTGATGATGTATCATAGGTACAGAGTACACATTGTAGCCATCGTTGTTCTCAGCCACTGTTTCTGGGTCTATGGGGCTGTCCACCACTGCACCCCTCTTCCTTCTCCTTGCTTTCTGTGTTACTTATGGGACATGACAAGTGATGAGATGTTTTGTGGCAGACCAAGAAAATGCTAACCCCAGATTAATAGCTGTAGTTTGTCTCTCAGTGTAAGCCAGAATCATCGCAATAATGTAATACCTCTTGATATTACCCTCTTGGAAATTTATGTCCCTAAGAAGATTGCTATCAACTCCTTCCAAATGACTGGCTGTATCTTATCTCCATGGAAGGACTTGGTGAAGCTTTCAGAAATAAGTGTGAAATTCTCTTCACTAAGTAAAATAACTTGTTTCAAATTCTGGTGAAATACAACAGTGATTTTATTTATTTTGTAAATATTTTTCTTTTTCCATGTACTCTACGTACTTCACATTGTCTCTACATTGTCATTCATAATGTATTAGAGGATCTTTTAGTTAAAACATTTTTTTGCCATCTATTCATACTAGGTAAAGCTATCCAATTTTCTTTCTGTTATTATTTCCTATTAAAAGAAATCTTATTTCATTTTGGATCTAAACATGCCTGTGGCTGGCCACAGGACAGGCATCACAAATAGAAAACTGCTATTCAGTCTAGTTCCTCACTTTGCTAGCAGCCTTTGCAGCATCTAGCAGCTATGTTCAGGCCACTGAGATAACACAAAATGAGAAAATTCTTTATTATTATAGCTTCTGAGATACAGAAGTTCCATTCTTACCACGAAGTGACCAGCACAGACCACATGCCCACAAGGCCAACAATACTGTGTCTCTGATAGCTTTATTAGTCAGTTAAAAGTAATGTGATCAACTACATGACTTAATATTTCTTGTTATGTGAGAAAAGGTAAATATTTATTTTTAAAGCTGGCACAATTATATATTTTTATAGCTAATAAAGCCTAGAAATTATACATGATACTACTTTGTATAGACAGAAATATATGAACAAATGATTAATATATGTAAGTATAATATGCACACCTATTCAGCCATATTTATTCTTGATTAGAAACTTCAAATGAGAAGAATTAAGAAACAGACATTGAGTAACAGTTGAGCTGAAAAATAGAGCCTGAATCTTCTTTCAGGTTTATAAATTTGTATTTTATTTCTTTCAGTACTGTGACTGGAACTCAGGGGCTGGTACATGTAGGTATGTCTCTGACTGAGCTGCATAACCAGCCCTTACAGGTTAGCATTTTAAGACAAGCTAAAACACAACAGTTGAATGTTAAATGTTAACTTTATTAAAATAAACATGTCCCATCATATTTGCAATTGTGATCACCCTATGTTTCATTTCTAGTGTTTGTAGAGTTTCTGCTTTATCATTTGCTGGTGATACCGAGCCTTGGTAGGTCACAATGTACATTTGGCAGCTACATATCAAGCAGAAAGAGCACTGCCAGGTTCATCATCCAATTGTATGCTTCAGTACCACTGTTTTATCTTTTCAAAACAGTCAATGGATTTTACTATATTTTAATGCTATTAAACATTTATGTGAGCATGCTTCCAATTCTTTCATTTAAGAAACTATTTACTATATTAGAAGCTTAAATTGCAATTTGAATCATGCTTTTAGTGAATGAGAGGGTTGGGAATGGATTTGAAACACACAATTCTTCTTCCAAAGGATGTGTACTAAATTTATGTCCTCTACACAGAACAAACTTCTTAGTTCAAAGCAGGAATTTTTTTTTAACATAACTTCAAGCAAGCTTTTGAACTTGACATCCAGTGTAACTTCAGAAAACTTGGATGAGAACATTCTTTCTCTTGTAAATGAGGAAAGTAAAACTCACATAGATTGTTAAATTTACAGAAACGATATGGTAGGTGCAGAGTGAGCAAATGGTCAGGAAACAACATTCAGGGACAATATGGGATTCACACTGTTAGTCCTTGAACCTGTTGTGCAAGTCTAAAGGCCCCCATGTTTTTCAGGAGTGCAAGCAGCAGATAACTGTTTTATCCTTTTGATCATTTGAACAACCTAATAAGGAAGCAATGGCTGCCTTGGATTCAGTTAATGGATATACTTGGCATATTCCTTAAAGAGAGTTACAATCCTGTAACTAAAACCAGATTCTTTTCCAAAATTTAAAAAAGTAAAAACCCTAATGTGTCAATTGTGCCAAAGGACTGATTGCTAGTAGCTGGAGCTCTGCTCTCATAGGCATTGACTTAATGCTTTTTTTTTCCTCTTGAGACAACTGCTTCTGGAATGGATGTGTGCCTTATGAATATATCAATATAAACCATGAACAGTTCAAACATCAGGATGGTGGTGGTGGCCATAGAAAAGAGAAAGTGGCAAGGACCAGAACGACAGTGTGGCTTGTTCTGATGTGTTACTTCATACTGTGCTTCAGGCTCCCAGAATCATCCCAGTACACTTTGCCCTGGTTTGCTTTTCTTTCCTTATTTGAATTCTTCACAGTGCTGAAGTGAACATTTAATTTGTGTTTGTGTTATATAATTTACCTCCATCTTTGTGCTTTACTTTGTCTAAAGTTACAAAATATGCCTTAGTGCCCTGATTTTCTTTTCCTTCCTTCCTTCCTTCCTTCCTTCCTTCCTTCCTTCCTTCCTTCCTTCCTTCCTTCCTTCCTTCCTCCCTCCCTCCCTCCCTCCCTTTCTTTCTCTTTCTCTCTCTCTCTCTCTCTCTCTCTGTCCCTCCCTTTCTTTCTCTTTCTTTCTCTCTCTCTCTCTCTCTCTCTCTCTCTCTCTCTCTCTCTCTCTCTTCTGGCTGTCATCCGCTTCATTTTGGGTTGGCATAGTGGAACTCAAGCCATGTCCTCAGTTCTTAACTCGATCAGAATTTCTCTTTCAGGAGATGGCTCTAAGAAGTAGACCAACAAAAGATGTGTGACACCATGAAATGTTATATACATTTTTGTTTGTTTGTTTTCAAACATAGACATATGCATTGTCTTGTTCATGTATTTCTCTGGCTAGCATCTCCCACATTTCCATGGTTTGGAAAGCATCTTCTCTTTAATACCATCCATGACTTCTGATCCATTGATCACCTTGAAATCTGCCGTCACTTGCATTGGCACAGAAGGCTTCTTCTTTAGACCTTTCTTATTCCCATTGACTCTCTCAAGCACTCTACACAGTCTAACTGGCCACTTAACAATTTGCTGTTATGTTTTCTTTTTAACTGTATGCTTCCGGGACTGTATTTCTTATTCCTGTTTAGTCATCCTTCCCATTTCATTCTCTAAAATATTGCCTTTTGGCTAAAAATTATTATTCTGTGTAAAAGATATTATCACTAAACTCATTAAATGAAACAAGACTATAAACAATTCATATAACAAAAGACACAAAATATCGATATATTGCAGTATTTTTAGCATTTCAAAGGCAGATATTTTTTAACAAGAAAATCTATTTTGAACATATTTTATAAGTAATTCTTGCTGTATATGAAGCCATTAGGAATGAAAAGGTGTGCCTGGACCTCTCATAGTGATTATTCATCTATAAAAATTAATGGATAATCTCCACTCAATAAAACCGTAGTGCATGTTTATATATAAAAAACACATTTCTACACATGGAAGAGTATAGATTTTTACAAACATACTTAGAAAATTTGTGCAAATGTACTTTAGTATATTTAAGTATAAATATTATAAATAGATACTTAATATTTCATGTTTTATAAGGACAACAAAAATCTATATGTACATAAAATATTAACATGCTATATATAAAAATCTATTAATTGCCAAAGTATGAAATTCATAAAAATTCAATTAGAAATTTGCAAAAAATCACATTTTGTGCACTTATAAGTATTGAACCCAGGTCATCACACATGGTAGACAAGTGTTCTACCATTGAACTCTCTTCATTCAATCAAAAAAATGTGTATATCATTATGAAGCTGCCAGGTATCTTTCTACTGTATAACAACTATTGTTTTTTATTTTAATATTCAAAATCTTGATATATTTGTTGAAAAAAATTATAAATGCTATTCAGTAAATAATGCTAGATTTTTTTGATACGAAAACTGAGCTTCAGTTAACATTCCAACATTTTTCTTTTGTTGGAATTACACAAGACATTTCTTGATCCTATTTTCTTAATTTGCAAAGAAAGATGCTAAAGTCAGTGTAGGCTGCCATAAAAGAATACCATAGACCTACTGGATGGCTTAAATCTAAAGCATCATTGTCTGCATTTAAGAATGAAATTGTGTTGGGGCTGGAGAGATGGACTAGCGGTTAAGAGCGCCGACCGCTCTTGCAGAGGACTCGGGTTCGATCCCCAGCACCCACATGGCGGCTGAGAGCCGTCTGAAACTCCAATTCCAGGAGAACTCCAGTTCCAGGGGAGTCCGACACCCTCTTCTGACCTCCGCAGCATTGTACATCACGGGTGCACAGACTTGCATGCAGACAATACATTCATACACATATGGAAATAAAAAAAAAAAATGTTTTTTAAAAAANTCTCTCTTTCTTTCTCTCTCTCTCTCTCTCTCTCTCTCTCTCTCTCTCTCTCTCTCTCTCTTCTGGCTGTCATCCGCTTCATTTTGGGTTGGCATAGTGGAACTCAAGCCATGTCCTCAGTTCTTAACTCGATCAGAATTTCTCTTTCAGGAGATGGCTCTAAGAAGTAGACCAACAAAAGATGTGTGACACCATGAAATGTTATATACATTTTTGTTTGTTTGTTTTCAAACTTAGACATATGCATTGTCTTGTTCATGTATTTCTCTGGCTAGCATCTCCCACATTTCCATGGTTTGGAAAGCATCTTCTCTTTAATACCATCCATGACTTCTGATCCATTGATCACCTTGAAATCTGCCGTCACTTGCATTGGCACAGAAGGCTTCTTCTTTAGACCTTTCTTATTCCCATTGACTCTCTCAAGCACTCTACACAGTCTAACTGGCCACTTAACAATTTGCTGTTATGTTTTCTTTTTAACTGTATGCTTCCGGGACTGTATTTCTTATTCCTGTTTAGTCATCCTTCCCATTTCATTCTCTAAAATATTGCCTTTTGGCTAAAAATTATTATTCTGTGTAAAAGATATTATCACTAAACTCATTAAATGAAACAAGACTATAAACAATTCATATAACAAAAGACACAAAATATCGATATATTGCAGTATTTTTAGCATTTCAAAGGCAGATATTTTTTAACAAGAAAATCTATTTTGAACATATTTTATAAGTAATTCTTGCTGTATATGAAGCCATTAGGAATGAAAAGGTGTGCCTGGACCTCTCATAGTGATTATTCATCTATAAAAATTAATGGATAATCTCCACTCAATAAAACCGTAGTGCATGTTTATATATAAAAAACACATTTCTACACATGGAAGAGTATAGATTTTTACAAACATACTTAGAAAATTTGTGCAAATGTACTTTAGTATATTTAAGTATAAATATTATAAATAGATACTTAATATTTCATGTTTTATAAGGACAACAAAAATCTATATGTACATAAAATATTAACATGCTATATATAAAAATCTATTAATTGCCAAAGTATGAAATTCATAAAAATTCAATTAGAAATTTGCAAAAAATCACATTTTGTGCACTTATAAGTATTGAACCCAGGTCATCACACATGGTAGACAAGTGTTCTACCATTGAACTCTCTTCATTCAATCAAAAAAATGTGTATATCATTATGAAGCTGCCAGGTATCTTTCTACTGTATAACAACTATTGTTTTTTATTTTAATATTCAAAATCTTGATATATTTGTTGAAAAAAATTATAAATGCTATTCAGTAAATAATGCTAGATTTTTTTGATACGAAAACTGAGCTTCAGTTAACATTCCAACATTTTTCTTTTGTTGGAATTACACAAGACATTTCTTGATCCTATTTTCTTAATTTGCAAAGAAAGATGCTAAAGTCAGTGTAGGCTGCCAGATGGCTTAAATCTAAAGCATCATTGTCTGCATTTAAGAATGAAATTGTGTTGGGGCTGGAGAGATGGACTAGCGGTTAAGAGCGCCGACCGCTCTTGCAGAGGACTCGGGTTCGATCCCCAGCACCCACATGGCGGCTGAGAGCCGTCTGAAACTCCAATTCCAGGAGAACTCCAGTTCCAGGGGAGTCCGACACCCTCTTCTGACCTCCGCAGCATTGTACATCACGGGTGCACAGACTTGCATGCAGACAATACATTCATACACATATGGAAATAAAAAAAAAAAATGTTTTTTAAAAAAAAGAATGAAATTACGCTGGGCGTGGTGGCGCACCCCTTTAATCCTAGCACTTTGGAGGCAGAGGCAGGCAGATCTTTGTGAGTTCAAGGCTGGCCTGGTCTATAGAGCGAGTTCCAGGACAGCTGGGGCTACAGGGAGACCCTGTCTCAAAAAGAAAAAAAAAAAAAAAAAAAGAATGAAATTACAAGGTCAAAATGCCCACAGATCCTTTATTCTCTCTTATTTTCTCATTTGCAAATTATCCTCTCCTTTTATGGTCAAAAGAATAAAATTTCTCTCATTTTTCTTCATATGTGGATACCAGTCCTATTTAAGAGAGTTTCACTTTTGGGGGCTGGAGAGATGGCCTAGCGTTTAAGAGCACCGACTGCTCTCGCAGAGGACTGGGTTCGATCCCCAGCACCCACATGGCCGCTGAGAACTATCTTTAACTCCAGTTCCAGGGAATCGACACCCTCTTCTGACCTCTGCGGCATTGCACAACACGGGTGCAAAGACCTGCATGCAGTCGGTACATTCATACACATAAAGAATAAATTTTTTAAAAAATTTTAAAAAAGAGAGTTTCACTTTAGTAATCTAATGACAACTCCTAATCCCTACCTTCTAATTACTCACATTAGGGATTAGGAATTTTACACAAGAATTTGGGGTAAAAAAATGTTTACTGTAGAACAGTAGGTGTAGGACCAAATACATTTTCTTCTAGTTCTGAATTCTGTGTTTTAATGTAAAATATTTACAGAGTGCACTTTAAAGTTTGGGATATTTTTTGTTATCACATCAACTAAATTATATTCTTTTTTTTTAATTTTCTTTTTTTTATTTATTTCCGTATGTGTATGAATGTATTGTCTGCATGCAAGTCTGTGCACCCGTGACGTGCAATGCCGCGGAGGTCAGAAGAGGGCGTAGACTCCCCTGGAACTGGAGCTCTCCTGGAATTGGAGTTTCAGACGGCTCTCGGCCGCCATGTGGGTGCTGGGGATCGAACCCAGGTCCTCTGCAAGAGCGGTCGGCGCTCTTAACCGCTAGGCCATCGCTTCCGCCCCCTAAATTATATTCTTAATTATTCATAACAAGTTAGATGTAGTCCATAAAAAGTAAGTGATGGTCCAAGTATGGCAACTCATGCCTTAATGCTAAAACTTGGGAGGCAGAGGTAGGTGGATCTCTGTGAGATTGAGGCCAGTAGGGTCTACAGAACGAGTTCCAGGCCATCTGGAGCCACAGGGAGACCTGGCTTCAAAACAAAAGAGAACAAAACAAAACAAATAAACAACAGTGATCGATAATATATGTCTGGTATTGGTTTTCATTTTCTGAATTTACTAGGAAATTGAGAACTTTGGCAGAAAATTGACTTGAATACATCTTTGTTAAATAAGCAGCTAAGTAGCTGAGCGAAGCAATCAGCAGGGAATTAGAAGGAGGAGGAGCTCTCCATATGCTTCAGGAGTGACTGCAAGTCCATGTTTTGAAAGTCAAGGTGTAAACGACAGGAAGGGTTGTGGAGTTATGCTGCTCCGTTCCTTTTCAAGCTATTTTCTGCTTAACTTATCTCAAAAGTTGAGAAATAAATCACAGAAAATTTGATGAATTCTTTTAATATCGAGTCACAAAATAGATGACAGACCTGTTTAATCTAATCTGTTGGAGCTCCAGCCCCTTTTTAGGTGGAAAATTATGCTTTTGATTTTAATAATACAGAGGCTCATTTTACTTCATGGTGAATGGGCACTACATGTCATTGAATGTGTTTGATCTATACTTGTTTTGTAACTCTCCAGGTAGTAAATTGTTCTTCAAATAATTCCATTTTCCTATAGGAGCAAATGTTAATTACCATGCTCTGTTAATTATATTTTCATAACTGGAAACAGTTATGTAACCACTTGTAGTTCTTTAATATACTATACAATATTAGTCTCTTCTTAAAAATCCAAATTTAATGCTTTTGAGGTTTCTTTACTTCAAACTTTGGAATTATATTTTTGTAAGAAATGTAATAATAAGAAGAACAACAAAACATATGTATCAGTTGCAGATCATTTGAAGATTCAAAAAGAAAGAATAATTGCTACTTCAGGGAAAATGATGGAAATAAATATAAGTGGTTCATGACAACCTACAGTCTACTAAAAAGACCTTTTATTATTTCCTATCCCACTATTGTATTATATTATTACTAAGTTTATTCTTGATTACTAGCCTTGTACTCAAAATAAATATTAGAGATATTTCTATAGTTCTGATTATCGGCCCCCATGGAAAAGAGAAAGTCAGTTCTCAGCATGCATCAGGCATTGTGCTAGGTGATGCCCATGTGTTTCCCAAAATGTTACTACCAGGATATATTAAGGATGGCCACATGTGGGCAAACTTAGTTCAGATGGGTAGCATTCTAAGCCAATGGGACATCCTTGGCCACACCCATGGGGTGGGGTGTAGTGATGAAAAGGTTTAGGATTGAGTAAGGACTGCTATATAACCAGACATTTTGTAATAAAAGCTCTCTCTGCATTTGAACCTCAACATGTGTCCATGTGGAGTGCTTTCCTGAGTGTGCTTTCCACATGGGTCGTCCTGGGATTAAGTGGGCCCCACCACAAATCTCGGTGGCATACCCACAAATGGCTCCCAATTTCCGTGGGGCAGGAGGAGACCTTGACAATTTAGGTATGCATACCCCTAAATCTTGCCTTTTTCTTCTCTTTCTCCTCTCTCTCCTGATATCTATCTGTTGTGGTAGAGCCATCTTTCCTGCTGGTTTAGGTGGATGGGACAGTGGTCTGAGGAATTGTGGCTTTGTACACGTGGAGGAGAGCATCCTGGCTCTGAATTGGTTCAGAGGGAGCACCTAGTGCCTTCCAGGCATGTGCCTCCTGGCATGGTCACTCCTGCAGGGTATAAAATTCAGTAACCTCAAGGCTGAGTTTAATATTAAGGCTTAGCAGCATGCTTGCTCTTGAAACCATTTTTCATAATTCTACAGGTCTGAAAAACTTTCTGGTTTTAAATCCCCCCCCCCACCAAGGAAAGACTTCATCTCCTGCTCTGAGGAACCCACTCAAGTTCAGTTCCAACCTTAACTTGTTCGTATGTAAATTTTCTCCAGATAGCTCTCCTAGGCCTGAGTCCACTTCTTTCTGATGCAAATTAAGGCCTTTCATGGGAACCACCCCCCTCCTAGAGCAGCCTCTTCCAGATATTTTCAAGCCTTGGCCATTTTTCTCTTTAATTTTGTATACAAAAATCTGTTTTTGGTAAAAGTGTATTGCTCTCTTGTCTTCTTATGGGTTTTTTCTAAATCTAACTCTTCTTACCTAAAACCTGCTGGCTTTTTGTAGATCCAAGGTTGGGATTCAGCTAACAGTAATTCAAAACCATTTCAGCATGCTTAACTTAAAAGTGT
The DNA here is from genome assembly GCA_009823505.1 of Rhizomys pruinosus. Lineage (NCBI taxonomy): Eukaryota > Metazoa > Chordata > Mammalia > Rodentia > Spalacidae > Rhizomys > Rhizomys pruinosus. Next base: position 1,732,409 of record VZQC01012652.1, read on the forward strand.
AATATTTTTACTTAACCCCTGGTTACCCTAAATATGGTTGATTTAATTTTATCTTGCTCTTTTGAAAATGTGTTTTACCTTAAAGATATTTTCTCACAGAATTCTTGACCACACATGGTTTGAGCTCTGGCACCATCAGTCTCCCTGCTATGCATGCCTACCAGCTGCAGGACTGAGCACATGGTATCTAAATCATGCCCTTTCAATTTTGATTTTAGGTAACATTCTTTTTATTTCAGCATTTTGGAAACAAAATAGATGGATTTCAAGGGGAATTTATGGGCCTTGGAGTTCTTACAAAACAAACTTGCTCCAATAAATTGTCTTTTTTAAAGGACCATTGATAAAAGTCTCTTTAACAACATGAATTGATATCTTGGTTCAATTTAAATGAGAAATTTTTGAATAAAACTGTTTTATGTTTCTTTAAGCCCATCTTCAAGCTGTGTGTATGTGTGAGTGAATGTGAGTTCCCTTTTTTAATGCATTATAATCCTACAGGTTGAAATCTAACTAGGAACTGACTGTAAACAAAGATAGATTCAACTCATAAAAATGCTTGATTTTATTCCCCTTAGTGTTAACAATTTTTAATTGTGTTTATAGTATGCATATTATTCAGTTTAATGATAAATTGTTAATTATCGTTGGTAATTGTTATTAAAAGTTATAGTTATTGAATATAATTAATAATAATTGGTAAAATTCAGTCTATGATAAATTGTTCATTGTTGTTGGCTATTATTATAGACAATTATTATTCATAATAATTATTAATGATTATTCTGACTAATAATGGTTAATGATAATTATTGATAATGAATAATAATAATAGTTATAATTGTTGTGATTATTGTTGTGATTATGGATAATTATTATTCTTCCAAAGTCCTTAATAATAAGACAAGATGGATTGGTCCAAGACTACAAACAACTTTGGCCTGTCTACTTTTGGGAATCCTAAATCTGTAGATTTGCAAATAACATAGGGACAGTTAGGCTTAGCAGAGGGACAACTTAGGAGTAGTTAACCAGAAGAAACAGGATATGGAAAGAATAGGAATAAACTTTAGAGATTCATTAAAGGCATTAAAGGCAAGTGGTTGGGAATGGGCCTAAAAGGTGGCATATGGATTTCAGCTGTTTTATGCTTTACTAGGACATTTACTCTAATTATGTAAAATAACCCTATGACAAATTATAAAAATTTCATGTTTCTAATTGAACATCAAACAATATGGCTTTCCTCTCTTGCAGGTCAACCTACCAAATCTTTCTTATGTATGTGTGTATGTATGTATGTGCATGCACACATTTGTATGGATGTGTGTACTTGCGTTCTAAGTATATTTTAATGTTAACAGCCATAATACCAGTAAAAACATTGCCTCTGAGTTGGAACGTGGCTCTTCCTTCTCAAGACGCAAATTTATATTAGACAGCCAAACATAATTCAATTTCAACAAAGGTTGTCTGTTAAAAATTTTTAAATAGTGGATCTACACTGCCACCTACTGGTTACGCTCTTTCAACATCTAAAACAAAGATGCAACCAGGTTTTCATTGTATTAAAGTGTTAATAAGTTTT
>VZQC01012652.1:1738208-1768667 GCA_009823505.1 Rhizomys pruinosus
CCCTTTATAGAAAAGCCATGGTTTATGGATTAGCATACCATCCTGTCTGTGTCTATGCTCACAGCTTAACTTGCCATAATAATTAGTACTATTTAAGTGCCTGTACATCTAATTGCTTGTGCTTTATTAGTAGGATTAAGGGGGTACCCTGGAAAAGCTGTCAATCCATGAAGGGAAACAACCTGAACAGACTAATCCAAAATGACATCTCCAGAGAAAATACTGTTTTGCTTCTCACCCACTTGTGCCCCTTTCCCAAAGCCTAGGGAACAAATTGCAGAAGAGGAGGCATGGTAGAATGTAAGGGCTGTGGAGAGATTGGGGTGAATCTTGAGACTACAGCAATATAGACTGGACTCTTATTTGATCAACATGCTTGTGCATACAAGCTTCTCCAACTGGACTATGGGAACCTTGGGTTGTCCAGAATTTGGACATAGATACTTGCTAATTGGTTTTACATGAATGTTACTTACATTCATTGCTTATGCTTGACAATTAGCTTACTTCATGGTTGGGATTTTTGGATATTAATTGGCCTTAGTGTGAAAATAAAGTTTCAGGTCTGACCTGTCCCCCATTGCCTAGCAGTCAAAACAGGCTTGAGCAGCTGGCTATTCAAAACTCCGGTTCCTTTGGGTTGTTAGCCTTGCCCATGGGTTCCCTTGACTCTCAGAAAATAAAAAAAAATAAATAAATAAAATTAAAAGGGTGAGATGTGGGAAAACTTAGTTAAGATGGGTAGCATTCTAAGCCAATGGTACCTCCTTGGCCACACCCATGAGGTGGGGTGTAGTGATAAAAAGGTTTAGGATTCGGCCCTGAAAATTGAGTAATGACCGCTATATAACCAGACATTTTGTAATAAAAGCTCTCTCTGCATTTGAACCTCAACATGCATCCACGTGGAGTGCTTTCCTGTGCATGCTTTCCACATGGGTTGGCCTGGGATTAAGTGGGCCCCGCCACAAATCTCAGCGGCATACCCACAGCCACAGAGTTGGAAACAAGCTACAGTATATGCAAATTTTCAACAGTTGTCCCAATATGGCTAATTAAATCTAAGAATAATTAGGGTATTAACTACCACCTAAAGGTCAGCATAATGAAAAAAAGCTACTGGGACACAAAAATGTCACAGGAGTCTATCCCAAATTCAATGCTTTTCTAAATCAAAGCTATATATAGTCTTAAATATGAAATGAAAAAATTAACTACCAGATACAACTGCAACTGAAATAACTAAAAGTCAATAAATCTCAAAGCTTAATTTTTTTTTCTTGGTCTTTTGGAGACATGGTCTCCCTGTAGTCCTAGCTGGCCTGGAACTCATTACCTAGACTGGGTTGGCCAGGATCTCATGGAGATCTACCTGACTCTGCCTCCTGAGTGCTGGGATTAAAGGCATATGCCACCACACCCTGTTCTCTTGCCCCCCCAAAAATGTTTATTGATTACTTACATGAAAAATTACTATTCTCCAAAATATATAGATAATTCAATAGGCAAAGACATTCATTCTCTTAGAGTATCTTACTACCCATGATTTTATTCCACAGTTTAAGTTTTAAAAAGTGGTAAAATAACAAGATATCACAAATTATTTTTGTTCTTTGAAGAAGCAATATAAAAAAATACCTTATTCATAAATCTAAGTGTGAATGTGTAAATAGTGCTTAAATAGAAACATTCTAAGCTTATTTCAGTTGATGTAAGCAAGTTATTAAACAAAAGTCAACTAAAACAGGATGTTATTGAGATTTACAGAATCAGAGCTGTAAGCATTGTTCGATGCTCGATGTTAACTAATAAACAAGGTCAGTCATCTTTTTTGAAAATATCTTTTATTTTATTTTTTCCTGACCTGCTTCATCTCAGAAACTATCAAATGGTTGAATATAATAGATGTTTCACTTCAAATGGTTCCAGGCTGAAAATATCATTGTTTTGCTCCAATAAACTAAAAAGGAACCACGGCTTTATTGTAAGCCCATTTACAATGATAATAGAAAGAAAATTTCTATATAAACCCTTTCCAAGAACAAACTAGTATATCCTCCACAGGTTGTGTCACAACGCATTAGTACTAATGAAGCAACAGCAATTGTCAGCACATGATTTGAACAGCTACAAGGTTGACTTCAAATAAGAGCTATATTCCAAAGGTTCATTTTGAAATGCAGAATGGTTCTTCCCATAGAAATAATTTATATTATAGTTATGTCTCTAGCTCACTGTAGATCTTTTAATGAGTTGGGCACCCGAAGTGCATTATTCATGGTCTGTTGGAAATGATGTTACGCACTGGTATGTACAATGATGCGTCTGGGAATTATGGGGTATATGGATGAGATGGTTAAGTTTCCAAGTCAGATTGATATGTTGTGAGATTTCAAACTCTGCTTTCATGGTAGGCTGGAACATTGCCAAGACTGCTGGGAATTCTTTCCACGACAGTGGGAGATTCTTCAGGATTAAGATGCAGTTACGATGGTTTCAAGGAGGAGCAATCAATTAGCTGGATTGACTCTCTTCACATTGGAATAATAAAGGCCAATGAATGTCCTGCTCATGTGTCTTCTTACAGTTCTGCTCCACCAAAGATCTTTTTCTTTGAAGGGTTTCAACTCTCAGTTTATTGTAAGGTTATGTTTGACTCTGTTTATATTGCTGCAAGCTGTTTGGCTTATTTCTCTGTAAAATAGACTTCAAACTGTTTCTATCTTATCTTATAAGCAAACAAAAATTATTGTGTGATTCACTTGGAATGCTTTTTAAGATACTTTATTTCTCATAAAATTACAAAAATAATCTAAAATAAATGTCTTTTGCTATAATAATTTTTATAACTACCAGCTTTTTCTTTACCCTGGTCCATAATACATAAGTCCATATTGATGCAGTAGAAAAGAGAGTGGCAAGCGTGATCAAGAGAAAACTGAAATTCAGAGGCTCTAAGCACAACAAAGTAGAGGTATTTTCATGCATTCAGAAAAACAACAACAACAACAACAACAATAACAAAAAACAGGCTAACAGGCTCACAGTCAGTTCCACATGTCATTTAAGTACTAGGATGCACTGTGTACATACATGGTATGTGTGTTAAAGAAGCAGAAGTACAGATTAATGAGAAGTAAGAAAGTACCCACACAAGTGCTATTAGAATAATATCAGCGTGTTGTGGAGGAAGGACAGAGGAATATATCTTCACCATTCTTGCTCTTAGGTTACCAGCACTCTTAACATTGAAAGACAAGGTGATTCATATGACACAGGGAAGAAATGAAAAGCATGGATTTGGTTTGAGAGACAGAAACCACACCATGTCAGAGACTGAGGGAGAAAACAAAATGGAGTAAGAGACCCCCAAGCATTGAAAGCTGGAAAGAAAGCTAGGTTGTCAGTTTGCTGACTGTGCAGTACCATCAAGTGGTGATAAGGGAAGCAGATGAGCCAAGCCACACATAGTCACAAGACTGAAAGGGACTTGTATTTTCTGGATTACTTTCTGAATTTTAAAATTCTTTCTGCCAACTAGTGTAATAGGACTTATTCATATAGTGGCCTGGGATAGAGCCTTGAGTCACACATACTTGAGAACTATTAATTAAGTTGCTTGAAAATAGTTGCCCAAGTAAGTCAAGAAAAATGTGGACAATTATGTTCATGCAATTAATAAAATATATTCTTCATTTATTTTACTCACTTACACATAAAATTATGTTATTTTGTTGATAAACTGATAAAATATTTGATGACTGTCATATTAAACAATTTTGCAAAGCCCTTTCATGTGTTTGCAATAAGAGCCTACCAAAAATATATTTTAAGTAAAATATATTAGTTTTTTAATATTAGTTTTTTACTGAACTGTTACTATTTGTTTGGGAGAACTATGAGTTTTGATTTAAAATGTCATGTAGAAACAACAATGTACCTGATATAATCCACCAGTTCAGAGAAAGCATTTTTTTGGGGGGGGGCTTTTCGAGACAGGGTCTCCCTGTAGCCCCAGCTGTCCTGGAACTCACTCTGTAGACCAAGCTGGCCTTGAACTCACAAAAATCCACCTGGCCTGCTTCTGCCTCCCGAGTGCTAGTATTAAAGGTGTGTACCACCATGCCCAGCTACTAGAGAAAGTATTTGTAAGCCCTGTTTCACATGAGCAGTAATATACAAAACGAATCAGGACTTCAAATAGATTAATAGCAAAACCCCAAGTAATATGCTTTAAAAAGGATCAAAGGGCCTTCTCACAAAAAGATATACAAATGGCCAACAATATGTGAAGAAATTCTCACCATCAACAATCATCACAGAAATGTAAATAAAAACCAGAGATACTGCTTCACATCAGGTACATGGAGGCAATTATCCCAGAAACAAAAGAAATTAACCGTGGTGAGGTTCAGAAACCAGACAACCCATACACACTGAAGGGACTATAAGATAGAATGGCCATTATGGAAAAGTGTGATCCTGCTGAAGAAATTAAAAATAGAGATAAACGTGACTTAGAAATCCCATTACCAGATATATGCCTTGAATTGTCACTCTAAGGAAAGACTTAGGTCAGGCAAACTTTCTAAAGAGGTTTAATTTTGTCAAGGTTTTAGGGCCTGAAAATCTAAACACTATAACAGGCTCTGGCAGGTCCGTCCTTTGGCTGAACCACCAAGTGGTGGTGTGAGTTCAGGAGCAAAGAAATAACATTTGATACTGGAAGCAGAAGAAGCAGAAAGGGCCAGGCTTGCACCTTTTATAACTCCCACTTGATAGAACTACTGAGGGGGTGACAGGAGAACTACTCAATGACCTGAGGTCCTCCCAATAAGATTCACCTCTTAAGGATTCCACACCTCCTAGGCTTCTTGAAGCCATTAAAAAATAAATTCAGTATGGGGCTGGAGAAATGGCCTAGCGGTTAAGAGCGCAGACTGCTCTTACAGAGGACCCGGGTTCGATCCCCAGCACCCACATGGCGGCCGAGAGCCGTCTGAAACTCCAATTCCAGGAGAACTCCAGTTCCAGGGGAATCCGAGACCCTCTTCTGACCTCCGCGGCATTGCACGACACGGGTGCACAGACTTGCATGCAGATAGTACATTCGTACACATACAGAAATAAATAAAATTAATAAAAAAAATAAATTCAGTAATATTGACCAAGAGGATACCAAAATAGGTGAAAAAAGCTACACACACGAAAACCAAACACTATATAAAGTTACTCACATGTGAAGTCTGAAAGCAGATGCATCAGCACTGCCTGGATATTTTGCTCATGGTACAGGACGCTCACCAGTCACTGCCTCTGAGGATAAGCCTCTCCTGCTCAGGAATGCACATCTGGGCCTCAAAAGGTCACCCCATTCTTGAAAAAGCTGCATCATTATATGACTCAAGATTAGTATATGTGCTAGCTAAAACTCTTGAAATGTGTATCTAAGCTTGACAGGTCTTTAGTTCACCTCAACTAGAGTCTGTACATGCTTTGACAGTATCTAAACCCTATAGAAGTATATTCTAGGGGCTGGAGAGATAGTCTAGCAGTTAAGAACACTGCTCTTGCAGAGGACCCGGGTTCGATCCCCAGCACCCACATGGCGGCTGAGAACCGTCTGTAACTCCAATTCCAGGAGAACTCCAGTTCCAGGGGAATCTGAGATCCTTTGCTGACCTCTGCGACATTGCATGACACAGGTGCACAAACCTACATGCAGACAGTACATTCATACACATACAAAAATAAATTTAAAAAAGAAGTATATTCTATACGTGGATGTTGCCTACCTACTTGATATTCTCACTAATGTAACTGGTAAATACAGTGATTTATGTTTTCCTTTTGAATTGGGAATATACACAACCTTTTCTACCTCTTTATGGCAGCACATACTATTAAGTATAACTTAAATCCATGTTCCTGGGCCATGAGCCTCACATTAGATTCAGAGTAAACTGTTCTCTTGCTGTGTTTTACAATTGGGGCAAGATTGCTAGTAGAATACTGAGAAACGAGCAAGGCATTGTGTGTACTGAATTGTTGAGACAGACGATGTTTCCCTTCCATGTTGTTTGTAGGGTATGGAAACCTGACCAGTCACATGGAACAGTTTTCCATGTTTCGTTCTGTTTGTGTTTTGGCCTACCATAGATTTGGGAACAAAAGAAGAACACATACTCAAATAAGCTAAATTAGTCAGCTTAGTGAGTGCTTAATGACACAGTGGGTAGATGGCGGAGGAAAAAGTGTCTACTGTGTTCATGGGTGTGATACTGCCCTGGAGTATCCCACTCAAAAAAACCTCTTAAAATCACATGATAGAGAGGAAATTGCAACAGAATCCATGAATTTTTGGAATACAATTCTCCAAGATTTGTTGTAGGAAGAAGCTTTTCAATTCATATGACTGGATTATTTATATAAAGGTATGGAGGAAAACATGTAAGCAAATATTATTGGCACAATCCACGATTAAATTGCAAAAGCCTGGAATAGTGATATGTAACTTATCACTGATTACTTTAATAAGAATTTCTCAGAAACCATTGAGGAAGCTACATAAATCATCCCTTTTTGTAGTTTCCATTCTTCTAAACAACAAATATGTTATGTCATTAGCATGCTCAAAGTTAGAGATAGCAATCATGTTCTTCATGCTGCTAGGAACCCAACCATGCTCTAGAACATGATGCTTACAGTTACCTATGAGCATTTTATTTGGTTCACAGCTCTGCTCAGCTACCACTCCTCATGAGCTCTCTGATGAGTCCTCCAACCTTATCAATCACTACCCATCTCTAGTTGTTTACACACACTTGTCATTTACCATTACAGAGCACTTGCTGCTATGTGAACTTGAACCACATGCTCACGTTTTTCTTTAAAAAATAATTTATGTATTATTTTTATGTTGTATGTTTATGAATGTATTACCTTTAAGTGTGTAAGTACAGTCATGTCATGTGATGCCTGCAAAGGTCAGAAAAGGACATCAGATCCCTTGGAATGAGTTACAAACAGTTCTTAGGCACCATGTCGGTGCTGAGAATTGAACCTGGATACTTGGCAAAAGCAACTAGTGCTCTTAACTGCTGAGCCATTTCTCTAGTCCCAGGCTACTTGTTTCTTATCTACAATATTACCTAGAATTTGCATTTCATGATAAAGAGAAGCCTAAAATTTAGCAGGCAGTCAATAGGTGTTGGTGTTGGTTTAATTACAAATTAAATGGACAAAAGAAGAAAATAACTTTGGAAACAAAACACAGATCAGGAATGCTATGACACTGTGATATCTTCTCACTATATCTCAAAATACTAATTTCTTCTACATTTAATGCTAAATAAGTTCTATGAGGGGCAATTAGCAAATATAAGATATGCAAACCTTTTATGCTTCAATTACAATTGCTAATTGGTGGCATCTGGAGGTGAAGTTTAATGTCTTCATTAAATGTATCTTTATAAATCAAAATGATGACTGAACTTGGATTCCTGAATTAAAGTATATATTTAGTTTTAATTAATAATAAAGTAATCAAAGCGCAAGTGTTTTAGAAAAGTTTACTTTGAAACAAAGTATATGGTGATTTAAAATTTATTTTACTGAATTATATTTTTTGTTATAAATGTTATATGATAATCAATGTAGATCTGTAACCTACAGATTTCTTTACCAAAGTTATCAAATAAATAGATGCCAAGTTGAAAATAAAAATAATCCATTCTATCTTCAATATTGGAGAATATAAGAAACATACATTAACATGTTGGAAGAATATAACAGAAAATGATGGCATCAAACTTTATATTGCCTTAGCCTACAAGTGACATATTTTTAAATCTTAAAGTTTAAAAAACTTATTTAGTAAATTATCATAAGGAAAAATAGATTACAAGTGCAATTATTTTTAGTACAATGTATTTTTGTGTGTCAAAATTGTATTTAGTAAACAAACATGATTTACCTTTTTCAGTCAGTATAAGCCTATGGGCATATTATCATTTCTGGAAAAAAAAAATCAACCCTCATCTTAAACTCATTTATTAACTGTCAGCTTAGTTATTAAAATAGGCCTTCAGCAAAGGACTTTAGTCAAAGGAAAGTTTCTGTATAAAATCTCACCCAAGCTGGGCATGGTGGCGCATGCCTTTGATCCAGCACTTGGGAGGCAGAGGCAGTCGGATCTTTGTGAGTTCAAGGCCAGCCTGGTCTACAGAGTGAGTTCCAGGCCAGCTGAGGCTCCAGGGAGACCCTGTCTCAAAAAGACACACACACACACACACACACACACACACACACACACACACACACACAAACTCACCCAAAGCAGTAACCATATGGGCAGGAAGGTAAGAATTCCTTCATTCATTTTCTTCATTAGATGTAGCAAGCCACAGAACCAACTCCTTGCTTTTATAAAATCTAGAATGATTGTAACAATTCCATCATTTTAAAGCTGGTTTTCGAACAATAAAATAAGACTATGCTGTATTGCTTTGTTTATTGGAACACATTGTTTTCTAGGACGGAGGAGAAGATACAGATTTACTGATAAATACAAGAATCCTTAGCAAATTAATGAAAATAATGAAAGCCAAGCCATTTTAAAGTGTAACTTCAGTTTAACAAACACAGCCTGAGAATGTTCTTGGAACTGTACCATCTGTGCAAATTTACTTTTGGTGCCTCTCAGGTTCTGCTCCTATCCGAAGGAAACGATGTTCACCAAAGAACACTTCCAAATATTATATATACTAGGTGTTAGGAAAATGTGCTTCTAAATATAAATTTACTTGATCTAAAAAAGTTATATATCCCTTGGTTTCCTAAAGGTTTTACACTATTCGCTTATTTCAGTGACAGTCATCTTTCTTTAAAGGTCATCAATCATTTTTGGTATTTTGTGAGTTTTTCTTCATAATAATTCTTATTAAAAGGACTCCAGAATAAATTCTGTTGTATGTATGTTTTCTACATGTATGTTTATGTAAGGAAAATAGATGAGTTTTGATTTATCTATTATAGTGCAGATAGCATTAAGATTACTTAGAGATTTTACATATTTTCTTTATGTCTGAATGCTGTTAATTGTCACAAGGAATGTTAGAAATGCATTCTCATTGTCAAAATGGGGAGGATATATAGTTGATTATGAAAATTTCAATGCTTCATTGTTAAATGAAAAAATTACAATAGTATGTTCCAGTAGCTTAATATTTATATAGCATTGTTTAGGATATTTTACATCAGTATTATATCACATGCAGGTCAGTGAAGGTAGGTGAAATTCTCGATACTGTTTGGAAATGAAAATGAAGAAGCAGAGGCCAGAGAGATGGCTCTGCAGTTAAGAGCCGGTTACACTTGCAGAGGACATGGGTTCAATTCCAGGCACCCACATGGTGCTTAACAACTGTCCATCTATAACTCCCGTTACAGAGGATCTGACAGCCTCTCTGATCCCTGCAGGCATTGCAGGACATGGGGGTACTTACATATCTGCAGGCAATACGCTCATAAACATAAATAAAACAAATAATTAAAAAACCTGAAGAAAGATGTAGAAGTTTATTTGAATAATTTGATATCTTTCCAATTAAAAACTACTAGGGACTTATATTGAAAATTTTGCTCTATTAATTAATTCATCATTAAGTTTTACTGTTTTTCAAAAATGTGATGATCTGGAAAAATACTAATTTTGGACCAATTGTCATGGTTTCTAATTACAGTCTTGTCTGTATGTACCTCTGGTGATTTGAAGGAATAATGTCCCCAGTATGTTCAAAGTATTTGAATACTTTGACCGCAGTCAGTAGTGCTGTTTTGGGAGGATTAGGAAGTATGTCCTTTACCGGGGGAAACACAGGATGTGGTAGTGTGTTTTAGCCTTGTTTCACTTTGTCTCACTCTGGTTTCCTGCTCTTTTCTTGCTTGGAGGTGTGAATGACCAGCTTTCTGCTCTGACTCCTTCTGCATCCCTTCTAGCCGTAATGGACTCTTAGCCCTCTGAAAAGGATGCCACATAAACTCATCCTTCTCTAAACGGCCTTGGTCCTGGTGTTTATCACAACAACAAAGTAACTAATACTGCATCCTAAAGAACAATGCCTGTCGTTGCTATCATAATAGTATAGAATCCTCTGAAGACTCAAACTTTTATGCATTGAGCTATCATGGGCTTAAATCCCAGGGATGTTAAGTGATACTTCTGTTTATTTCCATTCATCCATCCATCCTTTCATCCATCCCTCCATCCCCCCATCTTTCTCTCTTGCTTCCTGCCTTCTACTCCCTTTGTTCTTTTTACAAATATTAATATATTTGGTAAAATTCTCTTCTTAAGTGTTTTCTAATAATCATTATGATTAAGTCTCATCTCAATATAATGTCTTACATGCTATCTAGACAGTTGGGTATGTACTCTACACAACTCTAATATTTATCAAAAGATGCTTTAATTTGGTAAAATCTCAAGTGGGCCCAGCTTTGCCATTTCTTTCCCCAATCCAACAAATCCTGTCATTAGTTCTACTTTGAAACCTATATAATTTATATTTCCTATTGATTTTTTAAATACTCAAAAGTAAAGACTCATTATGTGGAGCACAAATCTGACTATACATTTACTCTCTGTGGCAACAAAGATCTATATATGATGATAGAAAAGATATACAAGCAACTCTGTAGAATGTTGTAAATAAACCTGCACTCCCAACTGTCTCATTTGTCACTTAGCTAGAACGTGACCAATTTGGCATTCAGCAATGAAAACAATTCGACACTGACCGCAGCACCAGTGAAACCACTCACCCTTGGGATTGAGAATGGTGGAAATCCATTTCAATAGTACTTCTAAATACAAAGAATAACAACATGGCAGTAACAACTGGCAGCTTTCCCAGATTTAAGTGCTAGCTAATCTTATATTAACTTCACCAAAGATGAATTTCCTAATAAGGAATTAGGTCTTGCAGCTGTCTAGAGATTGGCAATTTGACTGATATTCTAAACATAACCCTTAATGATTACTACTTAGATATTCAAAATTCTACAATCCTACCTAGTAGGCTTATTATAGGGAGATAATTCCTCTCCAGATGTTTCTTGACTCAGAGTAAATGGGAAAGTTTGCAATGCTTTCTCTGAACCACTTTACTAGAATATCTATTCTTCAAAAACCTACTTGATTTGGAAGTACTATATTTGTGCAAAAAACTGGCTGCTGCTATGAAATTTGAGGTGACTGAATGACTGTTATTCCACCACCACTGGGTAAGTCTTGCTTTTTTCATTTGAAATGAAAAGGAATGAAAACTCATTAATACTCTGCTATTTTTCAACCTGCATGATTGTGGAATTGTTCCTTAAGGTATTTGAACAAAATTAGGGTTTACCTATATTGCATGAATAAAATAGCTGCTTTTGACCACAAACACCTTTAGCAACACTAACCTGTCACTAAATTAAAATATACACAAAACAAAGAGGCTGTTATTCAGTTTTCCTAGACACACAGACAATAACAAAGACAATTTCAATAAAAATCATAACATGAATCGTAATCAGACTCAAAAGATGGTTAAAATAATAAAAATATGTAAAAGAAAATATTGGACCATGAAACAAAAGTTAAGTTTAGTCACAATTACTTTAAAATGGTCTTTAAAAATTGAGATTTTTTTTCCCTTCAAGTAATTTCTGATTCATTCTAGATTCATGATGAGCAGTAAGCTACTTTACTCAAAATAAATTCATTTTACAGCTAGGGATGTAACTGCATCAATGTGCACAAGGCCCTGGATTTGATCCTCAGCACTGAACAATAAAGAGCTAAGTAAATTTATTTATGAAGACAAATGTGATACAGTGTAAATTACATAAAAAGCATACTTAAATTTTACTTTAAAATAATTTTAAATGAAAAGTTGGTAAATAGTATTTGGTGCTTAATCAGTTTAATGGAATCATATAATTATTACAATACAAATAGTCCTGGTGAGTATATTTATTTAAATATTTTTTTAGACAAGGTCTCCCAGTAGCCCCAGCCTACCTGGAACTCACTGTGTGAGGATACTAGGCTGTCCTCTGTCTGCCTTTGCCTCCCAAGTGCTGGGATTAAAGGCGTATGCCACCATGCTCTGCATGCCAAGACATTTTGTTATAATCACATTAATACATACAAACACTCAAAGGATGAACTATCAATCAGAATAAGGCTGGCCAGTCCATGCTTTCCTTTTCAAACATCAAAAGCCACCTTCTACAGTTTGACTGTTCAATAGAGAAAAATAATGTTGAATTAAATACCATATGTATAAACCTTCATATCATAAAGAATTCTCATAGGTTGTATCATATTTCAGCTCAAAAGGATTAAAAGGTCAGCAAAGCAAGGAGGGAACTTTAATCCTAATCTGAGCCAATACTAAAATTTATAGCAGTTTGTTTGAGGATTATCACAGTTAGCTTGAAGTGAATGTAGGAGATTTATGAGTGGTTTTGCTCAATTTCTCTCCACATCTCTATGTGATAGTGGTTTAATGATCCTAGCCTGTGACCACTCATGTATTAATCTACACCATACAACTGGGGATGTGAAGGCATTCGTTAAACCACTGAAAGGACCTGTGGAAGTACTACTGTCATCTACATAAGGGTGATTTAAATTTAGCTTCCTTTCTCTCTTTCGGGATCCTTAAATGTAGTTTACGCTGATGTTCCCAAGTTAAGAAACTCAAACTGCACAGACACTGTAATACATCTCTTTGTAAAAAGCTGTCTTGAGACAGGCTCTTCTCACAATGTTGGCCAGACTATCCTGAAACTCACTATGTGGTCTAATCTGTTATCAAACTAATGGAAATCCTCCTGCCTCAGATACCCAAGTGTTGGTATTACAGGAACACATCGCCACCAGCACCAGATTCAATCTCCTGTCCTGTAATACTATGAGGTCCATGGAGAATTTTTGTAACATGCCTGTATTTTGGGAGTCTTTTCCCTCTAGCAATCTTTAATATGCAAACCAAACAGAATAAACCTAATCACAGAAAATGAAGGGAATAGTAGAGTGATAGATGGACAAGATACCTAAATTGCAACAACGAAGCAACAATCAGTGAATGACTAACAGTTTGTCCACAGCTAAGTTCTAACATCAATCAGTGATTTCCATAGAAACAAAATATATAAAGTCAGATTTAACAAATAGTGCAAATGCTGGCAATCAAATATAAAAATGAGACTGTTGGGACTCAGTGATTGAGAGCACTGGCAGCTCTTGAGAAGATGTGTTTGGTTCCCAGCACCCATACAGTGGCTAACAATCATCTGTAACCACCACCCGCCACACCCCACCCCACTCCCTGTTCTAGGGAATCTGATGCCCTCTATGGCCTCAGCAGACTTTGTCCTCACATGGTGTACTTACATGCAGACAATGCACTCACACACAAAAAATAAAAATTAATTAATAATGATGCCTTTAGTCTTCTATCTTATCCACTTTTCAGCCAAGATACCCTCCTTTCATTCACGTATGTTTTCACTGTCAAGTAGAGATTGAAATTTCTATAGTGCAAGAAAAAGTTTTGCATTTTGACAATTCAACTTTTTACTTGACACTTGGTCAGAGCTAAAACTTCAGCCAACCACATTTTTTTGACAGAATGACAGTAACACGCAACACCTCTTCTTCTCTATTTGTATTGAAAACAATATAAATAGAATGCCTATCTAAAGGTGTGTTCCATAGATGCAAATAGATACAGCAACAGACAGTTCTGTAACCTGCAAATCATGTTAAACAAAATTGAAAGGACAAAAGAGTTGTCTGGGAGTTTTCCTCTGAGGTCCACATGCCTGCTATTGTCTGTGCACCCCATCCCCCATCAAAAGTAATTTTACAAGTAAGCAGCACATGAAATGGTGCTAAATGTTATACAAAATTAAAGTATAAAATATATGCCAAAAAGTCTACTATAAAGCCTTCAGAATAACAAAAATTAGCATAACACAAACACACACACACACACACACACAAACACTGGTTATTTGAAATGTTGACAAGGATGCAGAGTATTATTTCTGGGAGTGAAAAATGTATAAATGCAGCAAAAATGCTTGACTTATGACAAATTTATACATGCATTTACCACATGGCCCAACAAGTCTACTCATTATTTAAGGAAGGAATTCAAGGAAAAAATATCCATTGAAATCTTATACTTGAATGTCCATAGCAACCTATTCATAATATCTTCAATTTGGGAAAGTCAAAAATATGTGAATAGAATAATGTATACGTGACTTGTATATATTTATACAATAGAGTTCTCAGAAAATAATGGGCCTCAGGGCCACCGGGCAGCAGCAGCTGGAGCTGCTGCCCAAAGTCAGCGTGTCCACTGTTGTGGATGAGATGAAGCGACTAGAGCGGAAGCTGAAGCCTCTGACAACGGCCTCTTCTCGATCTCCCCTCAGCAGCAGTAATGGTATCAGGTGGCCCCTGAAGGTTGAGCACTTGCAGGCTCCACAAAGAAGAGACTATTTCTGCCATCAGAATGCTAACAGTACCACAGCCAAGTTCAAAGAGCCCCTTCCCAAAAGACTTGAGCCCAGCGTGGTGGCCCTACACACAGAACATCCTGGGACCAACAGCAGAGGGTGCTTTGACCTCCCCAGGTATGCAGAAGTGGTCACTATCGGTTCACTCTTACCAGGGGGTGTGTTCCAGCCACCCAGGCTGCCATAACCTCATAGCCAGTTCCTAAGCCTTACCCAGGGGCAGTCACCCAGCCTGAAGACTGTGCAGAAAACAAACAGCACCTCAGGACCTCTGTAGGCCTGTGGACAGGCAGGATACCCAATAGCCAGCCCACCAATGGAAGGAAAGAGCCCTATAGCACATCAACACTTATCCAACAGCGTCCTGCAAAAGAGAAACTATGAGAATTCGACCAAGTGACAAAAATACTTGACTATTTTAAGGAAAAAGTTCTTTGCTGGATGTAGTGCATACTTTCCATGGAATCAAACTTCAGTTGAGCTTTTGAAAAAGTCATTACTAAAGCTACTGACATAAGCTGTGACTGTACAAAGGGGCGCGGGGGGGGGGCATAGAAAGGAACAGCACCAGTCTGTTAAGTTCTGTTAACTTTTCTGTCATTCCTGGCTATGTAGAAAATAAAATTTCACTTCTATGCCTTTATACTTTCCTTTAGCTGAAAGAAATGTTTTTATTATTAATGTGCATAGACCTAGAAATTTTTATTTTGTAGAACTTGAGGGGTTTGTGTTTCTCTTTATCCATAAGCTTTGCAGATTGGTAATGAAGATGCTAATCATTGTGAATGTTAAAATGTGGTTGTGAGTTTTGCTAAGGATAACTATGCCATAGTAATGGAAATCTATGTAGTTACTTAAGCTTAATAAAGGCCCTTTTGAAAAATAAAAAAAAAAAAAAAAAAAAAAAAAAAAAAAAAAAAAAAAAAAAAAAAAAAAAACATAAAAAGAAAGAATGGATGAATTTCAAAACACATTATATTAAGCAAATGAAACTAGTTTCAAGAGTTACTTATTTGTATCAAAGTGGATACAGTCTGCTGTGGTAGGAAGCAGGCCATTAGCTTCCTCTGCCTAAGGAAGAAAACTTCTAGAGAGTACAGAAATATTTTACATCCTACCTAGCCTAGTGGTTACATGCATATGTGAATAAGTTTATTGAAATGTACAATTAAAGTGGGTATATTTTGTTATTTGAAAATTATATTCAATTGTTAACTTAAAAATATTCATTTATGTTTGGCAACACATGGAGGTTTTATAAATGGAACCAGATAGCATGTAATATTTTCAGACTGGAATTTTTCATTAAGCATAGTGTCCTGAAGATCTATCTGAGGTACAGTGGTGGTAGACAGATGCATGGTGATGGGTGTTAGAAGGAGTGGTGATGGAAAAGGTATTTGACTGACTATGAAGTACAATGCAGGGAGATCTTTATGATGACAAAATAGCTCTGTCTCTCTTCTTGACTATGCTGTTCAGATGAATCCATACCTGTAACAAATGACATAAACAATAGCATTCCTTGCATTATTGTCACATTTCTGACTTTGATACTGCAGTAATAATATATACCATGACTTATAAGGGCAAAGTAGGTGTAGTCTCTCTCTCTCTCTCTCTCTCTCTCTCTCTCTCTCTCTCTCTCTCTCTCTGTGTGTTTGTGAGAGAGATCTCAGTATTATTAATTTTTGAAATTTTCTATGTATTTAAAAATATCTCTAAAATAATTAACCAATATGTTTATTTTTGATATGGAACAGTGCAATGGGTAAATTATATACTGTCACTGAAATTAATGTATTGAATTTCTAACCAATAGCATGTCCAAATATGACTGTGTTTATAGATTAGGCCTTTAAAAAGGTAATTAGTGTTAAATGAGATCCTTGGGATAGGGCCTAATGTGGTCCAACTGTTATTTTCTTTTCTTTTTCTTTTTTTTTTTTTGAGACAGGGTCTCCCTGTAGCTCTGGCTGTCCTGGAACTCACTCTGTAGACCAGGCTGGCCTCGAACTCACAGAGATCTGCGTGCCTCTGCCTCCCAAGTGCTAAGATTAAAGGCGTGCGCCACCACGCCCGGCATTTATTTATTTCTGTATGTGTATCAATGTACTGTCTGCATGCAAGTTTGTGCACCCATGTCGTGCAGTGCCGCGGAGGTCAGGAGAGGATATCAGATTCCCCTGGAACTGGAGCTCTCCAGGAATTGGAGTTTCAGACGGCTCTCGGCCGCCATGTGGGTGCTGGGGATCGAACCCAGGTCCTCTGCAAGAGCGGTCGGTGCTCTTAACCACTAGGCCATCTCTCCAGCCCAACTGTTATTTTCTAAGAAGAATAATATAAAGAGAAAAACAGCCAGACAACAGAAGGCAACTGTCTACAACAAGTTGAGAAAAGAAACCCTAGAAGAAATTAAGTCTGCTAACACTTTGGTCTCAAACATTAAGACTGGAATTGTAAGAAAATAAATTTCTGTTGCTTAAACCATCATTCTGCTGCAGAAAAGGTAATGTAAGTGGTATCACTAAAAGTCTGATGACCTAGCATCTAAAAAGTCTGCACGCATGCTAATGCTATGCACTATGATTGCCTCTCTGAGGAAACCAAAGCTTAGGAGTTTACAAATCCTGTTCAAAATCACTAAAGTGGGATTTAGAGTAGAGGATGGAACCTGCTCACTCCAACTCGCTCTTTCAAAGATTGATTCCTGCAATACAGTCTTTCAGTCAGCTTAGATTTGAAGGCAGTGTAAGACAATAGAAAGGCTCCATGTAATTCCGATCATTAAAATTTCAAACCAAATGCTTTCTAAAAGTTAAATACTTTGAAGAAGTGTGTCGACTCACTGCAACGACATAAAGCAGATTCAGCATGTTTCTTAATAGCCTATTACACGTTCCATGAAATGGCAGCTGAGGTTTTTCTATTTAGATTCCAGAAAGAAAAGTCATCTTATTTTCTTTTTAATTAAATAAGATCAAAATTGAAGTTTCACGATGTGCTCATTTTGAATGACTACATTAAAATTAGGAAGGAATGAAGGTGCACTTCTTTATTTTCATTAATGAACAAGTTAAACCATCAAATAAAGGAGTTTGATATTTGATAAGTATTGGGCTCTGCCATGACTGTAACCACATTAGCTAACAAGTTGTGTTATTAGCTGACATTCAACTATTTGTTATATTTAGATTACATCAGTCAAACCACTGACACATACATACAAAAATACATAGAAAATATCCACTTATTTTATTTAAAATTGTATAGATGATGCAATGAGGATAATGTGGATTATGGTTCATTAAAGCTTAAAAAAAGCAACAAAGAGATAGAAAATGATTAATACCATGTATATACAGAAAGGAATTCTGCTGCTTGCAATAATACAGAAAAATACAAATTAATTATTTGGGTAAATTTCTTTTAATATTGACCCAACTTTACAAAAATATAAAGATAATATTCATATATATATATATATATATATATATATATATATATGTTGTATTTTTAGACAGGGTTTCCATTTAGTCCCAGCTGGCCCTGGAACTCACTATGTAGACCACGCTGGCCTTGAACTCACAGAGATCCACCTGCCTCTGCCTCCTGAGTGCTGGTTTTAAAGGCGTGTGCCACCAAGCTTGGTACCATGTTATATTTTAATGGAAGGAGAAAGTATATAAAAAATAAAACTATGAACCTAATGAATGAAAATACCATATTTATAAGCTCATCTAAAAATAATACACAGCTCTTTAAAATAAGTATATACACATATAAAGTCCTACATTAACCATTAATATTATTAAGATTTTATAATTATTTTATTATCTAGTATTACTATGACACATTCAATTCCCTTATAATCCCTGATTCTAAAGCTCTGTAATGAAATTAATGACTTAAGTAACATCAATAATATTTTTCTACATTTAGGGGATGCTGTTATTCTTTCAAGAGCATCCTTCTGGTGAGTCAAAAGTAGACTGTGGAGCAGATTCTTAACTCACTTGTACAAGCATCTGAAGAACAGAATGCAAGTCTGCTACTATGATGGACTGTTAGCAAAGTTTCTAATTATGAGAGGAAGTACTATCAAATCATGAGCCTGGATGTTTGCCTGCTGTGTTCTTTTAAACAAAGAGGGAGATGTCTACCACTTTAATACACCTTGATATATACAGCATTCTTAGAACTTTCTTTGTCACTTAAGCAATCATCTGTGGGTTAATTTATTAAAACTGCTATTTAAGGCTTACTGTTAAAACAGTAGCATACCAAAACAATTGAAAAAGAAATAACGATATAATATTATTTTATACACACATATACAGAGAGAGTGAGAGAGGAAGAGAGAAAGAGAGAGAGAGAACCAATTCTTTTATTACAAACATCTAGAGTCTGCCAGTTGAATATTGCAGCCTATCCTTAACCTAAAACTAGTCTTTATCACCCCCACCCCCATAACATAAGAAGGGTGAAAATAGATGAGAAATTTTAAATGTGATCAAACAGAAAACTGAAGAATTCAATTTACTTTAACAAACATTAAGTGCTTATTATAAAGTGTATAGTATGCCAGATTCTGCTAGGAAATCAATGATTAATTAATAAGACTTTATTCTGCCATCAAAGAACTCTCAGTTGAGCAAGAAGCAAGAAATGTAATCAAATTTACAAAATAACGTGACAAATGTGATAATGTAAGTGTGCAGATGAAAGTCTTATTGAAAATATTCAGGAAACAGAAGTTTATAGATCTGGAGACAAAAATAAGACAAAGAGTCTACATGGGGAGGGAAGCTCCAACCTCAGCTTATTGCAAACTTATGCCTTGGTTTTCTTCATTAAACCAACCTTGATTTTCACCAGTATGCATCAATAATTCTTTAATAACTGATTGACAAAAAGCTTTAGTTATCATTAAGTTATTTCAAGTCTCCTTTACATTTCTCTTCACTTCTTCAAATGAATTCATAACATTTAGTGCTAATTCCGAGCCCAAACACACCTATAGGCTGGGTAGAGTTTTCAAATTTCTCAGTGGACTCTCTTGTCCCTTTCACTTGATGTCAGAATCATAACAAAGAGCTTTCTTGGTCATGCTCTTTTTGGGAAGGGCTATGGAAGGGAGGTTTGCAGCATGTGAACTCACTCATGCTACATGGGCCTCTTCAATCAGATACAAGTGATGGAGAAGGCCCAACTCTTTCTCCTGTCTTTATTCACCCTATAAGATTATCAATGAAGATGTTTGATGCACCAGTATTCAGTGGGTGTCTTCTGGGTAAAGTTCAGCATTTGTGGGTACCTAATTTTTAATGAAATTTTTGCAAATTTTATATATTTTGACCATATGTAGATCATTCCCTTATGTGCTCCCTTCTTATAGCCCCCCCATGCCAGATGGCCTGTACTCTGCCATATATATTAAGGCCTATCCAGTCAAATTTGTCTCCCCAAATGTCCTTTGGTGTGGGTCTATCCACTGGAGCCTGGTCACCCTATCTAGTGTCACACCCTTAAAGAAAGCTAACTTCTTCTCCCAGAAGCAATTGGCTGCCAATGACTCCTTAGCTGAATTTGGGGTTCTTACCCACTTTCCCACATTTTTTTTAAATTTTATTTATTTCTGTAAGTGTATGAATGTACTGTCTGCATGCAGGTTTGTGCACCCATGTCGTGCAATGCCGCGGAGGTCAGAAGAGGGTGTCGGATTCCCCTGGAACTGGAGTTCTCCTGGAATTGGAGTTTCAGACGGTTCTCGGCCACCATGTGGGTGCTGGGGATGGAACCTGGGTCCTCTGTAAGAGCGGTCGGCGCTCTTAACCGCTAGGCCATCTCTGCAGCCCCATACTTTCCCACTTTTGTTTGGCTTCAGTTTGCATGACTTTTGTGCATGCTGCTACCATTGGTTTGGGTTCAGATGAGTACATTTCAAGCTGTCTGGAAAACTCCTTGTGGTCATCCACTATGTCTGGCTACTACAATCTTTACATCCCCTCTTCCACAATGGCCCTCTGAGTCTTAGGTGGCGGAAGTTTAAAATAGGTATCCTATTTCAGGGATAAGTAGCCTGCAGTCACATATTCTCTGTCTTTGGCCAGTTCTGAAGTTTCACTGGTTAGAGTAGAGAGATTCATTAATATTCTTTATTCCTGCATTCCCCTATGTTTGCTGAGCCTTAAGTATAGGGGCTGCATTGTAGATGTGTCATTTAAGACCAGAAACCTCACAGTCACTTATTATTTGTGTTGTACCAGTTGCAAATCTTTGTAAAAATTTCCATCAGTTGCAAAAGGAAGCTTCATTAATGAGTGGGGAGAGGTAAACATATCTGTGGATATACAGATCCATATTTAGCATATGATAAGAAATTAAGTAGGTCCAGGGATATGACAAAAGTAGGATTTTTTTTCCCAAAATCTATGACCTCTCTACCCATGAGTATTTGGCTATATTTACAGTACCACATATGAGCTCCCTCCCATTAAGCAGACCTTATGTCTAATTAGATAGCTGTTGATTACTCCAAAATAAAAGTGTTAGTACTGTGCCTGTAGAGATTATTTATGGTAACAGATTTTTATTTTTATTTTTTTTATTTCTTGCTTTCATTTCAAGACAGGTCTTGAATATAATCTTATATACTGAGGGGCTGGAGAGATGGCCTAGCAGTTAAGAGCACCCACCGCTCTTACAGAGGACCGGGGTTTGATCCCCAGCATCCACGTGGCGCCTGAGAACCATCTGTAACTCCAGTTCCAGGGGAATCCGATACCCTCTTCTGACCTCCGTGGCATTGCACAACACGGGTGCACATGCAGACAGTACATTCATACACATAAAAAATAAATTAAATTAAAAAAATCTTATATACTGAACATCAACCATAGACAAGGCGCTAAGATCAAAATGAAGGAAGATAAGAAAAAGCCACTTCTTATTTTTTAAATGAGCAATAAAATAAAAGTAATTTTCCCAATCACAAATATCAGAAATCACTTGTTTACTGAGTATAATGAGTGACTGGCCAATTATTCTTTACCAGTTACCCAGGCTCTTAGCTATGCTTCAATAGACAAAATGTATTGTCAATGTATCATGGAGCTGCTCCTGATTTTCACCACATCCCATGTAGTGGAACACCTGGTTTGCTTAGGTGCTAAGTTGCCTAATCAAAGTCAAATACTGTAATAGTTCATTGCATAACACCCTTCATTCGGTGTGGTATATTTGTCTCTTAATGTTAAGACAGCAAATTCCAGATCATTTGAGTGCAGATGTGTTCTTGCTAGGCCTTTTGGTTAAGGGACATTGGCAATATTTAAGTATTCTATTTCTTTTTTAAATTTATTTTAATTTAATAAATCTTGTATTATCTTTATTTTATGTGTATGAGTGTTTTGCCTGTATGTATGTAAGTGCACCAAGTCTTTACAATGCCCTGAGGAGGCCAGAAGGACTTGCATCCCCTGGAACTAGAATTGAAGATGGTTGTTAGTTAACAAGTGAGTGCTGGGAATGAATCCAGGTTCTCTAGAAGAACAAGTGTTCTTAACCACTGAGTAATCTCTCTAGCCCCAGTATTCTATTTCTTTACTACCCTCACTATTAAAAACTAATTTTGCCATCATATTTTCACTGTTTGTAAGAGTGGCAAAATATATTGTGATAAGGCACCTCAGGATTGCCCATAGTACCTCATAATATAAGCCTCAGCCAAACCCAGTAGTTAAAACTTAATTCAAAGTATGTGAATAAAAGAAACATTTAAATTCAACTGAACTGGGACAGGAGTTCTGAGAGCAGGTCAGCTTGTACCTGGTTGCTTAGAAACTAATTCATTCTGCAATGCTTCTGTACTTAATGCTTGGCTTCCTTTTAGAAAACAGGAATCGTTAGAGGGGCTCACCACCCCTAAGCTTGGGAACTTAAGCTTTCCACCCCTGGATATGGTATTTCCTGTATAAATGCCTCCCAGCTGTGACAAGGCGCTACACACCCTGGACTGAGGATCTGGTGTGTAGTCATCAGCTGACTAAAGGTTTTCTAGTGGCCTCACTTTGTGTCTGTGTGGTCTTCCCCAAGGAAATCACCCTACTACAATACTAAATGATTCACTACCCAACTCCTCTACACTTCATTTTAAATCATCTATAAAAATCATGGGAAACATCCCAGGCGTGTTGGCGCACGCCTTTAATCCTAGCACGTGGGAGGCAAAGGCAGGCGGATCTTTGTGAGTTCAAGGCCAGCCTGGTCTACAGAGTGAGTTCCAGGACAGCTGGGGCTACAAGAAGACCCTGTCTCGAAAAGACAAAAAAAAAAAAAAAAAAAAAAATCAGGGAAACATAAAAACAGTGAATATTGCATAACTATGTACAGTATGTTAAGGTTTGGATATGAAGTATCCCCACGAGCTTTCCCTGTCTTGGAGATTGATTCCCTGCTGGTAGCACTGTTTTGCAACATTTCAGAAATGATAACATATGGGATCTAACTGAAGGAAGCCGATCACTGGGGCAGGTCATTTGGAGTCTCTCTCTCTCTCTCTCTCTCTCTCTCTCTCTCTCTCTCTCTCTCTCTCTCCTTTATCCTTCTATACTNAAAAAAAAAAAAAAAAAAAAAAAAAATCAGGGAAACATAAAAACAGTGAATATTGCATAACTATGTACAGTATGTTAAGGTTTGGATATGAAGTATCCCCACGAGCTTTCCCTGTCTTGGAGATTGATTCCCTGCTGGTAGCACTGTTTTGCAACATTTCAGAAATGATAACATATGGGATCTAACTGAAGGAAGCCGATCACTGGGGCAGGTCATTTGGAGTCTCCTCCTCCTCCTCCTCCTCCTCCTCCTCCCTCCTCCTCCTCCTCTATAAACGAACAGTCCCTCTACCACTACACTTACTGTTACCATGGTATTCATCTCTAGTACTTTGGGTCAACAAGTTGTGAACTGAATCCTTTGACATGTCTAAGCAAAATAAATCTTTCCTTCTTTTAGACTGCTCTCCTTAATTTTTAGAAAGTGGAAATAAACCAGTATGCCTATTATACCATAAAATTCCTAGCTACCCTCTCAGAAGACGCAGTTATCAGCCACTCCTATAAAACGCTATGTAAAATATTATGGTTCTCAGGGCTGGAGAGATGGGTCAGTGGTTAAGAGCATCAACTGCTCTTGCAAAAGACCTGGATTTGAATCCTAGCACCTACATGGTGGCTAACAACCATTAGTAGCTCCAGTTCCAGGACATCTGATGCTCTCCTCTGCCCCCTGCCCCCTGCGGGTGCTGCATAACACTACCGCACTTATACACATGCAGGTGTAACATTCATACATATAAAAATAAATTTAAAAAGTTTTAAAACACTATAATTCTCAATGCAAAGTATAGCATTATACAACCAACCAAGGGGGAAAATGTATATAAAATAACATATTTACCAAAGACAAACAAATAGAAGAGTCAGACACGAGAATTTTATACCTGTAAACACTCAACCCAGTCAGAAAAAAACTCTATTTATGAACCACTTAGAGGTCCAATCTTATATTTATTTTTTTAATTTTTTTTATTTATTATTTTTATGTGTATGAGTGTATTGTCTGCATGTAGGTTGGTGCACCTGTGTAGTACAATGCCATGGAGGCCAGAAGAGGGCGTCAGATCCTGGAACTGGAATTAAAGACGGTTCTCAGCCACCACCATGTGGGTGCCGGGAATCGAACCCGGGTCCTCTGCAAGAGCAGTTAGCACTCTTAACCACTGAGCCATGTCTCCAGCCCCTCAATCTTATATTTCTATGTCCATTTTCATTGTGAGTAATCAATAACATGTAATAAATAGAATATCCATCTATTTATCATCTATCATCTATCTATCTATATATCTTATACTTATCTTCAATTATCTATCCACTTCTTCCTTATAATGAAACATACCCTCATCCTGACCTAGTCACCACCACTAATGATATTATAATACTTTTCAACATCCTTCTTTCCTTCTAATTATTTGATCCAGCCTGTCATTGATTCCTGTCATTTCTACTATGAGTTATCTCTCTGATTAAGCCTCAGCCACTCACTCGATTTCCAACCTGCATCAGGTCTTGATTCCTCTCCCTTCCATTTCAATGTTTTCAGAACTATTGTTCCACTGCATTCCTTGGCACTCCATAACCCTGTGTGTTCCTAACAATAGTAATATTCAAGTTCATCTTCCCCAACCCATGTCATTAAAATATTAGAAGCTTCTTATATTTTGTTTGACATACTTTTCAATGGTCAACAAGAAGGAAAGTCAGGCAGGGGAAGGAGGGACTCAAGACAATGCAGGCTTTTATTTGGGAGAAAACCCTGCAAAGGGGAGTCTGTGTATGAATCAGAGCCTGCCATCTGCTTATAAGGGGTGAAGTTGCTGGTGGGGGCTTAGAAAGTTTCATTTTTTTAACTCACAGTTGAACATTGCTAAAAGCAATATGTGAGTAGCTCGTTAAGCAGTTTGAGATGATCTATTTATTAGCTGACATTTTTTGTTAGCGATTTGATCATCAACTTCCAATAACCACTTTCCATTCCTGGTTTGCACTGCCCTATTGTCCTTATCTTTATCTCCAACTGAACTTCAATGCATTTTGCTCTACTGTACAATGCAGTCACCAAGTATTTCAGCTGCTCTCGTTGTGAGAAAAGCCATCTACACCTGCTAATGTTAGTCATAAGATGGAAAAGTAGGTTGAGATTCACTAAGACATAAACTTTACACAGGCATAGGATTTAAGAACATTATTCTGTATAGTTATCTAGTAGAATTGCTAAGAAATGTACTTACCACATAATAAAGATTTAGTAAATAGATATTGAATAAATGAAAAGGAATACATTAGAGTTTAAGATTCCATAATTCCAGCCAGTGTCCAAGTACTCAAGTCTCCTAGTAGGTACCTTCTTTACCTGCATGCATTATGTTTAATATTGTGTATTATGTTTAATAATACAAATATTAATAATACATGCAGGAGGTTGATGGGTATAGAAAACTGAGTACAGGTTACACTTTTCTTATAATATCTCAAAATACATGTCTTTTTTATTGTATAATAATATTTCATCTTATAGAAGTCATACAGAATAGTAGTATAGATTATAAATATATATAATACAAATATATATTTTTTTTTTTTTTTTTTTTTTTTTTTTTTTTTTTTTTTTTTTTTTTTTTTTTTTTTTTTTTTTTTTTTTTTTGTTTTTTGAGTTTTTATATTGAATTTCATGCAAAGGGTATACTCTTCTTCTTTTCTTATGTTTATAAAGCTTTTTTCTCTGGACATAAAGTTCTTGGGTCCAGGTATTTTGGAACTGAAGCCATTTAATGAGGACATGCAGTGATCCTTCCAGTTAACTGACTATAGAGACTCTTCTCTGAAGACTAACAAGTGAGAAGAATGAAGGCTGAAGCTGATTGATAGTTAGCCACCAGGGAAAATAGCTAGGATGCTAACCTCATAAAGAAGCTCCAGGAGATCAACTACCCAAAATCTTTTTGATTAAATGAACAAAGCCGGCACACTGCCTTCATAAGTATTTTATGTGTAGATATGTTGCACTAACTAGTTCATAAGGCAAAGTCACTCCAAAGCTTTCAAAGAACTTTTAGATTTAATTTGCAAAATTCAAGATAATCATCATTGAAAAGCCACCTTTAAAAAAAGTTTGAATTTAGCCGGGCGTGGTGGCGACACACCTTAATCTAGCACTTGAGGCAGAAGGGCAGGCGGATCTTTGTGAGTTCAAGGCCAGCCTGGTCCTGTACAGAGTGAGTTCCAGGACAGCGGGACTACAGGGGACCCTGTTTCTCAAAAAGACAAAAAAAAAAAAAATTTTGATTTAAAGGTAAAAAGTAATCCTCAATATCTTGTCTTCTCATAATTTCTGCCTGGTATAGAAATTCAAATATTCTTGCTCAGAGTATCAGAGATAAAAGTTCCTTGGAGACTTTCCTTTCAAACCAAAATAATCCAACTCTTTTAATTGGGTAGATGACAAAGATGATTACCATTGTTCAGCATTTTAAGCCTAATTATATATGACCTTGACAATGGCAGCTAACCTAATAACCAGAGATTTCAAAGGAGTAATGCGTATATAATTACTGTGAAGAATAACATGTACTTAATGTTTATTAAAATCCTTCTTAATTATAATTACACATACATCAAAATAAAGCATAGAACTTTTTTCAAATCTGTTTCCTATAGGCCTCAATTTCATAAACAAATTGCTTTACAGGTTTAAATACTTCTTTCTGTGTTTATATTTGATCATTCTTTTATTCTATATCTTCTTTCCTAAGAGATCTACATTGGAATGTCAAGTGTGTGTTTGTGTGTGTGTGTGTGTGTGTGTGTGTGTCTATGTCTGTGTCTATGTCTGTGTGAGTATGATCAGAATAGAAAGGGGACCATGAAAGAGGAAGAAATATCTAAAAGGAAAAGGAGGGGTAGCAAGACAGCATAATGGAGAGCGTAC
The DNA here is from genome assembly GCA_009823505.1 of Rhizomys pruinosus. Classification (NCBI taxonomy): domain Eukaryota; kingdom Metazoa; phylum Chordata; class Mammalia; order Rodentia; family Spalacidae; genus Rhizomys; species Rhizomys pruinosus. The sequence continues at coordinate 1,765,338 of VZQC01012652.1, forward strand.
GTCATCAAAGCAGAAGGGTTACCTATATGGTGAAGGAAGGGGACTATCAAGAAGAGCAGAGGGTAAGAGCAGAAGGTGAGGTGGCTGGAAAAAATAAGTGGATCTGCAAAACACTTGAAAGAGAACCCATTGAAAAATCTGTGAAAGTTCTCCTGGAAGCATCAAGGTCGGTTTTCATTTTATTGTTTTAAAAACTTACCAAATTGAGCCCTCAAAATATATATTTCTTTTAAACTCACAAGATATAGTTTACATTTGTGCTCTTTGATGCTGTATTCAAGATGAGAATTGCCTGGGTTTTGCACATGGAATCTGTAAAAGTAAGATTTGCATTATTATAATGAAATACAGGTCTACAATGTGTTTCTTAGAATGTTTTTACATCTTTCTACCTCATCTCATTTGTATTTATAAGCCCTAATTCTATAGCCGTTTGCAAGCGAGGTGGGGGGAGTACCTCATGCCAGGAGCGTATAGTAGGATCAACTACTATAAACTACTAATTACATAAACCAGGAAGCAGAGAAAAAAAAGTGAACAAGGTCCCACAATCCCTCCTGAAGGCATGCCTCCAGTGACCTAACCACCTTCCACTGGACCTCACCTCTCAGTAGTACTACCCTAAGGATCTGTTCCTTAACAATGGGCCAGTATGATTGTCAAAATCATAACAGAAACTCAAAGAGATTTAAGACTTTGAGGTTTTGGAGTGATGTGAACCAATTCCTAATTTTTATAGACAGGGAAGTAGTGGTCTAGAAGTACAACATGAGTTAAATATTGGGTGGGAAATTTATTTTATTTTATTTTTTTATTTTATTTTATTTTTTTATTTTATTTTTTATTTGGTTTTATTTTTGGTCTTTTTGAGACAGGGTCTCCCTGTAGCTCTGGCTGTCCTGGAACTCACCCTGTAGACCAGGCTGGCCTTGAACTCATAGAGATCTGCCTGCCTCTGCCTCCCAAGGGAATTGATTTTAAAACTCTTAAGACATTCAAAATACTCTGAACTGTATCATAAATGCTGTATTATTTGTCTTAAAGAAAGCTAAATTTAGAATCCTACCTTATGTCACTTCAAAGGTTAAAAAGCTATAAAAGTATGCAAGGTTAGTGAATAACAAGAAATTTTAGCAACTGCTTTGAGTTTGCAATCTGTAATTTTTACATAAATGTAAACTAATAACTTTCTCAAAAGAAAAGTCATTTGAACTATTTAGCAATCTAACTGTGATCTCTCTCTCTCTCTCTCTCTCTCTCTCTCTCTCTCTTTCTAGAAGTACATTCACATACTTCTCTTGGGCATTTGTTTCAATATTATCTCTTTCATTTTACTTCACTGTCTTGTCAAACTTTACATTGCTTGACAGTCTCCAAGGGATCATTCTACCAAATCTGAATTTATCATGTGAAAGTAATATACAAAAATGGCAATAAGGGTAGAAGAGAAGGCTCGTCTTGCCCTGGGTTCATTTTATTCATTTTGTGCAGGGCTGGCCAGATGCTGCAGCAGCAGAGCTTGCTTCGCCGCTTCCCTCGGTCTGCTCTTCCAACAAGCGTGAGGCTGGCTTGCCAAGTCCTCTGGCTTCCAGCTTCCCCCTATCACCACCAGTTGAATAAAAACTGGGATGAAGCTTCAGGACAACTTAATATTTCTTTTCAAAAGATATGTTGCTTCTTCAAAACTATGTAAAATGTGTTGTAATTTTTATATCATAAGACTATTTTAGCAGATATAAACAATTCTGGTACAATTCATCATGAAGCTTTAAACCAAAAGTCTTCCTCTTTGCAAAAGCCTCATATTATTTTTTTAATAATTTTTGGCTGATTCCAGAGTTTCATACAATGTACTTTCAGACCTCCATTTCACTCTCAAGACCCTCTCTACTACTCCTCTGCTCCAGTTTCCTTTCTTTCTTCTTTCTTTCTTCTTTCTTTCTTTCTTTCTTTCTTTCTTTCTTTCTTTCTTTCTTTCTTTCTTTCTTTCTTTCTTTCTTTCTTTCTTATCTACCTATCTATCTAGTTTGTTTATTTGTTTATTGTTTTGTTTTCTAAAGACTTATTAATTCCAATCCATACCTCCCAAGTGCTCCTTGATATGGATCCATGACCTGGAGTCTGGCCAACCTACCAAGCATTGCACCAGAAATGAAAAAGGACTCTCCCTTTCCCTGAATTTATCAGTTCCCAATAGATTCTCAGCTAAGGCTCCCATCTATTCTGCATTCCTGTCTGGCTTGGGTTTATGTAAGTCTTTTGTATGTTGTCATAGTGTTGTGTGTTCATATGAGTAAATACCCTGTGGTGACCAGACAACAGTTTAATTGTATACATCTACCTGCTCTGGCTTTACAAGTCTTACTGCCCTCCTCTCCAATGATACCCAAGCCTTCAGAGGAGAAGGTGCAATATAGATATCCCATTTAGGTTTGTGGTCTCTTATTTTCTGCATGTTGACTATTTGTGTGCCTCTGTGTTAATCATCAGCTGCAAGAAGAATCTTCTCTGGTGACAGTTGAGGGGCATATTAATCTGTGGATATAACAAGTCATTGTGAGTCAGATAAACATTGTCTATTTAGCAGAACGATGATAGTAGGTAGGTTCTACCCTATTATCTCTGATTTGTCTAAGCATAGATTCTTGACCTGATAATAGTATCAGGTATAGACTTCCTCTTCTGAAGAGGGCCTTCCATCCAATTAGAAGATCATTGGCTACTCCCATAATATTTGTACCATGATTGTCCCATTGGGCCTATGTTGCCAAGCCAATTACCACTGTAGCTCCCAGGGTTCACAGGGGTCAAGGTTGACTAGTCCTTTTCTCTGTCATTAATTTATACAGCGCCTTCTAGCACTATGAAAGCTAGTCATCAGAGATGTAGCTTCAAGGCCAGTACCAGCTTGATTTCTTCTTCTTTTTTTTTTTTTTTCCTGCAACCCAGATATGTAATGTCTTCAGCAAAAGGGTCTATGGAATGCTAAGTCTCATATTTCTTGTGGCTAGCTACTTGAATCTATTCACCAATAAGTGCTGAATACCACAAAATGTGGAGAGAAACCTAGGAAGGAGGAAGAAGTGTGGAGTTTTGCATTCACCTCTTCTAGATAGATAAATAAGCTGGTGTATTTAAGTTTGTATGCCATTTTGTATATGTACATATGTATTTGTAGGTGCTGTGGCTGTATGTGCATTCCTGTGGAGGCCAGAGGTCACTGTTGTTGACTTCTTTATCACTGTCTACCTTATTTTTTTTTTTTTTTAGATAGGGTGTTTTTGTAACATTTTTCATTTTTTAAAATTTAGGTACGTGAGTGTATTGCCT
>VZQC01012652.1:1768781-1945093 GCA_009823505.1 Rhizomys pruinosus
CTTCATTAGTAGGATCGAAAGGTTATTCCTGGACAAACTGTCAGCCCATGAAAGGAAACAGCCAGAATTGACCAGAGTCCAAGTCAACAGCTCCAGAGAGAGTGGACTGTTTTACCTCTCATCCACCTGTGCCCCTTTTCTAAGCCTAGGGAACAACCTGCGGAAGAGGGGGCGTGGTAGAATGTAAGGGCTGCGATTGGGGTGAATGGTGAAACTACAGCAATGTAGTCTGGACACTCATTTGATCAACTTGATTGAACATACAACCCCTCACCCCCCACTGGATGGTGGAGCTGTGGGGGTTTGGGCACAACAGCCTGCAAATTGGTTTCATATGAAGGATGCTTGTACTCATTGATTATCACTTATAGCTAAAAAATGAAAAAAAAAACTGAGAGAAAGATGCAGGACAGTTATGGCAAAATACATGATCTGGGATGAGGTGGGGGTAGGGGGGAAGGGAAAGGGAAATATGCCTGAACTGAATTGGAAAATGATGTATGAAATGCACAAAGCATCAATAAAAACATAATAAATAAATAAATAAATAAAATAAAAAAAGAAGTGTATGCCAGCACATTTGGCTTTTTAGGTGGGCTGGGGTATTGAATTCACCTCCTAATGCTTTAATAGCAAGCACTTTACCAGTTGAGACATTCCCCCCAGCCCCTAGCCTATGATGCCTCACAAAGTTACACATTTGAAATTCCTTTAGAATTTCCCTACCTATTTATCTAGGCTGCAGACTAAGAGAAACATTTACATTTTCAATCTAGTTTAAATTTATAAGCTAAGTTCTACTGAATGATCACATCAAACCTAAGTATGTATTAAGCATGGATATTAAGAACACGATTTCAATGTATCTTTAGCAGTTGTGTCTTTGAAACTATGATGAAAACTTATGTTAATGAAGCTGGTAGCAAGTGTCAGTTTCATAGGTGGTGAAAACCACATACATATCCACAGAGAAGGTTTGCATTGTTCTACAAGGCCTGCTTTTAGTTGTTCCACCTACTAAAGATTTAGTGATAGGAGTCTCTGTTTATGCGTCTCATTTTAATTGACTTAAGTACAACATGGTATTAAGTATCAAATCATAGAAATTTTCCTACAATAATATACAAAGCAAAATGAGGAAATCAAATGGCTATTCAAATGTTTCAGCCTAGAGATCAGAATCTGAGATTTAACTTCAGTGGCTTGCTTATCATCATAGAGTTTGTTGTAGGACAGTGCTCAACCAAACACCAGAATGCTGAAAAAACTTACCTAACAGGGAGAAAGATAAATTATATCATAATATATGTCCATGTAATGGTTTTAAGCCCTAATTATATTTAATTTATTTTGGTTCAATCTCATTACAACTCTATATGCTCTGCATGTAAAATGGTAAACAGTCACTTGGAAAATCATTTTATCATGGATTTGTTTTGAACAACTCATTCTTATAAACTGTGCCAGAAATCAATTTCGTCTGACAACCAAATTACCTTATTTTCTCCCTATTAATAAAAACTGTTTCTTGCCAGGCGTGGTGTTGCACGCCTTTAGTCCTAGCACTTGGGAAGCAGAGGCAGGCGGATCTTTGTGAGTTCAAGGCCAGCCTGGTCTACAGAGTGAGTTCCAGTACAGCTGGGACTACAGGGAGACACTGTCTTGAAAAGACCAAAAAAAAAACAACAACAAAAAAAAACCTGTTTCTTTACATTTGAATTTAAACAGAGCACATAGTAATCCAGCCAGTGGCATTAGATTGACATGGTTGTTTACTAAGTTTTAGAAAACTGTGTATGAGAAAAAGTGGTTAACTCAATCAATAGATTGTAGTCTTGATAGGAAGCATTTATTCTCTGCTTCTTCTGAACCCAAATTCCTGGTCAAGAATGTGGACCTCCAGACCAAGTACCTTAAGGGTTGCTGGAAGAAAGCAGATGCTTCTTGGTCTAAGTAGACCATATTGATGGGATGGTCCTCCTCCATACAGAAGAGCCGCTGTCCACCATGCCAAGATCATTTTATCACAGAACTATTTTATGATATATAGAGATTAGAATACAGTCTCTCCTCTATATTTTTCTATACTCTAACAGAGCATGATAAGACTTACTGAACAATACATATTTGTTTATAATAAAAGTAGATTTATAGGTCTCTATTTGTCTTTCTTTGTTCAGTGCTTAACACAATTTCTGAATTACATGCAGGAACAAATGAATGGATAATTTTTATGTTTCTAATTGAGGCAAAAAAACATCAAGACCTTGCAGTTCAATTAATTCAAATAATATTTTTTATAACACAGGTTAAATGAAAATATTCCTAAATATAATACGAAAAAGGCTAAGGTTTTGTATATAAGTCCAGGTAAGTATTGTCCTTCCAAATTAATCAAGCATTGGGTCATGTGTTATTTATTTGGAAATCTTTTGTAGTAAACGTGACTTAGCACTTCCCTGGGCAGATCAAAGGTCATTATTGTTTCTTCCCAGTTAACCTGTCCTGATATCTACTTTGTACCATTATCTTCTTTTTTTTTTTTTTTTTTTTTTTTTGTCTTTTTGTCTTTTTGAGACAGTGTCTCCCTTTAGTCCTTGCTGGCCTGGAGCTTGCTCTGTAAACCAGGCTGGCCTTGAACTCACAAAAATCTGCCTGCCTCTGCCTCCCCAGTGCTGGGATTAAAGGCATGTGCCACCATGCCCAGGAGTAGTATCTTTTAAAATAAATTTTCTTTTTTTGACTTCTAGCAGCAAGACTGTTCTACCTTGCTGCATAATGAAGGATAATCAAATGAACAGATGACATCAACCATTAGAAAATATCACTAGAAAGATGCTGTTCATTGAATAAGAAGTCCAAACTTAAAAGTAAAACCATTTTTGCATGTAATTAGCAGGAACTGTTATGTTGAGAATAGACAGAGGTTTGCTGGATGAGAGAAACATTTGAGATAGCAGTGAAGTGTTTTCGTGACAGGCAGTCCACATTTAATCCTTGACACTATTTACAGGGAGAATGCTTTGTAAAATTATATAATTAAGTGCAACCCTTAGCAGCTGCCCCACAACTCTCTAGAGAGAAGGGTGGCTAAAGGCCCAGTTCTATAGTTGTCATTGCTCTGGCTGAACAGTTTTTAATGTGACTCCTAAATGACAGTCACACTTGGAAAAAAAACAATGCAGTTGACAGTCTTTTTCTATAGTATAGTTCTTTTCAAAAAAGAGAAAATAAAACAAGGGCTAAGATACAAGCTTTCTATAAAAAAGATATGCGCCTATCATCTAAAATTTCATAAAATCCATGTGTTTGTCATAAAGAATTAAATCCTGGGGGTCAAGACTAATTAGGAGATGCCCAAGTATCAGGAAAATGTGTTATTAGAGTGTAATGTCTTTTATTCCTTGAATCAATTCTGAAGACAACCAAAGTGAGTCCTGAGCCACACATTAAATGCTGACAAGTGATTTGTGTGGAATTTCAACCTTCTTTGCACTATATTTTATTGTTGTTAAGACAGTATCTCAGTTAGCTCAGAATGGCCTTGAAATCACTTGGCACTGAGAGTGAATTTGAACTTCTGATCTACCTGTCTTCATTTCCTGATTGTTGAGATTACAAGCATGTGACAAAGCAGATGTTTTTATTTATTTTCATTTTTGTAAACTTTTTATTGAATTTTTGTGTATTTCATGCAGAATATCTTAATTACATTTTAAAAAATATTTTATTGTAGTTTTGTGCATTTCATACAGCATTTCTCAGTCCAATTTAGACTCATTTCCCTTTCCATGCCCCCCATCCCACCCCAGTTCATGCATTCTGCCATACATGTCTTGCATCTTTTTCTCAGCTTTTAAACTTTTTTAATGCTTTTATTGATGAGATCCCACTTGTCAATTACTGACTTATTTTCTGTGTGGCTGCTGTCTGATTTAGAAAGTCCCTTCCTAAGCCTATGTCTTGTGGGTTACTGCCAACATTTTCTTCTATCACCTTCAGAGCAACAGGTTTCATGTTGAGGGCCTTGATCCATTTGGAATTGATTTTTGTACAGGGTGAGAGGTAGGGGTTTAATTTCATTCTTCTTCAAGTGGTGATCCAGTTTTGCCAACACCATTTGCTGAAGATGCTGTCTTTACTCCACTGAGTCTACTTGGCCCCTTTGTCAAATATGAAAGTGGCTGAAATTGTATGTGCTCAAGTTTGGATCTTCAATTTTGTTCCATTGATCTGTGGGTCTGTTTTTGGGCCAGTACCAGGCTGTTTTTATGACAGTACTGAGGATAGAACCCAGAGCTTCATGCATGCTAAGCAAGTACTCTACCACTTGCACTACATATCTACATGCTCTCATGTCTAAAGACAATACACCTTCATTTACCCAGGATAGTTTTTGAAGATTAATAACTTTCATTCTCAGTTCTATTTCTATTGGACAATAAAATGCCTGCTTATTCTTTTGAAGAGCAATTCTCTTATTTCTACTTGACAAATCCTTCCTGAGCCTGGCCACTGCTCTGACCACATCATCCTCGTTCACAGGAACAATAGCTCAAGTCTATCTTGTGTCTTACTCATTTTACTCCCTTCTAGGTCATTTTGCAAAAAGCTGCAGGCAGTTTTTACAAACTTGAGACCCTGCCTTCCTCAATATTCTTGAATGTTTTCCTTTGTGTTGAGGATTTAAGACCCTTCCTGCTCCAACTATCACATTCTCTCCTTCCTTTCAGATTTCTTAACAAATAAGATTTTTGTCTTTTTGCTGTGCTGTCATGGTTTTCATTCTATTTTTCTGGCTCAGGCTTATTAACGCCCTTATTCTGGCCTTATTCTTGGACATCCTTTTGTTCTCAGTTTAAATGTCACTATTTAGGATCATTTGCACAGATTTCCACAAACCAGATAAGATATTTTTCCTACAATAAAGAAAACAATGCATAATTCTTCATAAAAGCAAGACCGAGGATGCCAAGAAGGCATGAGTATGATGCCCCCATTGACTGCAAGTTTCAAGAAAAGAAGGAGCACATTTTATCTAATCACCACATTAGCATACTGAAAGTTCAGCCTCTCTCTCTCTCTCTCTAATTTTAAAACACATTAAAATCAAGTATAATCATGGGGAGCTAAATATAATTGTATGGTACATAGTTATTCCTTGCTTTTAAATACAATCTTTATATTTGGCTAGTATTTCATAATACATATTATTGTGTGCTTATATCTCCTTCATAACTCAAGAAACAGTAATTTAGCTTTAGTCCAATAGACATCAAATTAAGGTGAAAGTTACATGTATTTTGGCTCATCTAAACTATTTTGTATATTTTCAATTATGCGATCAGCTTTTATATTCACACCTTATTCATAATGTTTTAATTTCTCTGCAGTCTATTCATTTTTGTGTAGTGGAAGAAATGTAATAAAAATTCAGGTAATTAAGCAAGTATTTATTTGTAAAGAAAGAAGTTTTCTCTGCTCAAATTATGGCCCAAAGGAAACACTAAGCTATGATAGGTAGAAATATTTGTCACTTGAGGCATCACAATTGAATTAAGCATATGAAAATCACTGTAATGATACTTGTCTTTATATACATTGTATACCTGAGGACAAAACATATGCCATCAGAAAGTAAAAAGCTATGATAGGAAAGTCAAACACATACTCTAAGGACCATATGTAATATTGTTATTTAGGATCTGTATCTATTATGATGATTTCAGGTATAATATAGCGAAAGTACAACTCATGTCTCATCTAAGGAGAATTAAGATTTAGTGTAGAGGAGGTCAAGTATTATTTCAGGAACTAAAGAGCTCTGCTTTTCCTTTCCTTTTTAGTGTTTTTTCTATAGTATTTGTACCTTACAGTTATAAGTTAGCTGCTTTATTTGTAAACCCTCCTACAAACACCGCCTGGGAAGGAATGATATGCCTGAGGAGCTCTGAACTTTTCCTCTGTATCCTTTCTCTTTTTATTTAGTTTTCTCTCTTTTTTTGGGGGGGGGGTTGAAACAGGGTCTCCCTGTAGCGCTATGTGTCCTGGAACTCATTATGTAGCCCAGGCTGGCCTTGAACTCACAATGATCTACTTGTCTCTGCCTTCTGAATGCTGGGATTAAAGGCATGAGCCACCACGCCCACCAGGTTTTTTTTTTTTTTTCTTTAATTCTCCTTCTGAAACCAGTGGGAAGACTTCCCGTTATTTTTAATTGTCCAGAATTGGATCCCTATCTACTCCAGGGAATGGCATTATCTTGACTGCTAAGAGCAACCAAGAATCTTCAGGGATGAAGGAGCCTCTTATTTTCTAATACAGAATGAGATTTGAGCAAAAGTCAGATGTTCAGTAAAAAACAAGATCAGGATCAAGATGGTGGCTCCTGTGGCTGAGGGAGCATTCTAAGCAGCTAATGCAAAGTTGAGGGAGGGAGACTTAGGGTCCCCAAGAGCACTGGGAAGCCAGTTGGTCCGAGGGCACTTGGATCCTTAGTGCCTGGAATTTGGCGCTACAGACATGGCCCGAGGGCATTGGGAGACAACAGGAATAACCCCAGTGTTGGCCAAGCCTCCCTCCCACTGTACCTTGACAACTAACTGGTCCTGGGGAACAAGTAGGCAGACCACGAGTGGCATGCAGTGGTTCTGTGAGTACATTTCACTGGGTAGGTGACTGGGGCTCACCCCATTTTGCCATGGGGGACTCTGTCTGCACAGCAGCAGAGGTGTTGTGTGACTCTGTCTGCCCAGCAGCAGAGGTGTTGTGACCTTCCAGTAGACAGGACTGGGAACACCTGGGGTCTTTCAGAGCACATTCTGCTAGCTGCTTGGGTGTTGCTTGGCTCCAGCCATTGGATGAGCTATTTGGTTGTTTGAGGGGTGATGGTCTGTCCAGTACTAGGATAGAGGTGAGATATTTGATCCTAAACTATCTACACCTGTAAACCAAGTACGAATGGAACAAAAATACCTAAATAATATAAACAAGGCAGTCTTAAACTCAACAAAGAAACACTCAAGCTTCACATTAGAACCACAAACAACAAAAACAAAGCAACCCAAATGCCTAAAGCTCAAATATATATATATATAGTAGATATATTAATATATCCAAATGGACCTTTGACAAATACCAATACCAGAGTGGAAGAACCCTATAGTGAAGACTCCTTAGATATAACTCAGAATACAGATTTTTTTTGGTGTTTTTGGGACAGGGTCTCCCTGTAGCCCCAGCTGACCTGGAACTCACTCTGTAGACCAGGTTGGCCTTGAAGTCACAGAGATCTGCCTGGCTCTGCCTCCGGAGTGCTGGGTTTTAAAGGCATGTGCTACCACTGCCGGCCTAGAACTTAAAAGAACAATTATAAACATGATTAGAGTAATTAAGGAGTTGAGAGAATTTAAAGAACATTTAAACAAAGAAGTCAGGGACCTAAAAGAAGATAGGGATAGGGGCTGGAGAGATGGCTCAGTCGTTAAGAGCGTCGACTGCCTCCTGCAGAGGACCCAGATTCAATTCCCAGCACCCACATGGCAGCTAAGAACCGTCTTTAACTCCAGTTAAAGACACTCTCTTCTGACCTCCATGGCATGCACGACACGGGTGCACCAATCTACATGCAGACAGTACACTCATACGTGTAAAAAATAATAAATAAATTTTTTTTTCATCTTTTTGAGACAGGGTCTCCCTGTAGTCCCAGCTGTCCTGGAAATCACTCTTTAGACCAGGCTGACCTTGAACTCACAAAGATCCGCCTGCTTCTGCTTCCCAAGTGCTAGGATTAAAGGCATGCACCACCACACCCGGCTTAAATAAAAAAAAAAATTTAAAAAGAAGATAGGGATAAATTAAAAGAGGACAACAATAAATTGTGGAAAGAAATTACAAAAGATATGAAAATATTGAAGAAAATTCAAGTTGAATTGAAAAAGGAAATACAACAAAAAACAAAACACTTGGAAAGGATGAGAGAAAGTATCAATAATAGAATGGATGAAGTAGAAAATAGAATATCAAGACTAGAAGGCAATATGGAAGAACTGGATTGATCATTTAAAGATTATGAAAAATTAAGAAAAAACACAAGAATGGAATAACTGGGAACTGAGGGACACTGTGAAAAGACCAAACTTACAAATGATAGGAATAGAAGAGGAAGAAGATTCACAAAATAACGGTGTCTCTCAGAATTTTAATGAACTTGTAGAGGAAAATTTTCCCAAATTAAAGAAATACCTATACAGGGGCTGAAGAGATGGCCTAGCAGTTAAGAGCGCTAACTGCTCTTGCAGAGGACCGGGGTTTGATCCCTAGGACCCGCATGGCGGCTGAGAATCATCTTTAACTCCAGTTCCAGGGGAATCTGACACCCCTCTCCTGTCCTCCAAGGCATTGCATGACATGGGTGCACAGACCTACATGCAGACAGTACATTCATACACATAAAAAATTAAATAGATTCCTATACAAATACATGAAGCATATAGAACACCAAGTAGACAGAACCAGAAAAAAAAAATCCCCACTCTATATCATAGTACAAACACTAGATGTTCAAAGAGAGGATACTGAGGGTCGCAAAAGACAAGTTATTCATAAGTGAAAACCTATCAGAATTACAGCTGATTTTCCATTGCAAACAATGAAAGACAGAAGAACTTGGTCTAAAGTATTCCCAGTACTCAATGACTAGAGATGTAAACCCACAATACAAAAATTTCTAATATAATTGAAGGAGAAAGAAAAATGTTCCATAACATAAATAAGTTGAAAGCATTCTTGTCCAGAAAGCCATCCCTTCAGAGAATATTTGAAGCAGCTTGAAGAGAAAAGGGTAGGGATGACAATAACCAACCAGCACCAGAAAATAAATGATACTAGTACTGGAAATAAAAAACCTAGGGAAAGAATGAACCAGAAATCAAAATGATTGAAAGTAATATAATTTTTTTCAATAATGACTCTAAATAGCAATGGAGTGAATTCTCCAATTAAGAGACATAGACTGGTAGAATGAATTAAGAAACAAAATCCATCTTTCAGTTGTCTACAATAAAAACCTATCTCACCTTTAAAGACAGGAATTATCTCAAGGTGAAAGGATGGAAAATAATAATACAAATGGCACTAAGAAACAAGCAGGAATCCCTATTCTAGCATCAGATAAATAGTGTTCAAACTAAAACTAATCAGAAGAGATGAAGAGGGTCATTTCATTCTTGTCAAAGGAATAATTAACCAAGAAGATATCACAATCATTAATCTCTACTCACCAAATTCAGGCACATTGAACTTCACAAACACAATTTTACAAGCACAGATTGACTTTAGCACACTAGAAACAGGGGAATTTAATACCCCACTATGTCCATTAGACAGGCCAACTGGACAAAGAATAGACAGAGAGGCATCTGAATTGAGCAAGATGATACAACAAATAATGGAATCACAAAGACATAACATCATTTCAATGCTCTACTAACCACATATGACCTCTTCTTAGTTACTGGTTACTCTCCTTTGAAACTTGAAGCAAGGTTTTTTATAACCTGTTGATAATAAATAAATGGCCACGTATGCTAAGATTGATAAATCACAAAAGGGTTCTTTATCCTCAAGGATAGTAGTTAATTCAAATGAATGATTATTTCTGCTTTAGGATGCTATTCAAATTGGCATTTTTTTTTCTAAACCCATGTAAAACATCTCTGAACATCCAGAGAGATTTGTCATCTAGAAACTACCTCAAGACATGCAAAGACATCCAAGCACACTTCAAAGTTTTAATTTTATAGTGGTATATTCAAAATAACTGTACCTTCTATATAAATGGGTATGAATATTGAATATATCATACATTATAATAACTAGCAGCAAATCTTCTAGGACATGTTATTTAGTGCCCCAGCATTAACTAAAAACTTTCTGTATAAGATTAGAATGGATACTATTTCCAGAATAGAAATTAGTAAGATGCTTAAGCTAATTAGTGATACAGAATTGCTGTTATGTTTCAACCCACCCCTGACTTGTACTGGAGTGCCAGTTACAGTTATTAAATTAAATGGACACAAATGTTCTCCATGTTTCCCTGTATTATACAAGTGATAACTCTGACTTTTTTTTTCCATATAAGAAGATAATTTGGCTCAGGAAAAGCTGGGTTCTACCTCCTTGAACCAGGGGTATGCAATACAGAGGGAGACAGTCTGAAGGGGTGTGGCAAACCCCATCAGCTTGGTTCCTGTTTATAGGTAGGTGATACAACTCCTGCCTTCTGGAAAACTGTAAATCAGGATTTAGTGGTCTGGGAAACAAGAGAGGTTGCTCTGATTTTAGTGACAATTACAGAAACGGGGGGGGGAGAATACACCTCCTCCCCCAGGATGCAAATTTGCCCTACAGATAAAACAAAAAACAAAAAACAAGAAAACAGTGGGAGGTAAAGGCTTCATTCAGTACCAGCTCTGGGCTGCTCTACCAGGAGCTGTTGGACTTCTCCTCCAGGGTGCTATTCATTTTGGCATTTAGTTACATTTTATATGTAAGACATTTGACCACTAAGTAAAACATTTTTGGAGGGAATAGACAGGCTTTTTGCCAAACCCATGTTAAAATATCTGTGAACATCTGCAGAGATTTGGTCATCTAGAACCTACCCCAAGACTTGCAAGGACATTTCAAAGTTTTTATTTTAGAGCGGTATATTCAAAATAACTGTTCCATTTATAAATGGGTATAAATATTAAAAATTTTCATAAATTATAATAACTAGGGACAAATTTCTCAGGACATGCTGGCATTAAATAAATGCCTCCTGTATAATATTAAAACAGATGTCTATCTCCAGAATAGAAAATAGTACTATGCTTAAGGTGATTAGGGATATATAATTGTTCATCTTCAATCTACTCCTGACTTGTATTGAAATCCCAGTTACAGCTATTAGATTAAATGGACACAAATGTTCTCCATGTTTCCCCCTATTGTGCAAGTGATAATTCTGCCTTTTTTTTCTACATAAAAATATAATTAGAAAAAGCTGGGTTCTACCTCCTTGAACCAGCAGTGTGCAGTCCAGAGGGAGACAGTCTGAAAGGGTGCTGTAAACCCCTTCAGTTGAGTTCCTGTTTATAGGTATATGATACAACTCTTGCCTTCTGGAAAACTGTAAATCTGGATTTAGGGGTCTGGGAAACAAGAGAGGCTTCTCTGATTCTAGTGACAATCACAAAATCAGAAGGGGGAAGGAGTATGCCTCCTCCCTCTGGGATGCAATTTTTCCCTATATTCAGATAAAAAGCATTGGTAGATACTCCAATAAGACTGGCTAGGATCAAGAAAACAAATGATACCAAGTGCTGGAGAGGTTGTGGGGAAAGGGGAACAATCATCCACTGCTGGTGGGAATGTAAACTTGTACAGCCACTATGGAAAACAGTGTGGAGAACCCTTGGAAGACTTGGAATTAACTTGCCACCTGACCCAGCCATACCACTCCAGGGTATGTACCTACAAGACTCATCTTACCGCAGAGGTACATTCACGGTCATGTTTATTGCAGCTCTCTTCACAATAGCAAGGAACTGGAACCAACCCAAGTGCCCCTCAACTGATGAGTGGATAGAGAAAATGTGGCACATCTACACAATGGAGTTCTATGCAGCAGTAAAGAAAGATGACATCATGAGCTTTGCAGCTAAATGGCTGGAGCCAGAAGATATCATGCTATGAAGTAACACAGTCCCAGAAAAACAAATGACAAATGGTATCCCTCATATATATCCCTAATCACCTTAAGCACCAATTACCTAAATGTATGGCAAACTGAGCAATGTCAATGTGATCTGAAAACAACTGTTCTTATATTGTGAATCCCTTAAAAAATAATAAACAAATAAAAAGTGTTAAAAAAGAAAGCATTGGTGGATATAAGGCTTCAGTCCCAGCTCTGGGCTGCCCTACCAGGAGCTGAAGGCTTCAGTGCCAGCTCTGGGCTGCCTTACCAGGAGCTGTTGGCCAGGAATGCTTTAAGCATTTCCAAAACAAAGGCCATTAGCCTATAACTTTGGGTGCTCATAAGAAATGGACAATGAGATCTGACTGCTGAAGATACAGCATGATAAGAGCATGGAAAAAAAAATATGCTGAGACCCTGCACTGCAAATCAACAGCTGATCTTCATGTTATCAGGGAGCACTATATAAACCACTGGGAAAAAATGGTCTCTGAAGATTTCCTACAGTCTTGTTGTGCTACACGTTTACATGCCAAATAAGATATAGTGCAATAGTGGCAGCCTGATAACTGTACACCCAAAAAGAAAAATAAAATCTCAATTGGATCTATGGCCCACTCCCTGGAGGAGTATGACATTTTAGCCTTGGTGCCTCCTAATGTCAGGAGGCTCTATTGATCCCATAAGAGGGGTATTGGCATGCTTTTGTCAAAGATTTATAATGCATCAACAAAAATATTACCCAAGCATATGTGTCTGTGCCTATAGAGTAACTTATTATAATCTTGAATATTTGTTACTATTTGTGTTTTATTACTAGAATTTAAAGGAGATTCCTAAACAACCCCCCAGTCCATTGCAAACAGAACTTGGACCGTCCCAAGAGTTTGATGTGCCACCTCATAAAAAAACCAAAAACAAACAAACAAACAAACAAACAAACAAAAACCAACTTCTATCTCTCACTCTCTCTCACCCTTCCCTCCAAAGCCCAGGGACTCTCATGGAAGAGGTTGATGCATCAGATTGTAGGAGCCAAGGAAGGGGGATGAATTGTGAGATCACAGCAAAGTGTACTGGATTTTTCTTTTCTTTTCTTATTTTTTTCTTTTCTTTTCTTTTCTTCTCTTCTCTTCTCTTTTTTTCTTTGGTGGTGCATGCCTTTAATCCCAGCATTCCAGAGGCAGAGGCAGGTGGATCTCTGTGAGTTCAAGTCCAGCCTGGTCTACAGAGTGAGCTCCAGGCCAGCTGGGACTAAAAGGGAAATCCTGTCTCAAAAATACCCCCCAAAAAAAAAGAAAAGAAAAAAAGAAAAAATAATATCTGTCACACACACCTGCAGCTCATAATTAAATCTAATTTTCTGAAGTAAGGAAGGAAAATAATAAGTCAGTACAATTATTCCATTAACTTTGCTTCCATGCATTTTAACAAAAAAATTTCAAGATGAAAACACAGCTATTTCTAAAGGATGGGGGAATAAGTAAAACATAAAACAATACAAATTGTTAGAAGCTCAATTCCATCTTTGAAAATATAAATACCTGAGCAGTTTGACAGATTCAAAATTGCTCCAGTGAATGAACTCACACCAAGGGACATCTGGAGACACAAAGTTGACTCAATAAAAATGAACATATATGATAGAATGCATGAAATACAGTGTCAGGCTAGCGGGTGCAGTTAGGGCAAGGGGTCTAAATATGATTAAGATGTATGCCATACACAGAAATTACATAGAAATAAAAGTCTATTTACACACATACAAAGTATCTTAAGAACCATTTCTTTCAATGCTTACAGTAAATAACATATTAATTGGCAGAAAAAATTAGCTTAATTGTTTTATAATCATGTTAAAAGTAAAAGTGCATAAAAGACAAGGGATAGCACCATTTCCTACTCTGGATCTTCTGTCACACCACAATTACATCCTTGACATTTTGTTGCATTAAGCTTAATGACAAAAAATCACTGTAAGGCACATCCACCTTTTAATTGTGTCCTAGAGATATTGGCTCTGAACCAAATACCCAGGTACCAACTTGTTTGGTTTTAGCTCAGAGCAGATGGACTAGGGTTCTCCAGGTTGAATTTAGAGAATCTACTTTGAGGATACCTCATGGTCTCTGTAGCACAGCAGATGGTGAAAATATTTTAAAGCTATTTTCAAATGATCCTATCAAAACTACATTTCTATCAATTGTCATACATGGTTTTCATAAACATGATTTTCCTTCTAAATCTAGTGACAATGACAAAACTTAGCAGGGTGCTTTTGCGATGTCATTATTAACAATGACACAATGAGGATTTATATTCAAAGTTCCAAGATAAATTGCAGGAGCAAAAGCCATGCATCTCCTGAGATAAATAGACAGATACTGATAAATGATGTTGCAATACATATCCTGCCTTCTTTTGTAAGAGAAAATAATTTCTATCTCTTGTTTTTAGTGACTCTAAAACTAGTACTTCTTTTTGGAAAAACAATTCGTTTTAATCCCCTCCCCCCAAAAGCTAACAGATTTTGACATACTGAAGATAGCGCATAAGTTTTATTTTTATACAATCATTTCCTTTTCATGAAAAAATGTGGCAGTAGGTATGGGGCAACATCAGACATCTATCTATTCCAGTCTATTCTTCTCTGGAGAGTAGAATTTTCTGCTATTTTATTAGAAGGATAATTCCTGATAACTGTATCCCATTCTTAAGGTGGAAAGTCCTCACGGTCTTCACTTTTTCTAAAATTCCAGGGTCTAGGATATGGGCCAAATTGTGCTATGATGACCCTTTACCGTGGGATTTTGATTGAGAAAAAAGTGAGATGACAGATGGGTGGAGTTCACATTCTACAGCAGTAGAGGTGATTTACCCTGATGAAGAACATTTCTAATGATATTGTTTTGTATTATAGTTTCTATCTCTCCAACACATCTAATTCTTGGTTTTGAACTAATTTCATTCTTTTAATGAATTTCCCTTTCCACAAGTAGAATTGGCTTGCATATTTGTGATAAAAATTTATATTACATGAAAGAAAAATTGGGCATATATCTATGTGATTATTTTGTAACTTTTTTTGTTAAGTTTATCTTGAACATTTTTATAGTAAATAAGTAGTAAACAATATTACAGAAGATCAGTTTGCATGGGTATTTAGTACCACTGTTCTATAGATGGTACTCCAGTGCCAGATACATGAATCTATTTGGCTTTTTGTTTCTTTTGTTTACTATTATAGTCTTCTATTTAGCATTGTATGCATAAATTCTTTTACCTATTTTTTAAATTTTTCCACTTAGCATAAATATCTAAAATTGTAATTTTTAGAACAAAAGGTGAAGGCAATTTCAAAGCTTTGAATTATATAGAGATTTGTTCAACAGGGAAGACTGTATCTCTTGCTCTCTGGTCACAGCATATGCTGTTGCCTGTTCTGATAATACCTGTTTCTTCGTAGACAACTCATCTTAGCAAATATAACCCCCAGCCCCAGGAATGAGTTACCCCTCTTTGAGTTATTGACCAGTAGGATCCCATAGACCCCCAAACATTACAGTTGAGTGACATTGCTCTTAGTTAACCTTCAGAACTTGATGGTAAGACTATATTGCTGAAGACAATACATACTTGAGTCATAAAACATGGGGGAAATTAGGGACTGGAACGATGGTTCAGAAGTTAAGAGCACTGGCTGTTCTTACAGAGGATCCAGGTTTGGTTCCCAACACCCATGTACCTAACAGCTGTCTATAACTCCAGTTTCAGGGGAATCTAATGCCCTCTTCTGACCTGGGTGGAAATTGCATGACATGGCTGCACTTACATACATGTAAGCAATACACTCATACACATGGAATAAAAAATAAGTAAGATATTTTAAAAACATGGGGAAACCAAGTACATATTGACCTGGAAATATATCCTTAGTGGCTTTCTTGCATAGTGCATAGTGATGGAATGTGCTATGCCTGCTACTGGAGGAGAAAAGTAATCATCAGTCTTACTCAGCTGTTAATCCTATGAACTGCAGTAACACATGGCTTGGCAAGATAAACCCATTAATGCAATAGTGGCACAAATGTCACAGGAATAACCAACTAGCTGCTGATTGTATTTAAGACCCAATTCACAAAATAGACCCCATACCTAGCACTATTATCAGGGCATAATCTGTGGTTAGACATGTCAGGACTCTAGGGCAGAACCTGCTACTAAAATGGACAAAGTATCAAAATGGATTCCTGTGGGAAAACTTAGTTAAGATGGATGGCATTCTAAGCCAATGGGACCTCTTGGCCACACCCATGGAGTGGGGTATAGTGATGAAAAGGTTTAGGATTTGGCACTGACAATTGAGTCACAACCCCTATATAACCAGACATTTTTGCAATAAAATCTCTCTCTGTATTTGAAACTCAACATGCGTCTATGTGGCGTGCTTTCCTGAGTGTGCTTTCCACATGGATCATCCTGGGATTAAGTGGGCCCAGCCACAAATATTGGTGGCATCCATACAAATGGCGCCCAATTTACATGGGGCAGGAGGAAACCTTGACAACTTAGGTATGCACACCTCTAAATCTTGCCTTTTTATTCTCTTTCTCCTCTTTCTCTTGATATCTATCTGTTGTGGTGGAGCCTGCTGGCTCCAGTGGATGGGACTGAGGGATTGTGGCTTTGTACATGTGGAGGAGAGCAGCCTGGCTCTGGTTTGGTTCAGAGGGAGCCCCCAATGCCTTCCAGGCATGTGCCTCCTGGCATGGTCACTCCTGCAGGCTATAAAAGCTAGTGACCTCAAGGCTGAATTTAATATTAAGGCTTAGCAGCCATGCTTGCTCTTGAAACCATTTTTCGTAATTCTACAGGTCTGAAAAACTTTCTGGTTTTAAATTCCACCCCCCAAGGAAAGACTTCATCTCCTGCTCTGAGGAACCCACTCCTCAAGTTCGGTTCCTAGCTTAACTTGTTCATATGTAAATTTTCTCCAGATAGCTCTCCTAGGCCTGAGTCCTCTTCTTTCTGTTGCAAATTAAGGCCTTTCATGGGAATGGCCCTCCTCTAAGAGCAGCCTCTTCCAGATAATTTCAAGCCTTGGCCATATTTCTTTTAAATTTTGTATACAAAATCTGTTTTTGGATAAAAGTGTGTTGCTCTCTTGTCTTCTTGTGGGTTTTCTCTAAATTTATCTCTTCTTACCTAAAACCTGCAAGCTATTTGTAGATCCAAGGTTGAGATACAGCTAACAGTAATTCAAATCCATTTCAGCATGCTTAACTTAAAGTGTAATATTTTTACTTAACCCCCGGGTACCCTCCCTAGATATGGTTTATTTAATTTTATCTTGCTCCTTTTAAATGTGTTTCACCTTAAAGATTTTTCTCACAGAATTCTTGACCACACGTGGTTTAAGCTCTGGCATGGTTTGAGCTCTGGCACCATCAGTCTCCCTGCTGTGCATGCATACCAGCTGATGGACTGAGCACATGGTATCTAAATCATGTCCTTTAAATTTTGACTTTAGGTAACATTCTTTTGATTTCAGCATTTTGGAAACAAGATAGATGGATTTCTAGGAAAATTTATAGGCCTTGAAGTTCTAACAAAACAAACTTGCTCTGATAAATTGTCTTTTTTTAAGGACCATTGGTAAAAGTCTCTTTAAGAACATGAATTAAGTGGAAGTCACTCAGGCAGGTACATTTTGTGACTGTCTCCTGGGCTGCTGGAAGGAGGTTGCAACTCTGAGCCCTCTTGTGGGGGGTGGCTGACTGGGCAGGACCACCCTTCACCTTTACAGCCGTGACCAGAGGGTTGGGTTTGGGCTTGGTGCCTCTGCAAATTTGTGCGGGCTGGCTCCTGAGGTGCAAGAGGCCAGAAGTCATTCAGGCAGGTACATTTTGGGGTAGACTGTCTCCTGGGCTGCTGGAAGGGGGTCGCGACTCTGAGCCCTGTTGTGGGGGATGGCCATCTGGGAGGGACCATCCTTCACCTTTGCAGCCATGACCAGAGGGTTGGGTTTGGGTTTGGTGCCTCTGCAGCTTTGTGCAGGTCAGCTCCTGAGGCACAGGAGGTCAGAAGTCACTCAGGCAGGTATATTTTGGGGTAGACTGTCTCCTGGGCTGCTGGAAGGGGGTTGCAACTCTGAGCCCTGTTGTGGGGGGTGGCCGTCTGGGCAGGACTGCCCTTCGCTTTTGCAGATGTGATTAGAGGGTAGGGTTTGAGGCTGGTGCATCTGTGGCTTTGTGCGTGCTGGCTCCTGAGGCACAGGAGGCCAGAAGTCACTCAGGCAGGTACATTTTGGGGTGGATTATCTCCTGTGCTGCTGGAAGGGGGTCAAGACTCTGAGACCTCTTGTGGAGGGTGGCCATCTGGACGGGACTGCCCTTCGCCTTTGCAGCCATGACCAGAGTGTCGGGTTTGGGTTTGGTGACTCTGTGGCTTTGTGCAGGCCGGCTCCTGAGGTGAAAGAGGCCGGAAGTCACTCAGACAGGTACCGGGATGCCAGCTAGGTCAGGCATATCCCCCTTCCCACTGCCAACAGGAATTGGTGAGAATCCAAGTGGACTTTTTCTTTGGAGAAACTTCAGAACAGGAAGAGAAGAGTGACTTAAGCTTCCAATATCCAATATATAAACAAAATTGAAAGCCTGAAACCTAGACAAGTCAATACTCCATAAACAAGGAAGAGGAAAGGAGGAAAAAAAGCATTAGAAGGAGGCAAGCAAAAACATCTGCTAACATAGTGAAAAGACATTTGTGATTTGATCCACAAAAGGGAAACCCACATGCCAGGGACATGATGGTGAAGGGACAACATGGGAAAGGCACAGGAAAATCCCACACCAGGCTCTACCAAACCTGTAGGAGATAGCTAAAATGTGATCCCCTTGGAGGAGACCCAAGGAACAGATCTTAGAGGAATAATTGCAGACTTATGCAGAGAAATTAAAGAAAATAAAGAAGAATTCAGAGAACTAAATAGAGAGAATGAAAAACTCAAAAAGGACCTAGAGGAATACAATGACAAACTTTGGAAAGAACTAAAGGAACAAATTGACAAACTCCAGAAAGAACTAGAGGGAGAAAAAAAAAAACTCCAAAAGGAAGTACAAACACTGAAAAAGGAAGCCAACCAACAAAGTAAAGAGCACCAAGAAGAGATTGAGAAGTTAGAAAAGGAAATGGAAATACTAAATAAAACACAGGAGGAAATGAAAAAGGAATAGAACTCTCATCCAATCAAGAAGAAAGGAAAGGAAAAAGCCTCAGAAGTAGAATAGAGGAAGCAGAACAAAAAATATCAGATCTGGAAGATAACAGAGCAACTAAAAATCTCAAATAAAGAATATGAAAAATTTAAAAATACACAAAAGTGGAACAACCAGGAAATATGGGACACTATGAAAAGAGCAAACCTATGCATCATAGGAATAGAGGAATGAGAAGAATCTCAAGAGAATAGCATTGATCAGATCTTCAACAGAATAATAGATGAAAAATTCCCCAAACTAAAAATCGACAAACCCATATAAATACAAGAAGCACATAGGACTCCAAAAAGACAAGATCGGAAAAGAAACTCCCCACACCATATCATAGTTAAAATGCTAGAAGCCCAAAACAAAGACAAAATTCTGAAGGCAACAAAAGAAAAAAAAGTCACATACAAAGGGAAACCCATCAGAATTACAACTGACTTCTCCGTGCAAACCATGAAAGCAAGAAGAACATGGAGCAAAGCATTCCCAGTGTTAAAGTACTATGGATGCCAACCCAGAATACTTTACCCAGCAAAAATGTAGACTATAGTTGAAGGAGAGAGAAAAATCTTCCATGACATAAACAAGATGATAGAATACATGTCTGGAAAACCAATTCTTCATAAAATACTTGAAGCATTCAAAGGGCAGAAGAGAGGAGCAACAATCCTCAAATACCTGGGAAAAGAAATTAATAAAAACATAACTGTAGGAGCAAAATCAGAGGCTAGAAGTCCAAATGGATAATAAAGTGAAAGGAAGCAACATCCATCTTTCAATTATAACCTTAAATATTAATGGGCTAAACTCCCCAATCAAAAGGCATAGACTGGGAGAATGGATTAGGAAACAAAACCCATCTATATGCTGTCTACAAGAAACCCATCTCAATTTCAAGGATAGGCACCAACTTAAGGTGAAGGGATGGAAGAAAGTATTCCAAGCAAATGGTACCAAAAAGAAAGCGGGTGTGGCTATTCTAATATCAGACAAAATAGACTTCAAAGCAAAAGAAATCAAAAGAGACAAAGAGGGCCATTACATCTTTATTAAAGGAACAATTGACGATGAAGATCTCACAATCATGAATATATACGCACCAAACACCGGTGCACCAAACTTTATAAAGACAATTCTTCAGGATCTCAAGGCACAGATTAACCCCAGCACACTAATAGTAGGGGACTTCAATACCCCATTAAGTCCCCTAGACAGATCAACAGGACAAAGGATAAACAGAGAGACATCTGAACTAAATGACACAATACACCAAATGGACCTCACAGACATCTATCGAATATTTCACCCAAACACCAGAGAATACACTTTCTACTCAGCACCTCATGGAACATTCTCCAAAATAGACCATATACTGGGACACAGGGAAAAACTCAACAAATATAAAAAGATTGAAATAATCTCATGCATTCTATCAGACCACAGTGCAATAAAACTCAATATCAACACCAGAATAAACCCTACAACCTACAGGAACACATGGAGACTAAACAACACTCTCCTGAATAATGAGTGGGTCAAGGAAGAAATAAAGAAAGAAATAAAAACATTCCTGGAACTGAATGACAATGATAAAACAACACAGCAAAATCTATGGGACACTTTAAAAGCAATCCTAAGAGGGAAGTTTATAGCTCTAAGTGCCTACATTAAAAAAACAGAAAGAACACAAGTGAATGATCTAACACTGCAGCTAAAAATACTTGAGAGACAACAACAAATGAACCCTAAACGGAGCAGACAAGAAGAAATAACAAAAATCAGAGCAGAGATCAATGAAATAGAAACAAAGAAAACCATACAAAAAATCAATGAATCCAAAAGTTGGTTCTTTGAGAGAATAAACAAGATAGACAGACCTCTAGCCCAGTTAACCAAAAGAAAGAGGGAACAACTCCAAATCAATAGAATCTGTGATGAAAGGGGAAATATCACAACAGACAATGAAAAGATCCAGACAATCATACGGGACTACTTCAAAAACTTATATTCTACTAAGTTTGAAAACCTAGAAGAAATGGATGAATATCTGAAATCCTGGGAATCACCAAAGCTCAACCAAGAAGAGATCGACAGCCTAAACAGACCAATAGTACAGGAAGAAATCGAAGATGTAATAAGTAGCCTCCCAACCAAAAAATGCCCAGGCCCGGATGGATTCACGGCAGAATTTTATAAAATATTTCGTAAAGACTTACAACCATTACTACTTAAATTGTTTAGAAGGATACAAATGGAGGGACTTCTCCCAAATTCCTTCTATGAAGCCAGCATTACGCTACTACCAAAACCAGGGAAAGATACAACCAAAAAGGAGAACTATAGACCCATCTCCCTAATGAACACAGATGCCAAAATTCTAAACAGGATTCTGGCAAATCGCATACAGACTCACATCAAGAAAATCATCCACCATGACCAAGTTGGATTCATACCAGACATGCAGGGATGGTTCAACATACGAAAATCAATAAACATCATCAAACATATCAATGGACTGAAGGACAAAAACCACACCATCATCTCAATTGATGCGGAGAAAGCCTTTGACAAAATCCAGCATCCTTTCATGTTTAAAGTCCTGGAGGGAATTGGTCTGGAGGGATCATTCCTCAATGTAATCAAAGCCATATACAGAAAACCCACAGCCAATATCATCCTAAATGGGGAAATGACAGAAGCATTCCCCTTAAAGGTAGGAACTCGGCAAGGCTGCCCCCTGTCACCACTCCTCTTCAATATAGTGCTAGAAACCCTAGCTAGGGCAATAAGGCAAGAAAAGGAAATTAAAGGAGTTCTAATTGGAAAAGAGGAAGTCAAGCTATCCCTTTTTGCTGATGATATGATTGTCTACCTAAGGGATGCTAAGAACTCCACCAGAAAACTCCTAGAAACGATTAAGAGCTTTGGTAAAGTGGCAGGATACAAAATAAACCTAGAAAAATCAGTAGCCTTTCTGTACACCAACAACAAGCAATTGAAGAAGGACTACAAGGAGACCTTCCCACTCACAATAGCCTCAAAAACAATAAAATACCTAGGAACAAACCTAACCAAAGACACCAAGGATCTCTACAACAAAAATTTTAAACCCCTGAAAAAGGAAATTGAGGAAGACATCAGAAGATGGACAAACCTCCCATGCTCATGGATTGGGAAAATAAATATAGTAAAAATGTCCATCCTACCCAAACTAGTGTACAGATTTAATGCGATCCCAATCAAAATCCCCAAGAGTTTCTTCACAGGCTTGGAAAAAAAAATCCTCAATTTCATTTGGAAAAACAAAAGACCCCGAATAGCCAAAGCAACCCTGAGTGAAAAGAGCAATACAGGGGGGATCGCTATACCAGACATCAAACTATACTACAGGGCTATAGTCATAAAGACAGCCTGGTACTGGCACAAAAACAGACCAGTTGACCAATGGAATAAAACTGAAGATCCAAACCTGAGCTCATACAATTTCAGCCACCTCATATTTGACAAGGGGGCCAAGAAGACACAATGGAAGAAAGACAGCATCTTCAGCAAGTGGTGCTGGCAAAACTGGATCACCACTTGTAGAAGAATGAAATTAAACCCCTACCTCTCACCTTGTACAAAGGTCAACTCCAGATGGACCAAAGACCTCAACGTGAAACCCCAAACTCTGGAGGTGATAGAAGAGAAGCTTGGCAGCAGACTACAAGACATAGGTGTAGGAAAAGACTTCCTAAATCAGACAGCAGCTGCACAAGAAATAAGATCGACAATTGACAAATGGGACCTCATTAAACTCAAAAGCTTCTGTACATCAAAGGAAGCAATAAAGGAAGTGAGGAGAAGACCCACAGAGTGGGAGGAAACCTTCACAGCAGATACATCTGACAAAGCATTAATTTCCAGAGTATACAAGCTACTCAAAAAACAAAGAAGAAAGAAAACAAATGAATCATTCAAAAGATGGAGCAAAGATCTGAATAGAGACTTCACAGAGGAGGAGTTAGAGATGGCCGAGAAACATCTTAAGAAGTGTTCAACATCTCTGATAATTAAGGAAATGCAAATTAAAACCACTCTGAGATATCACCTTACTCCAATAAGACTGGCTAGGATCAGGAACACGAATGATACCAAGTGCTGGAGAGGTTGTGGGGAAAGGGGAACACTCATCCATTGCTGGTGGGAATGTAAACTTGTACAGCCACTATGGAAAGCAGTGTGGAGAACCCTTAGAAGACTCAAAATGAGCCTTCCATTTGACCCAGTCATACCACTCCTGGGTATATACCCACAAGACACAACTTACTGCAAAGATACATGCACAGCTATGTTTATTGCAGCTCTGTTCACAATAGCAAAAAGCTGGAACCAGCCCAGGTGCCCTTCAACTGACGAGTGGATAGAGAAAATGTGGTACATGTATACAATGGAATACTATGCAGCAGTAAAGAGGGACAACATCATGAAATTTGCAGGTAAATGGATGGAGCTGGAAGACATTATGTTAAGTGAAGTAACACAGTCCCAGAAAAACAAACGACAAATGGTGTCCCTCATATGTGGATGCTAGTACCAACAACCCAGATATAAATATTTCTCATGGAGAGGGATGCATAGTAAAAGAACAACAACAGAAAGACTGCATCAGAAAATGGACTGAAATGGTGAATTGGGAAGGGGGGATGGGTGGGAGAGGGACACGGATGTATATTCAATCAAGGCATATTTAATTGATGTGAGTTCAGCAAGTACTCAGTTTCACCTAGACACTGTCTACAGGATACATGGTGTTTTAGGACTTAGTAAAAGTAAATATGTGTATATTAAACAACATTGGTTTACAGACTCTGATAAAAACGGTAATGCATCTGAGTTAAATGTAGATATAATTTGCTGTTGTCCACATTTGTTTTACACAAAATCTCTAGAGCAATAACTTTGGGATTGGCACATACAAATGTTCTCTATAATTTCTCTGTTGTACAGTATCACCTTGTAGCATTCTCTTTAAGATGATTTAAAGCAAAAATTAAGTTTGCTTCCCAAGTTAATCATATATAGTCACCCAAAACAACATGGGTGAATTTGATGAAATCTGTGCCTTGATTCCACCCTATAGTTATGTATAATACAACTGTCTTCTGGAGACTCATGGGTTAAAAAAAAAGGGGGGGGGGGGTACAGACAGACATGAAACCTTCTAGTCAAGAACCTTGCAATTCAAATCTTAAAACTAACTATGGGAAGAGATTTGTTTGTTCCAACAGGACAAAATGTCACCAACTTAACGGCTGAGAAAGAAAAGATACAGCTTTGCATTGAGTAGGATGTACCAAAAAGTGGCAACTGAAAGGTTGACCCGTCTGAACACTGAAAGGAAGAAAAGCCTCAGATTGCCATAAACATCGAACCCTTCTGTGGATCCTACATGTAACAACTATCTATAATGAGTCCTAATGAAACTTATACCTTCTAGGTGCAACAAAGGTTTTGATATGACTTTCTTGCCTCCCCCCCCATAGAACAAGGAGAAATATGACGATGATGATGTCATTTTCCAACTGTAAATTGGAGACAACTATTATAGAGGTAATCTCTTATAAAACCGGTAAAAATGCCTTCTTTAATTGACTAATAGACATAAGAACTGTGAAAAGGATTATACTCTGTTCAGAACCAAATATAATACTAAAGTCCTTGGGCTATGCACTTAGGCAAAGTATATTAATGCAGGAGCTCTGACATCAGCAATGGATTGTTCTACCAGGGGGATGTTGGCCAGGGGATCCAAGGCCCCACAAAAGGTAAGGGCTCCTTGCCCCTAAGTTGGGATACCTGCAGGAGGAGAGGCGATAAGACCCTGCTGCCGAAGACCTGACGTTAACATGGGAGGGATGTATTGAGACCGCACATGCAAGGGTACAGATGGCCTCTGGAATGCCAGAGAGTGTTCCCAAAGGCCACTAAACCAATAAAGCAAATACGGGTCTCCCTGAGTCAAGCAAGACTCCACCATCAGCACCAGCTACACTTCACCTGCCTGGAAATACTGTGCAGCAGAGGCAGCCATGTGCCTGTATATCCCAAATCTAATTGGCTGTTGGCTCTCTCCTTGGAGGAATAACCCATGGCTGATGCCACAAGCCTACATCCTCTACAGGTTAGGAGATGTCATAAGCCACAGTAAGACCCTGTTATATTTATCAGGGGGTAAAAATGTAATTCATGAATTAACATATCATCCAAACATATGTGTCTATGCCAAAGTAACCTACCATTACAATTAGTACTGTTTAAATACCTATATATCTAATTGCTTGTGCTTCATTAGTAGGATTGAAAGGTTATTCATGGACAAACTGTCAGCCCATGAAAGAAAACAGCCAGTATTGACCAGAGTCCAATTCAACAGCTCCAGAGAAATTAGACTGTTTTGCTTCTCATCCACCTGTGCCCCTTTTCTAAGCCTGAGGAACAATCTGCGGAAGAGGGGGCGTGATAGAATGTAAGGGCTGTGATTGGGATGAATGACGAAACTACAGCAATATAGTCTGGACACTCATCTGATCAACTTGATTGAACATACAAGCCCCCCAGCTGGATGGTGCGACCCATGGGCTGTATTGGTTTGGGCACAACTGCTTGCAAATTGGTTTTACATGAAGGATGCTTGTACTCATAAATTATTACTTATTGTTAAAAAATTAAAAAAAATAAGTAATAAAAAAAGAACATGAATTGATATTTTGGTAGAATTTAAATGATAAATTTTTGAATAAAACTGTTTTATATTTCTTTAAGCCCATTTTCAAGCTGTGTGTGTGAGTGAATGTGAGTTCCCACTTTTAATTCATTGTAATCCTACAGGCTTAAATCTAATTAGGAACTGACTATAAACAAAAATAGATTCAATTCATAAAAAAATGTTTGTTTTATACCCCTTAGTGTTAACAATTTTTAATTGGGTTTATAGTATGCATATTATTTTGTTTAATGATAAATTGTTAATTATTATTAGTAATTGTTATTAATAGTTATTGTTATTAACTGTAATTATTAATAATTGGTAAAAATTCAGTCTGATGATAAATTGTTCATTGTTGTTGGCTATTATTATTGACAATTATTATTCATAATAATTATTAATGAAAATAAAGTTTCAGGTCTGACCTGCCCCCCCACTGCCTAGCACTCAAAACAGGCTTGAGCAGCTAGCTATTTAAAACTGCAGTTCCTTTGGGTTGTTAGCCTCACCCATGGGCTCCCCTGCCTCTCAGAAAAGTTAAAAAATAAAATTAAAAGGGTGAGATGTGGGGAAACTTAGTTAAGATGGGTAGCATTTTAAGCCAATGGGACCTCCTTGGCCACACCCATGGGGTGGGGTGTAGTGACGAAAAGGTTTAGGATTTGGCACTGAGAATTGAGTCACAACCACTATATAACCAGACATTTTTGTTGAACCTCAACATGCATCCACGTGGAGTGCTTTCCTGCACGTGCTTTCCACATGGATCGTCCTGGGATTAAGTGGGCCCTGCCACAAATCTTGGTGGTATACCCACAGATTCCTAGTGACTTATTGCTAAACCAATAGATTAATGCATCCTCTAGCCTTCATCAGTGAAGCTTTGTTTGGGAGAGGACAACAATTAACACAGAGGCCCATGACTGGTCAAGTTGGAGAGTGTGGAGTGTTCAGCCTTTGATGGGACATCTGTATCAGATTCCTACCCTAAGACTCAAGGATCATTATGGAAGAAGGGTTTTAAAGATTGTAGGAGCCAGAGAAGGTGAATGACTAGAAGGAAGAATGTTTTACCGACAGCAGGGCAGTTGTACCTACAGATTCATAGAAATTGAGACAGCATGCACAAGACCTGCTCACGTTCAAGGTAGAGAACATCCTATGATAGAGTGGGAGAGCTGAGCAGGAGGTTTCTCCCACCAACTGAGGAGCCACTGATGTTTGATAGTTGCTGGCAGAAAAAAAAGACTTAGTTTTCTTTAAGGATGTGACCCTTAGCAGGTTGACCATCCTCCAGGCCAGGTTCTCCACTCAAGAGTACTTAGGCCATAAAAATTGGACTTGATGGATTAAAAAGAACATGAAGTTGGGTGTGTAGGGAGTTGGGGGGGTATCTGGGAGACATTGAGAGAGGGGAAATATAATAAAAATACATTGTATGAAAGTCACAAATAATTACTAAAAATACTTTTTAAAAGCAGATGGCAGACTGAAGAATATAAAACTATTTAAATTTTAATTGTCCAGATGGAAATTTAGAAAGAAATCGGGCTCTGGTTAGAAGATTCCATGGATTCAAAAATACTAGAAGTTAGGTGTGCCTCATGCTATTTAGAAGTTCTCCATAGGATTCTCAGTAGAACTAAACACAAACCATTATGTAGATGCTTTTTGTGAACAGAGACTGTCAGGGCTTTTTAGTGTGCTAGGATGCTATGAAGGAAAGAGCCAGATAAATTCCCAGCCAACTGTTTCACAACTGCACCTCTTGGCTAACTAGCCCATAAATTCAAAACTTAAGAGTGAAATGCTTTCATAACTACCAAAGAATACTTCCACAAAGACACTGATATAATTCATTACAAAGTTGGGGTAATAGCATGAGCCCAAGACTCACTCACAGTCTATTAGCTTACGATGTCTTCTTTTTCTAGATTTCTGAATAAAAGTCACATGACACTCTCCCGAGTCAACCAGCATTTGTTTTAAATTCTATAATAGTAGGTACCTTGTACCCAGTAAGAAAGGTAATTTGGAATTGCATCCACACAACAGTCTCTTGGCACTTAGAAACTGACAGGAGCCAATTTTTACAATGTAGCTATTATATGATAAATACACTCACAAGCAGTTTTAAATTATAGTTATCATAAGCTGAATAGTATATAAGCTCACGTGACTGTATCAGTTTGTGTGCATATGTGTGAATGTGCATTTTGTAATCAGAATAAATCCAAGGGCCCCAAGTGGCCCAATCTCAGTGAAGCTTTAAATTCAAAGTATCGCTGTTCAAGCAGAGAAAAGGTAATTAAAATACTCTAATTCTTTACTCAATCTCTCAGAAGATAAATGCATTTTAATGCTCAGCAAGTATCTTGAGAATTCTTTTCTCTCCAAACCTCATTTTTTAACATAGCAGCTGTTCTCAGTTCCCAGAAGTCCCAATGCAGCCTCTCTCTCTCCTTCCCCCATCTATACCTCTGTCTTTCTCACATAAATTATGGATTAGATACACACACATCTATCTATCATCTATCTATCTATCTATCTATCTATCTATCTATCTATCTATCTATCATCTATTATGTCTCTCTCCATCTCTCATCTGCTTATAACACATACTTTTCCACACCTCTAATATCCTAAGTATGCCTCTGCTTAAAATATCTGATTACAACCTAGGCACATCTAAGTACTGACAGAGTAAGCTGGAAGAAATAGAGAAATATTGTGACAATTCATATATTAATTACTTCAGTTCCAATTATACATTAGTATTTCCCTGACATAATCATATGCAACTTATGGCAGAACACACTTTCAGAGGGTAGTAAAGCATTTTGTGACAAATATTAAAAGTTTCTAGTCTAATTACTAAATATATCCTCCAAGAAAAGAGAAAACTTGTAAATAATGGTTAAAAAATAGAGAATTATTTGGCTTTTCAAAAAAAAATGACAAGGTAGGGCTTTTGTGTTTTACTGTAGACATATTTGTGCTTTAAGTTGCTATGGTCATTTCTATGTTTTTATTTTGTTTTAAACTTATTTTGTAAAGACAAAGATGACTGGAGTACTAGGTAGGAAACTGGGATGTATGATCATCAATGTAGTTGTCAAGGATGCTAAGTGGCCCCAAGTCCTCCAGTGATATGTGAAACTACACCTTGAAGGTCTCTTTAATGGTGACTTTGCTTTGCCTCATCTCTAAAGCTACTGTCCATCTTACAGAGAACACACTATGTACACTAGGTTAAAAGGAGGTAGAAATCTCTAGGGAAAAAGAATTTCACAACACACACAGTCTTGATACCTTCTTCAAAAATAACAAGGCACAAAAAAATAAATAAAATTTTAAAAATTAGAAAAAGGGGCTGGAGAGATGGCTCAGTGGTTAAGAGCACCGACTGCTTTTGCAGAGCGCCTGGGTTTGATTCCCAGCACCCACATGGTGGCTAAGAACCATCTTTAACTCCAGTTCCAGGGGAATCCGACACCCTCTTCTGGCCTCCACAGCATCACATGACATGGGTGCACCTACCTACATGCAGACAGTACATTCATACACATAAAAATATATGCAAATTTAAAAAATTATAAAACAAAAATAACAAGGCACTTGTGTAATTACCTGCTAGGAAATAGCATATATAGTGATTTGTGAAGAGTTCATCTTTCTGAAATTTAAAGTTAGCTGTAGAATGAAATCTCAGTTATTATTTTATTCTTCTAATAACCACTGAACTTGTTCACTGCTCCAAATCTGCACAGTGACCCATCCTTAATGTACATTTGTTTTATATGAAGCCTCTGTTTAGATGCATATGCTGCATTAATGGTTTATATAGAGTCCAAATTTATACTGACATTATAAAATAGACTTAGTATTAATGAAATTCATGTTTTGACAGTCCAAAATGTATAATCAATGACAAAATGTTTCTCTAGAGAGCAATAAAGCTAAACACAGTTTTAGTATTCT
This sequence comes from Rhizomys pruinosus, assembly GCA_009823505.1. NCBI lineage: Eukaryota > Metazoa > Chordata > Mammalia > Rodentia > Spalacidae > Rhizomys > Rhizomys pruinosus. The sequence goes on from VZQC01012652.1 coordinate 1,798,528, forward strand.
AGGCAGCTCAGTTTGTCTTTGAACAAGGGTCAATAAATTATGAATATCCTGTGCATCCAATTGCTGGCCTCAGTAGCTGCCTAACATCCAGATAAAATAAATAATTACTTAGTCCTACTCAGATCCACAATCATATCTATTGTAGTCACCTAAATAATGTGTAGTAGAGGAAAATATTTTTAAAGTTTTATGGCAGCTTCAATTTTACTTTCAATTCAATGTCATACATTATCAAATCAGTAGAGAACAACTTCTTTTGCAATATACCACAGTGTATAAAGAATTGTTTCCCATTTAAATTTTTTATTACATTTTATTCATTTTATGTGTCTTTTGGCATCTGCATGCTACTTCTTGTGTGTTGAGGTCAGAAAACGACTTTCAGAAGTTGGTTCTGTCTTCCACCATGTGGCCATCCATATCCAACTCAAATAATCATGATTATCCACCAGTGCCTCGACCTAGTGAACTCTCTCCCTGTCCCAAGTCTATCTTTAAATATCTACTATTTAAAGATATTACTCAAGACAAGATAACAGCACCATTATTCATTTCTTACTTTTCATTTTTTCTTAGTATTTCCCTCATGAAAACTCCTTTGGTTCTTTTCAACATTTCACATCTGTTGAGTTCTCTCCATGTCTTACAAGCTGTATCACTTCTTGTTTGGTCTCTTTAAGTCTCCAAACTTTCCACACAGTAGCCAAAACCCCATTTTACCTTTGCTAATCCCTGTTTCAAGCACATTGCTCTTATGTGGCTTCCCTTTGTTTTAACAATATAAACCAAAATAATTTTTTTTCAAAAAAGTTAATCTTTTTGAGTTTTAACATTTCATACAATGCATTTTGGTTATATCCACCCCCAATTCCTTCCCTTAGTCCTTCCAAATCCATCCCCACCTTTCTACTCCATCTACCCCTCAGCCTCATCAAATGTAATTTGTCCTGCCCATTCATGGAGGTGAGGCCATCCACTAGAGTGTGATCAGCCTACCAGGATCCACACCCTTAAGGAAAACTAACTCTCCTTCTTCCAGAAGCCATCACCTATCCATAGCCCTTCAGGAAGAAGGAATCATGAACCACATCCTACTGCATACTAGAATGGTGACTGGTTTGATCTTGCACGGGTCTTATGCTGTCAACCATAACTGCTGCGGGCTCATGAGTGCAGAAGATATTCTTTCAGTCTGGTCCTCCTCATCTCTTGGAATTTTACAATCTTTCCACACCCTCTCCCCTGATGGTCCTTGAGCCTTGGGAAGGAGTGTAATACAGATGTTTCTTTCCTGGGTGAGAACTCCACTGACACTTTGACCAGTTGTAAATTTCTGTAGTAACCACCATGTACTACACAAAAAACTTCTCTGATAAGATTTGAGAGCTGAACTAATTTATGGGTAAAGAGATTGATCCTATGGTAATTTAGCAGAATATTAGTAATAGTAAAATAAATGCTTCAATGCAGTCTTGCAGCTCTGAGGATGCCTAAATTGTAACCTCTGCTTACTGTCTCCATTTGACAGTGCTCAGAAATGCCCTATTATAACTACCCTTTCACGTGAATTTCCACCTAATCTTAGGATGGAGACCACTGTAAATGATTCTCTTGATCCTACTACATTTCTGTTTTATCTGACTGAATTCTATTTATCTAATTAATCTCATCTCAAATGGCATTCCCCAAGAAAGGAATCCAGAACATGCTAGACTGGATCAAGATCCTTTCTTAAGTATCAACACATAGACTTTATTTTTCACTTCATAATTTGCATTAACACTTTCAATTATTTGAACATATCACTTACTTCCTCTACAAAGGTATATGTACACTATAAGGCAAGAACAGTACCTGATTTTGTCCAGCATTGCATCAACACCAACCTATGTATTGGATATGAACTTGTTTAGGCAGTATATCTGAATAAATAGAAAAGTAGAGCTGGAGAGATGGCTCAGAGATTAAGAGCACTGCCTGCCTTGCAGAAGACCTGGTTCACTCCTAGCACCAGCATGGTGACTAACAATCATGTATAAGTCCAGTTAAAGGGGATAAAATCCATATTTTGACCTTTGCAGGGATTGCACACATGTAGTACATTTGCATAATGCAGGAAAAACACTTATTCGCTAAAAATAAATAAATTATTTTTTAAAGGGAAAAATAAATTTAAAGAGGGAAGTATCAGTTGTAAATGTAAGGCCCAGTCCTAGAATGAAATTGGTAGGTTATTTTAAGTAAACATTATAAAGGTATGAATATGGGAAAGGGATGAATTGGGAAGGGAATGGATGACAAGGTCAGAAGGAGATAAGAGAGTACGGGGTGGGTGAAAGTAGTAAGTATATTGCCCTATGCACATGCATGAAACACAAAAATGTAATAACTACAAAATTTTATCTTCTCAACAAACTTTTAAAAATAGTTGTCAAGATGAGTTCAACAAGAAAATAATGTTTTAAGTAACACTTCTTGCCTTCCTGATTTTCTTTTTTATTGAATTTCATACAGTCTAGTTTGATGATACTTAGATCACATCCTTTGCACCTCCCAACACAGCCCCCTGCCCCCTGCCCCCTGCCCAGTTTAATGTATATATTCCACTGGACCCACCAAGAGTCCCATGCCTGTAAAACACTGTATCTCCCCTCCTAACAGCCATCAAATATATAATTCCCATAGGCAGGGTTGGGATTTCTTACCCACTTCCCTTTGTACACTGGATTTTGTCTGGTTTGACTTGTGCATGCTGTCACCATTGTTGCTGAGTTCACATGAGTAACTGGCCATCTGTCTGGAAGACTGTTTCCTTGTGGGTCATCCCTGAGAGGGAGAGGTTTGAATTGGTGTCTCAGTCAGGGATAAGCCCTCTTTGGCCTTTTGTTCTCTGAGCACTGGCCAATTGTGGATTTCTCTGTTAATCATTATCTGCTGTATAAGGAAACTTCTCTTGTGAGACTTGAAAGATCTATTCATCCTATGTGTAGAGGATGTGTTGAAGACGTGTCACTTAGGGTTAAGTATGTCACAGACACTCTCTGTATTTACCTAGTTCTGGAACTTTGTAATATGTCTTCAACTGTTTGGAAAAGAAGTTTCTTTGATGAAGGTGAATGGAAACTTGTCTGTAAATATGAGGATATGTATTTAGAATAAAGCCAGCGAATATGTTGGTTTAGGGATGTGATGGATGTAGAGTTTTCTTTAGAATCAATGACCTCGCCAGCCACGTATATTTGGGTATGTTTACAGTAACACACACCAGTTCCTTCCCACTGAATGGGACTATCCTTCTCTCTCAAGCTCCTTCTTCCTCTTTATTCCCATAATTCCTTTGCATTTTTCCTGGTTCCTGCAGTTACATCAGAATGTATACTCTCCAGGAGTGGTGGCACAAGCCTTTAATCCTAGCACTCAGGAGGCAGAGGCAGGTGGATCTTTGTGAGTTCAAGGCCAGCCTAGTCTACAGAGCGAGTTCCAGGACAGCTGGGGCTACAGGGAAACCCTGTCTCGAAAATACCAAAAAAANAACTGAAAAGAAATAAATTGAATAAAAGTACTAGAAGGAACAGCAAAGGTGGGTTTGGAGATGTTATGAGGTGAGGTAAGTAGGGCACATTTGTTGAATCGAACCTGCTTGCTGTCTCTTTGGTCGGGCGTTACTGCTGAATCGTTGAAATGGACATCCTTGATGTTAAGAACGAAGATGACACTTATAAGATCATACTTCGCGCTCTCTAAGTGGTGAACCCGAAGCTTGCCACTCAATGTGGGGAGACACTCAACAGCAAACCTGATGGGATATGTTATTTGGAATTGACATTGAGTGCTAAGCTATTGCGTCCTTTGTGAACGTATTAGTGTGTAATTCTTTATAAATTTAATCACTTGGGAAACCGATGTGTGCTCACTTTAACATAGTATGAGAAGTGTACGAAGTGCTGTATCTATCACACAAGTAAAACTTGTGAAATGGGGTGATGACACACACTGACCAAAGAAAACGTCTGTCTCTGCTATGTTGTGTCCAGTTGTATAATTATAATATTACAAAAAGTGGTTCTTTAGGTCATGGGTTACAATTTATGTAGGTTATCCTGTCTCCCTAAACACTTGAGCGCTTCCTCACATGAGTATGTGCTGCTCTAAAGAACCATGAGCTGTAAGAACCACAGAGAAGTTGCAGGTCAGTTCCTGATTTCAGTTGCTCTTTCAAACTACGCGTGTACAAACATGTCTTGTCTTCCTAAGCGAGTTGGAGCTTAAATCTTCTACGTTCGTGGAAGATACAACCAACCAGCAACGGTGCGCGAGCAATAGAACCTGTGTTATTAAAGTCTGAGGGAGTCCTCTTGGAAATTACTCTGTATCAGTCACGTTTGAAAGGAAGTGGTCCATTCCCTGCCCTGGCAAACTGTGACTTCTTGCCTTCAGCGCCACCAGGTAATGCATGTAGAAGCTGTTTTATTGTGCCTGCACATATGTGAAGCTGCCTTACGTCCTAAATTTGCCTGGGCTGAGACAAGGCTTAAAGCTTGTTTCTCCGAAGTTGAGAGTTATGGTGCCGAACAGTGAAAGTTCACTGCACTCCTAGAGGCAATGAGTAATGTGCACACAAATATAGTAACCCTGAGGGATTCCGCAGGTGTAGAAGAAAGTCGAAGCAGATCACATATTCTAGCGAGCGACAGCTCGCAATCGGCTTGCTTTCGCAACAAACCTTCGCGAGAGTTATCGAGTGTGTTGCCCATCCACTCTCTACTCACCGATCCTCGTAATGAACTCAAACCCGTCCAGGCTGGAAGGACGCGATGAGAAAGGTGGCCTACAGGTAATATCACATGCACTAATGTAATCTGAGCCTAAAGCACATGTTATGGCAATCTTTCTTGGGCGCTTATCGCAGTGCCAACTACCATTTCACTCATGACTTCCCTTAGCCAATGCCGACTCCATCATATTTCCTGCGTCTCGTAGCTCCCTCTGTACCAAGACGCGTCCCTCCTCCACTTCATCGAGTCAAAAGCAAACCCACCCATTTAATCGAAACTGCCATACAGTCCACCCTACTCCGACCTTGTATGAGGTTTCGTTGTCCCCTCCTGGGACCCCTGTGCATGAACCTCTCTTCATCAACTCTCCTGAAAAGGCTGACAAAAACAGCGCAGCTTTACCCACCTGGCGTACTGGTAACATGCGTTGCAACCGCTAAACACTCACCCTTCAAGGAGGTTTTCTGTCCAACTTCAACCTCCCTATGGTTGTTTCGCTTTTGCCATTCTTTCCTGCTCTGTTATTAAATCAGGACTGAGACACAGGCAAAGCTCTATCTATTGGGTGAGATAGAGTGGCGATGGGTTAGCTGGGATGGGGTAGGAGGTTTGGGGGGTCTGGGAAGCACGTAAATCTAAATTTGATAAAGCCCCTCTCAATGTGAAAATGGCAAATCTCCGATCGAGATGGCACTGGTAAAGCACAAAGACAAATTCATTGACTGCGAGAAAGGTTATCATATATCGTAGAAGAGAGTGCCTAGACTTTTATCGACTATGAAAAGAACTATGTTGAATATTACCATGGTTGCTAAATAAATGAGATCTTTAATACTACAGACAAATCACTACACAGTCACCGTCCTTGTTCTCAAAGGAGGCATCTTTGTTGTATTTTTTCTCACTAAGTTTGTTTTTGTATTATTGTTTATTGTTTTTGCGTTTCTTAGGCAAGACAAGGTCAACTCTGTTCCGCCCAGCGGGCCTGAACCTCACACTTTTGTGAGGACCAAGGCTGGGCCTTGAGAACTCATGTAGAGATCCATCCATTCTAAAACAAACAAACAACTGGTGGGAAGGAGAACGAGAGGAGTAAGAGAGAGTAGAGTGGGACTCTACTAAACTGAGAGCAGTGTTAGAGAATGGACCAACACCTCGGGTCATAGCCATGTTACAAAGTTGGAGCCAAGATCCAGACGCATAGGGTGGTGACACAGAGGAGATCACCATTGTGAGGGTCACTGCCAAGACAGACCATCGAGAAAGTAAAGGTCAACAATAGATGACAAATATTGAGAGTGAAAAAAATAAATAAAAGAAAGCTACTTTGAGAAGTAGCGTGCAAGACAAGTAGGATTATGCTGTAGTTATAGAAGTAGTCAACTATCTAACCACAATGGTAATGAAAGAGACAGTGTTGCATTGATGTCGAACCGATAGAGAATTGTAGCGTGCAATAGCTACTTTATAGAGATAGAAGTTAGCATTCACCCACTAATATGAGCATCCCACATCCAAAATGTTGAATTTTTTAGCTGCAACTTGAGCGAGATGTCGAGTGTGGCCACACTGATTGCCTGTTCAGAGGAACTGCACTCACACGCCTTGAAATGGGTTGCCTCTTCACCTATGACTTCAAATTACCCGGATCTGCCACATGATTACTAGCTATTGTATCCGAACGCTGTGATCCATTACACAACCATGGCAGCACTCGTGTGCAGTACCCAATTTCAATGTGAGCACGATCAAAGCTCATCTGGAGAGGCTAACAACACAGGGCATGGTGGTCGATCGTACACACAATGGAGCAGATGTGATGCTGGGGCGAATCCAAGGTAGTGTGCTGTGCTGATTCGCACAACCTAGATAGAAGCAAATGTTGACAAAACTTAGCACTGTGATGGCAAAGGGAGAAGTTTATGGCTTCCCAATCAATGGTAGTGCCTCGACACTCATGTTTCGTGAAAGACATAACATTGAGATGCACACTGATGATGACACACACATTGGTTCCGCACCAGTATGTGGTCATCTTCGACACACTCGAGCATTTAGTCAAGCTTGTCCTTGCAACTGGTACGGTGCATAAGACTGTGCACCGCAGATTTGGTGCCATCAAACACGTGTTCCAGATCGACTGTATCCACAAAAACAGGACCAATGTGACGGCAGGAATTGGTACGAGGCAGTCGCCTAGCACCTTCTAGCCTCTCAACACCAGCATGAGAGCGAGTTGGCACGACATATGCATCCATATGTAGAGTCTAATGATTGACAGTGTGTCAGTGCCATCTTAACGAATATATGAAAGCAAAGGCACGACTGCGTAGTGAAGAAATGGAATAGGAGAACATCAGGAAAGGTGAAGGGACTAGGAAAAGCACCCCTGAAGGGGCTGGGAGGGATTCAAGTCGCCAGCTAGGAACCAAAGATGAGTCGCAGTTACCCATCGTGGAGCCGTAGCAGCAAAGAAGAGTTGTGGCGGTCAAATGAGGACTGTTCCAGAGCTTGGAGAGAGATCACGGAGAAGGTTCATCAGGGTCACGTGAGGCTGCCGGAACAGCGAAGAACTGCGGATGAGGCGAGGGGAGTGTGGATGTATCAGTGGGAAGCGACATGACCATGAACCATAGGGAGTCCTTTGGATCTAGGAAGACCCAGGGAAGATGGGAAGTATGTGACACGAGGCAGAGAGAACAGAAGATACGAACTTGGAGGTTGGGAGGTAGGAAGTCAGAGTGAAGATCTGTTGGCCACTCCTGAGAGAATGGCCCAAATGAAAGATCGAACACATTATGGACAAGAAAAGTTGGTTTAAGAAACTTGGTGCATGAGTTAATACCTAGTTAGCCACCAGGAGCAGTGTGAGTTACGTGTCCAGCTGGAAGGGTTTGAGTCATGACAGAGGAGTCGGGGTGAAGAGAGTGGAGCGCAAACACACCAAACAGACATTGGAGTGGGTGGAGAAAGAAAGATTGCGAGCTGCCCGCAGAATATGTGACTACCTGCTCTGCTTCTTGCGCGGAGACATCCCAGGTGCGTGATATTTTGGTGAATTATCTCATTGGCAGTGACTCAGCTGTTGCCATAATTAACTTCGGAGAACAAGTTAAGCCTGTTCAGCAGGCAAGGACGTAGAGCATTCAAATGTGAGGCACATTAACACTCTACATTTACCTGGGGGCTGTAAGGCAAGAAGCACATGCCAGGCAGGGAAGACCTATTCTATCTTCAAAATGTGCTGAATCAGGAGTAATGCCAGAGACTCCAATAACACAGGCTATACTGAGGACCTCATGGGTATCTTCAGAACTAGAAAGATAAGACCGACCACTCTTGAAGACAAACAAATTTGTCACGGCCTGGAGCAATGAAACAGGAACTGACCTGGAAACCTTCTACCTGTGTTCTAGCTCTCATGGTTCAGAGGATACTATGTAAACTGCTAAGGTAGAAAAATCAATAATTGGTCCAACCCAGACCTAAAGCATAATAACCATAATGGCTGACACACACAAGAACAAATTTTCTTTGTGTGTGTGTACACATCTAGTTTTATTGTGAAAAAGCAACTTGTACACTTTTAATGTTTAAAATTGAGCACAATCTTTCCAGTGAAAATAAAAAAAAATAAAATAAAATTACAAAGGAGAATGTAGACAATGTCAATTCCAAAAAATCCTACAGGTTCTGCTGATTCTCCCATTGAGTGGCAGAGCTCGGGTCACCATTAGGAGAGAAGTTATCTTAAAAGTGTTGCTCTTAAACTGCAAGGATGTCCATTCAACATCACAATTAACATGCCAAGGAGAAGCCCATTTGTCAAAATGCCCACTTAACCCACCCAAACATCTCAAACCCCACCTTCTTTGCTGACCTTCTATACTTTTTTTCAATTTTTTTTCTTTTAATTAAACAAAGAGGTAGCTAACAGATACATGTTGTAATGTAACTGTCCATATTCACATAGAGACACAGTGTAATCTCTGAGCCCAATATACAGAGAATGTAGGCAAAAAGCTAGGACTGTATGCATTACTACACAGGGGCCCAGCACCCCAGCCTCCACGCAGAGCCAAGGGAGCAGGTGGTTTTTCTTCTTTTCCCACAGAGCATGGTGTGTGGTGTTGTTCCACAGTTTTAGAGGCACAAAGGATCAAAATGAATTTAGAAAAGAAGAGTGGAGATTCTTTTCCCATTGTACTCTGCTCAGTTGTTTCCCCAAATGTGTTGAGAACCATTTAGTGTGTTGAGAAAAGACTTCAAAAAACAGGGTGACTGAGCACAAGAGGGTGGGGTGGGGGGAGGAGAAACTGCAACTTGCTCCCACGGAAAGGGAAAAATGTAATGCTTTCTGGGTTGGAATTGTTACATCCATGTCAGCATCATATAATACATGAATATTCACTAAAGACATTACATTTATTATAAAAATCTCAATCATCTTAAATATATCTTCATATATTTTATATCAATTACAAAAGATTTGTTTAACCATTGCATAGCCTTTAACAAATACTGTTGAGTCTATATTAATAGATAATGATGATCCATGAATAATTTTTTAAAATATTAAAAAAATATTTTATTCTTTCATGAATGAATTAGTGCAATATAAGTCCACTTATTCCTAAGGAGGGGATCAAATATCTATTTTTACCCCCATATATATTCATATGCATATTTATATTGTATATATAATATATACATATAAAATAAACTGTAAATGAATATATGTATGGACTTTTCATGCCTTATTCTAAGTATTATGCTAAGATTCTTAGACATCTATTGAATTGTTGTCTTCTTGGGAAAACATGCCTCAAAATTACAGACGCTTGAACCCAAGTGAATTTTTAAATAAATAAATGAATAAATATTTATTTTATTCATTTATTTATTATTTATTTATTTATTATTCATAGACAAGTTCTCAAGCTCTATTTGACTGGCTCAAACCACACTATGTAACCCATACTAGCTTCAGTCTTAGTGCTAGAATTATAGGTATGAAGCCACAATTTTACATATAATGTAACCACTATGGAAAATAATTGAGGTAGTTCCTTTAAGTTCAATACAGATTTATACTATAACTTGACCCAGTAATTTCTTTCTTAGGTATATACCAAAGACAAATGAAAACTTACATCTAGAGAAAAATGTTTGTAGCAACAGTATCCATAAATGCAAAAGATCTAGAAACAGGTCATGCACATCAACTGATGAATAAATAAAATTATATACTATCCACCTATGAAAAGCATTTCATAGAGATGGTGCAGTGGTTGATGGCACTGATTGCTCTTGTAGGGACCTGGGTTCGATTCCGCACCCACTTGTCAGCTAAGAACTGTCTTTTAACTCCAGCTCCAGGGGAAAGTCCAACACCCTTCTTCTGACCTCTGCAGCTTTGCAGACACAGATGCAACACCTAATGCAGACAGTATACTCATACACATAAAGAAGAAAAAAAAGGGAAAAGCATTTCAATCCTGACACATTCTGCTACCCGGAGGACTTGAAGATATTTATGCCAAAAATGCAAAGATTGTGACACAAAATTCCATCCATTGTATTATTTCATTCATAGAAATAACAGACCAGACAAATACATAATGACAAAAATAATGGTTGCCATGGTTTAGAGGTAATATAAAATGAAAAGTGACTGCTAATGATCAATTGAGCTAATGAAACTCAACTTGTAATTTAGATAATCGTGATATTCATCAAAAGATTTTGTATGTCCAGAAAACTATCCACTTTAAAAAGGTGAATTTTATTGGATATAAATAATGCTACAGAATCTGTTCAAAAAGTGAAATAAAATTTCCATGTCTTTAAATGTAAAGGCATTTGGGATCTGAAGAAATCTTGGTAGAGATGATCCCTGCACAACTATAAGGGTTCTATAGGGCTCTATTGGGCTCTATAGGGCTCTATAGGGCTATATAGCCCTAATGATGTGAAACTGTCAATGCATCAAGTTATTTTTATAATGTGAGGTTGTATAACATCAATAAAACAATTATTGTCTTTATAAGGAAAATTTTAGCTATTTACCAGAGAAACAATTATCCATTGAAAAAAGAAAAACAATGAACTCAATATGTTCCTTGTGTACTTATGGATAATGCACACATTGATCTGAAACTACCCAAAATGTTACATTTCATATATCGAAGTTTTTTTATTTTTATTTTTACCTTTTCTCATTTCAGTCCCAGCAAGTTTGAAGAGGCTATAAAAATTTTTATATGAGCATTCCTTCATTTCAAACAACAGTTCTAAATCAAATTTAGACGCCCCCCCCATGTCCCCAATCTCCCGTTGGAACTCATGCATTGTGCCTTTCATGTAAGTCCTTCCAGTCAAGCTTTTGACTTGCAGATGCCTGTGCAAATCCATCCACTGAGTCTAGTCAGAACATCTAGACATCGTAAGTAAGGCAAACCCTCCCTCACTTAGCAGTGGTCAGTGTCCAGCAGTTCTCAGGCCAGGGCCACCACCCTCTTTTCTCCTGCTCACTCTGGGACTTTTTGATTGAATAGGAGTGGTATCATGCAGAATGAAAGCACTGCCACAAGTTCACACGTGCAAGGTTCCAATGGCCTGAAAGGCTCTACTTTCCTATATTCGTGGCACCAGCCCTGGCTCTTATAATCTCTCTGCCCCCTCTTCCACAATGATCCCTGAGCCCTTAAGGCTGGAGAGACTGCTCAGTATGTTAAGAGCACTAGCTGCTCTTGCAGACAACTCAGCTTCAATTCCCAGCACCTATATAGCAACTAACAACAGTCTGTAATTCTTGTTCTAGGAGATCTGCATCCTCTTCTGACCTCTACAGGCATTGCCAGGACAGAGATGCACTTAAATAATGCAGGCAATACACTCACAGAGAAAGCTTTTATATAACATCTAATGAACAGTTTTCATTTGTTCCTTCATTAAACAGCAATAGTCCCAAATAGAGAAAGATTTGCTATGAGCTACAGGAAGCCATAATCCCATGACAGTGGGGCAGGAATGTCAGAAAGTTACAGCCTATGTATTCTTCTAACATTTTCAGCATTTAAGTTTCACATTGAGCTCTATAATTCTCTGGAGTTGCCTTTTTTGTATAGGACATAGATATGGGTCTAATTTCATTTCTTTCATGTGGAGATCCATTTGCCCACACCATTTGTTGAAGATGCTTTCTTTCTTCACTGTATTTGTCAAATATCAAGTGGCGTGTAATTGTGTATATTCATGTTTAGTTTTTCTATTTTGTCAAATTGGTCTACAAATCTGTTTTGTGCTAATATGATGTTTTTATGACTATGGCTTGTAATACATATTGAGGTCTGGTATGGTAAACCCACAGCTCAAATTGCTTTGGCTGTCTGGGGTTGTTTCCATATTAATTTTAGGATTGGATTTTTCTATTTTTGTGAAGAATGTCCATGGGGTTTTTAATTAGGTATATGCACTAATCTGTAAATTGCTTTTGGTAGAATGGTAATTTCATTTTTGATTTCTACCAAACCATGAGCATGTAAAATCTTTTCATTCTCCTTGTGTCTTCCTCAATATCTTTTTCTTCAAAAGATTTAAAGTCTTCCTAGAATAGTACAGGTAGATGAAAGGACTTTCTAAATCAGATAGTAGTTGCTCAAAATTAAGATCAGCAATCAAAAATGAGACCCCATTAAACTGGAATGCTTGTATACTGAAAAAAAAAACAATTAATTTGGTGAAAAGGAAGCCTATAGAACGGGAAAAAGTCTTTACCAGCTGTGCATCCAACAGAGAATTAATATCCAGAATTTGCAAAGAATTCCAAAAAAACAAGAAGCAAGAAAACAATGGCCTAACCTAAAAATGAGCTAAGGACCTGAACAGAAAGTTCACAAAAAGAGAAAATAACAATGGCAAAGAAAACACTTTTTTTTTTTTTTTTTTTTTGTCTTTTTTGAGACAGGGTCTCCCTGTAGCCCCAGCTGTCCTGGAACTCTGTAGACCAGGCTGGCCTTGAACTCACAAAGATCCACCTGCCTCTGCCAAAGAGAAAAAGGCATGTGCCACCATGCCCCGCAAGAAATACTTTTAAAAGTGTTCAACATTCATAGTAATTAGGGAAACATTAATCCAAATGACTTTAAGATTCCTCTAATCCCAATCATATGATGAAAATTAAGAGAACAAATGATAACAAATTATAGCATAGATGTGGGAAAAGGGGAACCCTCATCCACTGTTGGTGTGATTTTAAACTGTTGGTTGCATTATTGAAATTAGTTTTGTGAACTTTGAGAAAATTAAAAATAAATCTATCATATGATCCTGTCATATCACTCCTTGGCATATACCCAACAGACACATCCTACTACAAACATAACTTGTACAACCATGTGTTTTGCTGCTTTTGTCCCAGTAGCTAAGAACTGGAAACAACCTAAATGTCTGTCAACTGAGGAAGGGTTAATGATAATATAGTACATTTAAACAATGGAGTTCTAATCAGTTGGGAAAAAAATCATGAAATTTGCAGTAAAATAGATGGAACTAGAAACTTATACTTGGTTGAAGGAATATAGACTCAAGTGATGTATGTTCTCTCTTTTGTAGAACTTAACTCAAATTCCAAATCCTTAGATTGTGAGTATACATCTTTTTTTTTTTTTTTTTTTTTTTTTTAAGGATGTCCAGTGTCTTCCTCTATCACTCTCTACCTGAGTTTTGGAGACAGTGTCTCTCATTGAATCTGAAGCTCACCACTTCAGTTAGGCAGCTCCTAGTGAGCTCCTGGGATCTGCCTGTGTCCACATCCCACCATGGGGTGACACGCATGTGCTGCCATGCCCCGCTTTTATGTGGGTGCTGTGGATTTGAACTCAGGTCTCCTTGCTTTCAACAGCAAGCAGTCCTTTCCACTGAGTCCTCTCCTCAATCCCTAAAACAAATTTTAATAGACATATAAAAATCCAATTTATAGATGATATAAGAAACAGGTTTTTCATGAAATAAAATATGGGTGATAGACTTTGATAAATGATTATGCTACTGTGTGAGAAACCTGAATCAAAGGACTTTTATAGAATGGAATCATTTTATAATAGCACAAGAAATATTTAGAAACAACTGGCATAAAATGAGCAGAAGATTCTAACTTTATAATATATTATAAAGGTATAAGAAATAATTTAAGATGGGCATGGTGGCACATGCCTTTAATCTCAGCACTTGGGAGGCAGAGGCATGGGGATCTCTGTGAGTTTGAGGCCAGCCTGGTCTACAGAGTGAGTTCCAGGACAGCCAGAGCTACAGGGAGACCCTGTCTCAAAAAGACAAAAAAAAAAAAAAAAGTGTTTCTTTGCCATTGTTATTTCTCTTTTTGTGAACTTTCTGTTCAGGTCCTTAGCTCATTTTTAGGTTAGGCCATTTGTTTTCTTGCTTCTTTGTTTTTGGAATTCTTTGCAAATTCTGGATATTAATTCTCTGTTGGATGCACAGCTGGTAAAGACTTTCTCCCGTTCTATAGGCTTCCTTTTCACCAAATTAATTGTTTTTTTTTTTCAGTATACAAGCATTCCAGTTTAATGGGGTCTCATTTTTGATTGCTGATCTTAATTCTTGAGCAACTGATATCTGATTTAGAAAGTCCTTTCATCTACCTGTACTATTCTAGGAAGACTTTAAATCTTTGAAGAAACAGATTGAGGAAGACACAAGGAGATGAAAAGATTTTACATGCTCATGGTTTGGTAGAATCAACAAATGAAATTACCATTCTACCAAAAGCAATTTACAGATTCAGTGCAATACCAATAAAAATCCCCATGACATTCTTCACAAAATAGAAAAATCCATCCTAAAATTAATATGGAAACACCCCAGACAGCCAAAGCAATCTTGAGCTGTGGGTTTACCATACCAGACCTCAATATGTATTACAGAGCCATAATCATAAAAACATCATATTAGCACAAAACAGATTTATAGACCAATGTGACAAAATAGAAAAACTAAACATGAATATACACAATTACAGCCACTTGATATTTGACAAATACAGTGGAAGAAAGCATCTTCAACAAATGGTGCTGGCAAAATTGGATCTCCACATGTAAAAGAATGAAATTAGACCCATATCTATTGTCCTATACAAAAGGCAACTCCAAGAGAATTATAGACCTCAATGTGAAACTTGAAATGCTGAAAATGTTAGAAGAATACATAGGCTGTAACTTTCTGACATTCCTGCCCCACTGTCATGGGATTATGGCTTCCTGTAGCTCATAGCAAATCTTTCTCTATTTGGGACTATGCTGTTTAATGAAGGAACAAATGAAAACTGTTCATTAGATGTTATATAAAAGCTTCTCTGTGAGTGTATTGCCTGCATGTATTTAAGTGCATCTCTGTCCTGCAATGCCTGTAGAGGTCAGAAGAGGATGCCAGATCTCCTAGAACAAGAATTACAGACTGTTGTTAGTTGCTATATAGGTGCTGGGAATTGAGGCTGAGTTGTCTGCAAGAGCAGCTAGTGCTCTTAACTACTGAGCAGTCTCTCCAGCCTTAGGGCTCAGGGATCATTGTGGAAGAGGGGGCAGAGAGATTATAAGAGCCAGGGCTGGTGCACGAATATAGGAAAGTAGAGCCTTTCAGGCCATTGGAACCTTGCACGTGTGAACTTGTGGCAGTGCTTTCATTCTGCATGATACCCACTCCTATTCAATCAAAAAAAGTCCCAGAGTGGAGGTAGAGAAAAGGGTGGTGGCCCTGGCCTGAGAACTGCTGGACACTGACCACTGCTAAGTGAGGGAGGGTTTGCCTTACTTACGATGTCTAGATGTTCTGACTAGACTCAGTGGATGGATTTGCACAGGGCATCTGGGTTCAAAAGCTTGACTGGAAGGACTTACATGAAAGGCACAATGCATGAGTTCCAAAGGGAGATTGGGGACATGGGGGGGGGGTCTAAATTTGATTAGGAACTGTTGTTTGAAATGAAGGAATGCTCAATAAAAATTTTTATAGCCTCTTCAAACTGCTGGGACTGAAGTGAAATCTGATATATGAAATGTAACATTTTGGGTGTTTCAGATCAATGTGTGCATTATCCATAAGACAACAAGGAACATATTGAGTTCATTGTTTTTCTTTTTTTCAATGGATAAATTGTTTCTCTGGAAATAGCTAAAATTTTCCTTATAAAGACAATAATTGTTTTATTGATGTTATACAACCTCACATTATAAAAATAACTTGATGCATTGACAGTTTCACATCATTAGGGCTATATAGCCCTATAGAGCCCTATAGAGCCCAATAGAGCCCTATAGAGCCCTATAGAGGCCAATAGAGCCCTATAGAGCCCTATACAGCCCAATAGGGCCCTATAGAGCCCTTATAGTTGTGCAGGGATCATTTCTACCAAGATTTCTTCAGATCCCAAATGCCTTCACATTTAAAGACATGGAAATTTTATTTCACTTTTTGAACAGATTCTGTAGCATTATTTATATCCAATAAAATTCACCTTTTTAAAGTGGATAGTTTTCTGGACATACAAAATCTTTGATGAATATCACGATTATCTAATTACAAGTTGAGTTTCATTAGCTCAATTGATCATTAGCAGTCACTTTTCATTTTATATTACCTCTAAACCATGGCAACCATTATTTTTGTCATTATGTATTTGTCTGGTCTGTATATTTCTATGAATGAAATAATACAATGGATGGAATTTTGTGTCACAATCTTTGCATTTTGGCATAATATCTTCAAGTTTCCTCCGGGTAGCAGAATGTAGTCAGGATTGAAATGCTTTTCTTTTTTTTTTCTTTATGTGTATGAGTATACTGTCTGCATGTAGGTAGGTGCATCTGTGTCATGCAAAGCTGCAGAGGTCAGAAGAGGGTGTTGGATTCCCCTGGAGCTGGAGTTAAAGACAGTTCTTAGCTGACAAGTGGGTGCTGGGAATCGAACCCAGGTCCTTTGCAAGAGCAATCAGTGCTCTCAACCACTGCACCATCTCTATGAAATGCTTTTCATAGGTGGATAGTATATATTTTATTTATTCATCAGTTGATGTGCATGACCTGTTTCTAGATCTTTTGCATTTATGGATACTGTTGCTACAAACATTTTTCTCTAGATGTAAGTTTTCATTTGTCTTTGGTATATACCTAAGAAAGAAATTACTGGGTCAAGTTATAGTATAAATCTGTATTGAACTTAAAGGAACTACCTCAATTATTTTCCATAGTGGTTACATTATATGTAAAATTGTGGCTTCATACCTATAATTCTAGCACTAAGACTGAAGCTAGTATGGGTTACATAGTGTGGTTTGAGCCAGTCAAATAGAGCTTGAGAACTTGTCTATGAATAAATAAATAAATAAATAAATAAATAAATGAATAAATATTTATTTATTCATTTATTTATTTAAAATTCACTTGGGTTCAAGCGTCTGTAATTTTGAGGCTGTTTTCCCAAGAAGACAACAATTCAATAGATGTCTAAGAATCTTAGCATAATACTTAGAATAAAATGGTGCATTGAAATCCAATATATTCATTTACAGTTATTTTCTTATATGTATATATATATATACACATATAAATATGCATATGAATATATATGGGGGTAAAAATAGATATTTGATCACCTCCTTTAGGAATAAGTGGACTTATTTGCACTAATTCATTCATGAAAGAATAAAATATTTTTAATATTTTAAAAATTATTCATTGGATCATCATTATCTATTAATATAGACTCAACAGTATTTGTTAAAGGCTATGCAATGGTTAAACAAATCTTTTGTAATTGATATAAAATATATGAAGTATATATAAGATGATTGAGATTTTTATAATAAATGTAATGTCTTTAGTGAATATTCATGTATTATATGATGCTGACATGGATGTAACAATTCCAACCCAGAAAGCATTACATTTTTCCCTTTCCGTGGGAGCAAGTTGCAGTCTTCTCCTCCCCCCACCCCACCCCTCTTGTGCTCAGTCACCCTGTTTTTGAAGTCTTTTCTCAACACTATGGTTCTCAACACATTTGGGGGAAACAACTGAGCAGAGTACAATGGGAAAAGAATCTCCACTCTTCTGTTCTAAATTCATTTTGATCCCTTTTTGCCTCTAAAACTGTGGAACCAACACCACCACCATGCTCTGTGGGAAAAGAAGAAAAACCACCTGCTCCCTTGGCTCTGCTGGAGGCTGGGGTGCTGGGCCCCTGTGTAGTAATGCATACAGTCCTAGCTTTTTGCCTACATTCTCTGTATATTGGGCTCAGAGATTACACTGTGTCTCTATGTGAATATGGACAGTTAGCATTTACCAACATGTATCTGTCTAGTCTCTTGTTTAATAAAAAGAAAAAAATTGAAAAAAAGTATAGAAGGTCAGCAAAGGGTGGGTTTGAGATGTTTGGGTGGGTAAAGTAGGCATTTTGACAACCTGGCTTCTCCTTGGCATGTTAATTGTGATGTTGAATGGACATCCTTGCAGTTTAAGATGACACTTTTAAGATCAACTTCTCTCCTAATGGTGACCCGAGCTCTGCCACTCAATGGGAGAATCAGCAGAACCTGTGGGATTTTATTTGGAATTGACATTGTCTACATTCTCCATTGTAATTTTATTTTATTTTTTTTTTATTTTCACTGGAAAGATTGTGCTCAATTTTAAACATTAAAAGTGTACAAGTTGCTTTGTCACAATAAAACTAGATGTGTACACACACACAAAGAAAACTTTGTTCATTGTGTCAGTCATTATGGTTATTAGGCTTTAGGTCTGGGTTGGACCAATTATTGATTTTTCTACCTTAGCAGTTTACATAGTATCCTCTAGAACCATGAGAGCTAGAACACAGGTAGAAGGTTTCCAGGTCAGTTCCTGTTTCATTGCTCCAAGCCCTGTGTACAAATTGTCTTGTCTTCAAGCAGTGGGGTCTTATCTTCTAGTTCTGGAAGATACACCCAGAGGTCCAGCAATAGCCTGTGTTATTTTGGGAGTCTCTTGGATTACTCTGATCAGTCACTTGAAGGAAGGTCTTCCCTGCCTGGCAATGTGCTTCTTGCCTTACAGCCCCCAGGTATATGTAGAGTGTTATGTGCCTGCACATTGAATGCTTACGTCCTTGCCTGCTGAACAGGCTTAACTTGTTCTCCGAAGTTAATTATGGCAACAGCTGAGTCACTGACCTGGGCCAATGAGAATTCACCCAAATATCAGCACCTGGGATGTCCGCAGAAGAAGCAGAGCAGATCACATATTCTGCGGCAGCTCGCAATCTGCTTGCTTTCACCCAACTCCAAGTGTCTGTGTGTTGACTCCACTTCTCTCACCCCGACTCCTCTGTCATGACTCAAACCCTTCCAGCTGGACCAGAGAAGGTGGCAACAGGTATACACATGCACTAATGTTCTAACACTGTATGTGCATTTCTTGGGGCTTTCCAGTGCCAACACATTTCACTCTGACTTCCCTAGCCTCCCAAGCTCCATCTATCTCTGCTCTCTCTCCCTCTGTCCAAACTCCCTCCTCCCTTCCCAGTCCAAGGACCCCCATTTATCATGCCCCATATCATCCACCTCCCCCCCTTCATGAGTTTCTTCCTGTCCCACCTCCATGGACCCCTGCATGAACCTCTCTTATCCTCTCCAAGCTGAACAGTCCCACTTTACCCACCTCTCCCTGGTAACATCTGGTCCCTGCTATCCTCCACCTTCAGGGGTTTTCTGTCCCTTCACCTCCATGTTTCCTTTCCATTTTTCCTGTCTCCTGTTATTATATCAGGACTGACACAGCAAACTACCTCTATTGGTGCAATAGTGGCACTGTTAGCTGGTGGGTGGGGTTGGGGGTGGTAAGCAACTGCTATCTAATTTGCTTAAAGCCCTCTCAATGTGAGTGCACTCACAGATGGCACTGTAAACACAGACAAATTCATTTGACTGGAGAGGTTATATATCTTAGAAAAATGCCTAACTCTATCATATGAAATGAACATTTTCTTACCATGTGCTAAATATGGATCTTTATACTACAGACAATCATACTGTGCACCACTTCTCAAAGAAGCTTCTTTTTTATTTTTTTATTTTTTTTATTTTTTATTTTTTTGGTCTTCTTGGGACAAGGTCTCTCTGTGCCCCCAGCTGGCCTGGAACTCACTTTGTAGACCAGGCTGGCCTTGAACTCATAGAGATCCACCTGCCTTTGCCTCCCAATTGCTAAGATTAAAGGCAGAAACTTCTTTCTTCAAAAGATGGAGGCTACTGCAGGGTTCCACAACTTGTCACACACCAAGAACATACATCTAAGAGATGCCCAGGCCTAGGTGACATATCTACAGTGAACTCTGTGCACCTAATGCTCATGAAACATAGTGGAAGGGAATTAGAGAGAAAAACCATTGCATCCTTCAACTCTCAACAGCAAAGGTTCATTGTACAACAGAATATGATGAACACAGAAGGCCACAACTGGCAAGTTTTAGAGAATAAGGGACAGTAGAGTGTGTGTCCCAGGATAGGACTTCCATGTTATGGACCATCGACTATTATGGGAGGTAGAAAGATTGTTAAGAGCCAGCAGTGTTGGTGAACATAGGGAAACAGGCTTTTAGGCCACTAGAAGCTTGCACATTGAAATGGCAGCAAACAGCTTTAGTGTCAGCTTGACACACCTGGGTCGAGGGATCCTCAATTGGGTAATTAGGCTCCATTGGGCTGATCTGTGGCCAAGACTGTGGAGCATTTTCGTGATTGTTGAGTGATATGGGAGGGCCCAGCCCATTGTGTGGGGTGTGACCCTGGGTAGGTGATTCTGTACTGTATAAGAAAGCACGTTGAAAAGTTCATGATGTTGTCCCTCTTTACCGCTGCATAGAACTCCATTGTATACATGTACCACATTTTCTCTATCCACTCGTCAGTTGAGGGGCACCTGGGCTGGTTCCAGCTTTTTGCTATTGTGAACAGAGCTGCAATAAACATAGCTGTGCATGTATCTTTGCAGTAAGTTGTGTCTTGTGGGTATATACCCAGGAGTGGTATGACTGGGTCAAATGGAAGGCTCATTTTGAGTCTTCTAAGGGTTCTCCACACTGCTTTCCATAGTGGCTGTACAAGTTTACATTCCCACCAGCAATGGATGAGTGTTCCCCTTTCCCCACAACCTCTCCAGCACTTGGTATCATTCGTGTTCCTGATCCTAGCCAGTCTTATTGGAAAATGATGTTATGAAATGCAGCAAAGCAATCAATAAAAACTTAAATTAAAAAAAAAAAAAAAGAAAGCATGTTGAACACCGGCTGGGGAGCAAGCCAGTAAGAAGCATTCATCCATGGTCTGTGCTTCAGCTCCCGCCTCCAGGTCCCTGCCCTGTGTTCCTACCGTGGGCTCCTTGAATAATGAACTGTGACCTGGGGATATAAGGCAAATAAATCCTTTCCTCCCCAAGTTGGTTTTGGTCAGTGTTTTGTCTCAGCAATTGAAGAAAAACTAGAATACCATGCCAACTTAATCAGAAAAGGGTCCAGGGTGGAGGCAGGAAAATGGGTGGCAGCCATGTCTAGCCTGGGAGCTGTTGGAGACCAATTGCTACTGGGTGAGGGAGGGTGGATCCTATGATCTCTGGATAAGCTGACTAGACTCCAGTGAATGAATTTGCATTGAAGGACATCTGGGTACAAATGTTTGACTGGATAGGACTTAACATTAATGATGGTGGAATGCATGTGGTGGGGGGGGCATGTATTAGAGGAGGAGGTCTTAATTTGATTAAAAACTATTCTCTGAAATGTACAAAATCTCAATAAAAATTTTAAAAAATATATAAGAGAATTATGTTCATTTGATATTAGTTATAACAAGTCAAATTTATAGCTTGTGGTTTCACTTTAATTATTCAAGATTTTTAACATTATTCAAAAGCAATAATTAGTTGCTTCATTACACAGATAATACCTATAGCCACAAATAACTTGCTGTTATTAATAAGAAGAAATGGCTTCTTTCTCCCCACAAGCTATTTACTTGTATTCACTTCCTCTTATATTACCGGAATTTGCTTGGATTTATAAAAAGCCTCAACATTTTACAAAAGTACCTCTTCATAATCTACTTAACCTTAATATACAATTGGAAATATGAGAACTGGCACATAGAAAGAGCAAGACCTGGCAACTGCTATCTAGTTACATAGTATGTAATGTGATAATCTCTTGATTGATGACACATTCCATAGAATATTAGCTCACTTGCATAGAGTATTTTCAAAGCATTCATAGACACAGGAAAAGCAAATCTAAATTCATTGCTCATGAGATATGCATTCACAAAGAATGAATTAAATTATGCACTTAAGACTTAAATTTGAAATCAATTTTGGTTAGATGGGAAATTATAGCTGATCGATAACAATGCCATACCTGGGTTTCTGAGCCATCTGTCATGGGAATGAACAATTTCTTTTCTATTTGAGAATGAATGCAAAACTACATACTAAGTTATATTTATGATATTGTATACCACATCAACATTTTACAGAAAGCAAATCTGATACAGAATTAAATATTGGGAGAGTCCCATGGCTCGTGCTAGTGATGGGCACTTCCCACAGCAGTGAACGGCCCAGCTCCTGGTTAGTCTTTCTCACTGCAGGTCCACTTTGGTATTAAGATTTAAGAGCCTTTTCCTTCTATATAAAATTCTTAAATCTTCCTTTTTTCATTATGGTTTAGCACTCTGAAATTTAACAGATATCACCTCTTATTATCTTCTTTCTGGAACTCTCTATTCAGCACAGTGAGCTACTCAGGTCCTCAGAGTCGGCAAGTTCTTTCCCTTTCGATTACACTATCTTGCAAAGTTCTCTTTCTTAAAGGTCATTCCTTTGGGAGTAAGTTGCTCTCCCACCCTACCACGGAAAAAGAGAAAGCAATCTCCTCACCGAAGAAACCTCACACCCCAATAGTCTTTGGAGCATCACACCAAGTATCTTAATTCTCTAAGAGAAATTTTTATGCAGTCATCAGTTCACTTCCAGGAAAATGCTTGTATTAGCAGGATGTCAACCATTGTTTTCCGTTATTTCTGAATAAACTTAATAAAAAGGAACAGTTATTCTGTTGCTAATGCACAATGTGAAATAGTTTTCTTACTATAAATAACGACACTAATAGGAATTAACCCTAAAAAGTGAGATTCGGTAGATTATAGATAGCCGGACATTAATATTAAATAGTAGTTTATATTTCTGTCTTAAGAAAACATATTTTAATAGAGTCCTGAAAAATCAAAATTAGTCAGGCTAACAAAGTGTATTTCAGGATTTTCAAACTATCTGGTCTCTGTTGCAACTACTGCGCTCTGCACCATGCCAGGTATTGATCTTGTACTGAAGAGTAGTCATGACTGTGCTCTAGCGCAATTTCATCTGTGAAATTGTGAACTGAATTGGAATTGGAATGGAAAGCCATATAATCATCACTTCACGAAATGTTATTCTTTTGAAGTTTTAACCTAAAAGTCAAACCAAAGTGGCAGGAGGTGGAGGGTGTGCTGGAGAGAAGACTCGGTGGTTAAGAGCACTAGCTGCTCTTGCAGAAGATCCAGATTTGAACCCAGCACCCATATGATAGCTAAAAACCATCTGTGACTCCAGTTCCAGGGGATCCAATGCCCTCTTCTGATATCCATGAGCACTGCACAACACGGGCCTACCTACCTACATGCTGGCATAACACTCATACACATAAAATAAGAAATAAGTAAAAATAAATTTAAAGTAAAAGAAAATACATTC
Source organism: Rhizomys pruinosus (assembly GCA_009823505.1). Classification (NCBI taxonomy): domain Eukaryota; kingdom Metazoa; phylum Chordata; class Mammalia; order Rodentia; family Spalacidae; genus Rhizomys; species Rhizomys pruinosus. The sequence goes on from VZQC01012652.1 coordinate 1,822,139, forward strand.
AGGTGTGGAATGTGGGAAAAATATATCAGATTTGACTTACAGGTCATGGCTTGCTGATTCTATTGTCACTTAAGAAACTGAATTTTGTTTGCTTAAATGCATGCTACACAGTAAATTAAGCAAATGAGAAAGAAATATACATTCATGCTTCATTACCACAGAGAAAATATTCCCAAATATACCTCTTAAACTAATCTGTGTTATTTCAATCTATGAAATTCACCTAGGCAATAAATTTCATAATGCAGTAAAATTATTTAATTCAAGTAAATGATTGAGGTTTGGATACAACTGGATTTTGTTTGACTGAAGGACTTAAAACATTCTTTTTCAGAGTATGTGACATACGTATACTGTATCTGTCACCAGGTTGAAACAGTCTTATGATTTTGTAATTAGAAAACTTAACTTTCTATTGGAAAAGCAGGTTTAAAAGACACATGAAAACTGTTAACAAGCTTTACTTTTTCACCATCTCCTAAGTAAATCAACAGTAACATCAGAAACAGCAGACCAAGCAAATAAAAACCCTCCATCAAGGACACAGCAAAATTACTGTTGCATCTTAAATGAGCAATTAAGAATTCAAGACTATTAGCATCCAAGTACTAGTTATTATTTCTTGGAAACTGATGAGGATCTCTCCAGTGCTCTAGTTTTAACCAGATGTCTATAGCGAGATTCTGCATTATTGCAGATGGGACACAAACCAAGATGTATTTTGCCAGGTTTTGTATGCAAATGTTCAGTGCATTGGTTTTGCAACTCAGGGGTTAATGATGTCTTATATGTTTATGTTGATCTTTATCTCTTTCCAGGGCAGAGAGGTCACTGCATCAAACTCCAGTGTTCTTAGCTCCTCTCTATTCCTTTTCTAATCTTACTACGTCATTCTCCTTTTCTAGTTCTTTAAAGCAATCGTGATGTACTGCTTATTTGCATTAAAGCCAGAAGATTCACAATTGCCTTCAAACTACATAGAAATAAATTTGCTGGGCTGGAGAGATGGCCTAGCGGTTAAGAGCGCCAACTGCTCTTGCAGAGGACCCAGGTTCAATCCCAAGCACCCACATGGCGGCTGAGAACCGTCTTTAACTCCAGTTCCAGGGGAATCTGACACCCTCTTCTGACCTCTTTGGCATTGCATGACAGGAGTGCACAAACCTACATGCAGACAGTACACTCATACACATAAAAGAAATAAAAATTGAAAAAAAGAAATAAATTCTTTTATACTCAATCTGTGAAGCCAGAAAACCTTTATTAGTAAAAGATTACATATCTAAGGATTCTGAAGTCTTTTTTTTAAATGTTTAGTGGTATGTATGTATATATATATATATGTATATATATATATTTAATTTTTGTCGATATCATACATGAATATATTACCTTTGCAGATTTCCATCCTCCCTGTCCTCCTCCAGCTACTCTCAATTTCCTGATCTCTTTTTTATTACTGTTACACATGTATACATATATTTATAAACATACACACACACACACACACACACACACACACACACACATGGCAGTTTGGGGCTGCACCTTTGGAATTAGATAACCTCTCAGGAAACTAGTCCCTGGAGAAAACAATTCTCCCTCCCTCAGCATCCACTGATTGCTTGTAGCTTTTCATCTTCACCTGGAACCCCATGAACTTATCCCCTATCCACCTCGGTATGTCAGCTGATATTGTTGCTATATGAAGATCTCATTAGACTACCATACTTCGGAGATTTCATTGATCTAACTTCTCTATAATATCTAGAGTGCATTAGGCAGCAGCGGATGTTTAAATATTTGAATTCCAAACTAACAAACACTGATGCCTTGGAGAAACAAGGTCAAAAGAATCTAACACAAAGACCAATTTGTTAAACAATCACAAGTAAAGAATGAAAGTTTCCACATAAACCAGCTCCTGATAGTGAAGTCCAGATGATGGAAAAGGTACCAGGGTACAGGCTGGAGAGAGTTATGTTTCTCTATAACTACTCTCTTTTTTATGGTCCTGGGATGTTGACATATACAGGGTTACCTTGATTTCCATGCCCTGTGGTGTGCTTAAATTAGGCAATTGGAAAGCACAAACAGGCCATCAGAGTGATCGAGGAAACTGGTCAAGGAAGGTATTTCCAGTACCTTTGAGTTGGGGAATATTTTGGAACTCATCACAAATGACATGATACTCTCTGCTCCAGACCTTGTGTGTAAGTTTCCTTCTGTTGTTAGTTACTGCCTCATAATCCTGAACATATTGTTCTCCTTAAACCCTATTACATATTATATATGTAAATTTTCCTTCCCTGATCTTCCAGAGGATACTGTTAACATGGCAGATCTGCCTATGAAGAATAGACTTAAATAATTTGAACAGTAAATTAAATTTGCCTCTGTTAGTAATTCCAGTTATTTAATAGATTAAAATTATGTCAGTTTTTGGAAAATAGCTTGAAATCGAAATGTAAGTATATTATGCTCATTTTAGGCTCAGAGAAAAATATACTCCTTTATCAATTATCCAAATCAATAAAAACATTGAATGCAAAGTTTCTAAGGTTGAAAATCTAAACAAATAAACAAACAAATGAACAAACAGAAATATCCCAAAGTATGTTTTTACAGATCATGGACTTGTACAATTTTCTTTTCAGGGACAATAATAACAAAGTCCACTGAAATTAAGTGTTTTCAGTAACTTTTAAGATCCCTTCTCAGGCAATGAAGATAGCTGAGTGGGTAAAGGCACTTGGTGATAGCCTGATGATATGAGTTCAACCCCCAGTACCCACACTGCAGCAGGGGACAGCCAACTCCCTCAATGAATATGTACTAAAAGTGACTTATCAAAGAATGACAAGTCTTTTGGACTTATCTTATTTTGGAAAACTGAAAAGTATAATTAATGAAGTAAAAGAGAAAGATTAGGAATTCACTTCTGGAAATAATTGTGCCTATGCTTTTCTTTTTTATTAATTTTATTTATTTCTGTATGTGTATGAATGTACTGTCTGCATGCAAGTCTGTGCACCCGTGTCGTGCAATACCGCAGAGTTCAGAAGAGGGTCTCGGATTCCCCTGGAACTGGAGTTCTCCTGGAATTGGAGCTTCAGACGGTTCTCAGCTGCCATGTGCGTGCTGGGGATCAAACCTGGGTCCTCTGTAAGAGCGGTCGGCGCTCTTAACCGCTAGGCCATCTCTCCAGCCCCGTGCTTATGCTTTTCTAAAGTTTTATCCTTGCCCATGTATGTAAATACTATACAGTATATATTATCATGTAAATAGTTATTTTAAAAAATAAATATTTTATTGATTATTAAAATTTTATGTGAGTGTATGTAAGTGCACTCGTGTCATGGAATGTCCATGGAGGCCACAGGAAGGTGTTGGATGAAAACACAAGTCTGCTTCAAGAGCAGCCTCTGCTCTTAATTGCTGAGCCATCTTTCCAGCTCCATAAATGGTCATTTTTTTTCTAATGGCTCCTTCTGCAATATCATTTAAAATGGCAGTATATTGTTCTATTCAATGTTTTTATCACAGTTAATTTAAATGTTTTGTTAGAAATTGAAGTTGTCATTGACGTTTTATTTTTAGTTTTATTGATGAATAAATCATATGCAGATGTTCTGTAAAAATCATAGAAAAATAGTGTGGTCAAAGAAGGAGCAAAATCTTAATAATTTGGTGTGATGGTTAATCTTGATTACTGACTTGATGGACACAGAATCACTATGAGAACAAATCTCTTGGCACGTCTTCGACTTTATAGATTTGGTTAATGATGTGAGTGATTTTATGGGCAGAGTCTGCACTGAATAATATGCAGAATGTAAGCTGAGTACCAGCATTCTCTAAGATAAGAAACACTCTGTGGCCAGCTCCTGACACCATGACCTACCTCCTGCTACGATGACTTAACTGGAAACCGGAAGCGGAAACTAATCCATCCTTCCTTAAATTGCTTCTGTTCAGGAATTTTGTTTCAGAAATAAGAAAAATATCCAATACATTTGGTAAAAATAAACAAATCCCCCACATGGCGGCCGAAACTCCAATTCCAGGAGAACTCCAGTTCCAGGGGAATCCGACACCCTCTTCTGACCTCCGCGGCATTGCACAACACGGGTGCACAGATTTGCGTGCAGACACTACATTCATACACATACAGAAATAAAATTTTAAAAAAAATTTTAAAAAATGAACAAATCCCCTGTGCAGATCATTCATATGAACCAACTTGGATCAGGAAAATGGAAGAGATTCTGCTTTACTCCCCCTTTCTAAATATTGAAATATCCATATTAAATAGAATTAGACAAACAGTAGAGTCACACTTTTTGGCTAACATAGGAGGGTAAAATGTTATGTCATTGTTTTCATTTATATATGTATAAATTTTCATTCTGATTAAACAAATACACATTTTATTTATCCTTTATACTGCTATTGTTGGTAATTTATATGTATCTGCTAATGTTTTACTTTTAAAAATTAAAATCTATTCATGTTTGAGCTTTGTTTAACAATACAGCTCATTTGTTTTTCTCTTGATTGTGATCTGACATTAAATAATGCCTATGATGTTATTTGTAAACTTATTTTTCTGTATAGTCAAATCTAGATCTGTTTTTCTCTTGGGCTTAAAAAGACATCTGGAGAACCAGCCACAATGGTACAAAACTGTAATCGCAATATTTGATAGCCTAAAACAAGAAGATTAAAAGCACCTCCTGGATTCACTGGAAGATTGAGAGAGAGAGAGAGAGAGAGAGAGAGAGAGAGAGAGAGAGAGAGAGAATACAAAATAATGACAACAAAAATAGATGGAAATGTAAGAAAAAGGGCCTGATGGAGGGAAGAATAAAGGGGAGATAAAGAAATTTTTACTTCAATATTATAGACAATATTCCTTTCCTCTAACAGTCTGTGGTGACTCAGTTTGGTGATGGTGTGAAAAATCAGAAAGAAACTTATCTTTTGTTGATTTGACTAATTTGACAACTGATTGTTCAATGGCTTTTTTTTTTTTTTGGTTTTTTTTGAGACAAGGTCTTCCTTTAATCCCAGCTGGCCTGGAACTCAAACAAAGAGATCCACCTACCTCTGCCTCCCAACTGCTGGGATATCAATGTCTTTTTCTTTCCCTCAGATGAAATGCCATGTACTGTCTGCATGTAGGTTTGTGCACCCGTGTCATGCAATGCCTCGGAGGTTAGAAGAGGGTGTCGGATTCCCCTGGAACTGGAGTTCTTCTGGAATTGGAGTTACAGAGGGTTCCCAGCCTCCATGTGGGTGCTGGGGATTGAACCCGGGTCTTCTGCAAGACCTTAACTGCTAGGCCATCTCTCCAGCCTCCTGACCCCCCAAGCCAAATACTTAATAGCTATTAAAATGGACTTTTCTTATCAAGACTCCACAGGAAATATAACGTGCTTACAAAATAGAACCTTTTAAACAAGTTTTATTTTATTTCAGATTGGAGCACATTTCTAAAAATGTTTGATAGTGCAAATTTTTCTTAGTATTATAATGATCTTATTTGAAACTATAACTATATGCATAAATATATGCATGAAATTTATTATCACCATGGCACTGTAGCATATGTTTGATACTTTTAATAATATAATATTCTATATTTAACATATTTACACCCCTCATGAATTTTTCTACATTTTTACAACAGGATTTTAATAACTACATATTATATGTAGTCAACAAAATTAATCAATTCAATGATGGTTTTTGTAGATGTTTAACATAGTGCCAGTGTTTCTGCTCAAATTGGCAAGATTGCAGTTATATTACAGGCAAATATTTTTACACACATATTTGATTATTTGCAGAAAGGAGAAAAATAGATCTGTTATTGATGATTAGAAAAAAGAGGTAAGCTGATTCTAGGTCTTCTACTTCACTAAACTCATTTCTTTTCTTCTTCCATTTCGGGGAACCCTAAATCCACAGTCCAAACCAGGCAAAGATATGCTTCAGCACTGGGGGGCAGAGCCTGGAACTGCTGTTCACAGGGAAGTGTCCTCAGTGAAGCAGCAATTCCACTTTTCAATTGATTGGTTTATTAGAATCACATTACCTAGAATTTTCTTCCATGCATGAAAATGAACTGATTATGGACTTCAACAATGTCTAAAAAATGCTTTCATAGTAAAACCTAGGTTAGTATTTGAGTGAATAACAAAGCTAGTCTAATCAAGCTAATATACTAAATTCACCATAATCTCCCCCCCCTTCTACTTCCCTCCCTTCCTTCTCTTTCTTTCCCCCTTCTCTTCCTTTAACTCTACTCCCTCTTTCTCTCACACATAATTAAGCAAAATTTAAAAGTGATTGAGGAGTCCCCTTCCATCATAGTTACAAATTGTCAATAGTGTCAATTTCTTTAAACTTCACACAGCATCTGAGATGGGGGGAATGGATAGAAGGACAAGATTTACAGAAATATTTTCTTACTTAATGAGCCAGTACATTTACTGTAGTTAGAAACAAAAAGCATGCTAAAGGCAGGGGTGGTGGTGCATACTTTTAATCCCAGTGCTCAGGGCGGAGAGGCAGGCAAAATCAGGCACAAACACCTGTACATGTGTGCACATGTATGGGCATGTGCATACACACAGACACACACACACACATCATCGACGTTTACATTCAGTAATATCACTTCTTTTCTTTCCCTGTCTCTTCTCTAGGGAAACCCATAATATTGCATGGGGATTTAGTTTTGTTCCCCATGGAGGAGGGAGGTGGATAGGAGCTCATGAAGCTCTTGGGTCCTCACAAGATCTTCACAAGTTCCCTCACCTCCCAGAGATATTATGAAAGGTAAACAGTGGACTAGGTGGAGAATGCTCAGTAGTGTAACTGCCCATAGCCACTGAGTGGGATTCTTGAGTGACAGCCTTTCCCAAATTGCCCATGCTATACTTAAGACTCTTTCCATACTTTATCTGCTTGTAAGTTGCTCAGAGATACCTATGCTTTTGGAAGTAACCCTTATAAACTCATTAGTTTATCAAGCTGAACTGGACTTTATCCTTTTTTGGTCAGTGGGTGTTCTATCTGAGGGACGTATATTATATGTTTCCTCATGTCTTCCGAGGAAAATCATATTATATTTGCTTTTGAAGACAAAGAGGCCATTTTCTGTGACTGAACTGCCTCGACATCCAGTTCACCAGTGTACCTGTCCTTATGGGCTTTCCACTTTGCTATCTGATTTTTGGTTCCTGAAACTCACTTCATTCAAGGCTGTTTCCACATCGGGTGCTGACATAGTATCCACAGATAAGGGAGGCACAGACTTGTTGAAGAAGCCACACACTAGTCAGAGTACACAGAAACCTGAACAGGCAAATCTTATTTCAGGATAGTGTAGAAGGGAAGTGGTTTAATATGTGCCATGGAAGGACAATACGGCCATCGCCTAGAGAGCATCTTCTCAGGGAGAACCCTCTCTCATTTCCTTGCTGAAGGTCACACAAAACAGGTTTGCTACATCAGCTGCCTGAACGTGGAACAAAAAGCTCCAGATCTTGGAAAGCACAGCTGAGCATAATATGTTGTGTCCTGTGTCATAACATGCTACCTTGTGTCTTTCGGATCTTGGGATGACATTCCTTCATGGAAACACTTCTGGACACAAATATTCCTCTTTGGAAAATTGTATTCATGTCTGCTAGACAATAAACAATGTGTTTTGCTCTCTGCTGATTCCTGCATGTCGAGCATCAAACATTGATGACAGATTTCATATCTAACAAATAGTTCTTAGTCTATCAGCCCTGGCTGCAGTTATGAGAGTTCATATTCATCACCCATCTCCAAACTAATTCATTGCTTAGTAAAACACTCTGAGATAGAGTGAATGAAAAGCATTATATAATCCTCCACAGCATATAGGATGAACAATCCCATATTGAGAGATTAAATTTTTAGCTGCACAACTATCTTATAGAACTGCCTTTTAAGTAAGAAGCTATGAGGTAGATGCTTATATTAAAGAGACAGAAAAGGTTCAATTTCTACTTTCCTGCTTAGTAGCTATTTGTTTGCACCATGTATGGTTTGGAACCATGAATTCTAATGAGAAAAACATTCACATCTGTTGAAATCTCAGTTATTTGAATGTGGCTCATCTACTTTGCTGAGTATCTATAGAAGCATAAAATGTAAACCAGTTTTCTTCTGTCATTCTACACTCTTCTCAGCTGCCTCTGCTTACCACAAGCTGTTGCACATTCAGGAGTCAAAAATAAGTTTAATGTGAGCACAAAGAAAATATTAATTATCAAATGAGCAAAATACACATATAACATATCCACCAGAAGTAAACTGAATTTTGAACTTTGGCATTTTTCTCCATTGCAATACACTATTGAGATGTAATAACCTCTCTGAGTTTAGATTTTATCTTCCAAATAATGCAATATTCACCTATTTTCCTCAACATTGGAAACTTATTAATCAGACTTTCAGAAACATAACCATCAAGGCTGGAGTGATAGATGGCTCAGTGGTTAAGAGCATCGGCTGGGGCTGGAAAGATGGCCTAGTGGTTAAGAGTGCCGACCGCTCTTGCAGAGGACCTGGATTCGATTCCAAGCACCCACATGGCAGCAGAGAACCGTCTGAAACTCCAATTCCAGGAGAACTCCAGTTCCGGGGGAACCCGACACCCTCTTCTGACCTCCGTGGCATTGCACGACACGGGTGCACAAACTTGCATGTAGACAGTACATTCATACACATACAGAGATAAATAAAATTAATTTAAAAAAAAAGAGCATCATCTGCTCTTGCAGAGAACAACGGTGTTTAATTCCCAGTACCCACATAGACGCTAACAACCATCCATAACTCCAGTTCCAGGGGGATCTGACCCCTTCTTCTGACCTCCACAAGCATTGCATGGCATGGGTGTTGCGCTGGATAGCTTTGGTGTCAACTTGACACACCTGGGTTGAGGGAGCCTCAATTGGGAAATTGCTTCCATTGGACTGGCCTGTGGGCATGTCTGTGAGGCATTTTCTTGATTGATAAGTAATGTGGGTGGGCTCAGCCCTGGGCAGGTGGCCCTGTATTGTATAAGAAAGCAGTTGGAGCATGGGCCAGAAGAGCAAGTCAATAAGCATTCCTCCATGGCCTGTGATTCTGCTCCTGCCTCCAGGTTCCTGCCTGGAGTTCCTATGTTGGGCTCCCTCAGTGATCAACTATGATCCTGGAGATGTGAGCCAAATACACCCTTTCCCTCCCAAGTTGTTTTTGGTCAGAGTGTTTTGTCACAGCAGTGAAAGGAAACTAGAACAGGTGTACTTGCATTCATGCAGGCAATATATGCATATGTATAAAAATAAATTATTTTAAGAAAGAATCATAAGCATCTCCAACACCTTGATAAATCCATATTTCCTCAAAGTATGTTTTGGTAAATGAATAATGGAGAAAATTTTTGTATTGTCACAAAAAACTTAAGAATACTAAATCAAATCATATTGTTGAATAGACACAATTCCTGCTCAGGATTAAAAAACAATGAAGATTCTAATAGACTCTGAAACAGTCCCAGATTTAGTTAAATGTAGGTGTGATCACAGCTAGATTCTTTCTACACACTGAACTGATGCAAGTGAAAACAAATCCTCCTCAAATATGAGTGCTCTCTACCAAACAAAGATGCCACTGTTAGACTCACTGCAGCATCTACTTGCTGTTCCACATAATCTTTGATCTGTCCATCTCCATTCCATACTCTTCCAGACATCCACTTAAAATGAACAAATCAGTATATTTCCCACCATGTTTGGAAACTTATTTTCCACTTTTTTTGTCTCTAGACCAACAAGTCTCCATTTCAAAGCACAGGAGCAGGTCACTGTGTAAACTCAATGATACTTTTTCAAGGATAACCCTGGCCAGATTTGTAGGACTCCCAGATATGTTCCAGTAAAGGGAAAATGAATGTTTTCAGGTGTGGTTAAGGGGCATTAAATAGGAGGCTAGGCTAAATTACCCCAGTTGACAGTTTAGCCATACAAGCCATTAAACACAGAGAACTTTCTCGGGGTAAGGCAAGAGAGATGAGGTAGGTAGAAGGGAGTGAGGAAAGAGACACAGGAAGGACTTGAGCTCTTACTGCTAGTTTTGGGAAGAAGGAAGTTAAGAGTCAGGAAATAAAAGAGACTTCCAGACTGATGGTGACTCCAACCAGCAACCAATGAGGACATAGGACATCCTATAGACACAAGGGAATGAGTTCTGCCAAAAACATGCATGTCCCTTGGTAACAATGGTGAGTGTCAGTCACCTTGATTTCACTCTTGTGAGAAATCCTCTTGTTGGAATGAGTTCAGGGAGACAAATCTTTTCTGAATGAAATTATGAGATAATAAGTTTATATTATTGTGAGCTGTTAAATTTCTGGTGATTTGTTATGAGATCAACAGAAAGCCAGTATACATTCTGAATCATAAGATACAAGGGTGACACTCTAGAACTGATATGGAGATCGATACATACTCTGTTTTGTTAATCACTTCCTTGTATTCCTCCCCTAAAACGTATTTCACACTAATGTTGGGATCAAGCCATGATTTTCCATGTCTGCAAAATCTTATGCAGCGGTTCACCCTATTCTTATTGTTTCTTAAGAGTCTTAAGTATTCACCCTTTTAGCACTTTCATGAGTGTGGGGGGGGTGTTTTGAATATGGGAGCGTTTATGCATATTTGTATGTATATGCAGAAATGTATGTAGAAGCCAGAAGTCAACCTTAAGTGTCACCCTATAGTAGCTGTCTACCTTTGTTTTTCTGAGACAAGGTCTATCACTGGTACCTGAAGCCTACCATTTAGTTTTAAGTTAGCAGCTAGGGGTCCTTCTTTGGGGGTCCTTCTTTGGGGGTCCTTCTTTGGGGATCCTTCCTTTTCTGCTTCCACAGCACTGTGATTACAGAAGTGTGCCACCAGGCCCAGCCTTTTTGGGGCACTGGAGATTAAACTTGGGTTCTCATGCTTCTGTGGCAAGTACTTTGTCTATTGAACTAGCTCCCAGGCCCTCTTAATACATTCATAATGAAACTATACATTACTCATTTGCATTAATTACTGTAGCCTCTTAGCAATATCCAGTGATTAGCTATATTTGCTGTTTATTTCTACATATTCTGGGTCTGTGGTTTAGCGTCTTTGGATGTAAAAAATGGTTCTTATTTCTTCAGAAAATAATTAATAAATACATTATTTAAATTTAAGGTTTTATGAAAGAAAAACACTTGAAAATAACTCAGAAAATTGAAAGAACTCTTATAAGACTTAAGATCTGAGAACAACAATGGAAAGATCTGGATGATCTGTAAATCATGTTGTTGTTGCATATTATTATGGTGATTTTTATGACAGATCAGGCACTGGCCATTGTCCTTGCAAAATCAAAATCTTAATTTTGCCAATACACTGAGCATTCTCTTTTTAAAATGCCCACTCATCAAGCTCATAGGGACTGGGAAGAAACGCAGGTGTTAATATAATACCTTAAAATGTATCATTCCCAAGCAGACAACTTATTTACTTGGCCTTGATCAGTTGATAAGATGCATGGTGTGTTGCTAAGATCTCACTTCTTGCAGATCTGACTCCAGAGGATTTCATCATCACACTGAAATATGTTAAGGACAGCAGGCTTTGATAAGCTGGTAATTTTGATAAGCTACATGCTTCTCCACATTCAAGATACTTCGCTAATGGAAGTGACTGGTTGGATAATGAATAGGGTTTAATTTAATTTTAATTCTCCATGTTAAGTGTGCCTAATACATACTATACTCATGCTTTAAGGGTTCCAGTTAAGTTTTGCCTGAAGGTTGCATTGCTTTATATTCTTTGTGTTCATTTTGTTTAAAGTTTATTATAGATAGTAAAGTAATGCTTGTACTTAAAAGTACAAGTTTTTTTTTTAATATTTTTTTTTGTATGTGTATGAATGTATTGTCTGCATTGCAGGTCTGTGCACCCGTGTCGTGCAACGCCGCGGAAGCCAGAAGAGGGTCTCGGATTCCCCTGGAACTGGAGTTCTCCTGGAATTGGAGTCATAGACGGTTCTTAGCCGCCATGTGGGTGCTGGGGATCGAACCCGGGTCCTCTGCAAGAGCGTCGGTGCTCCTAACCGCTAGGCTATCTCTCCAGCCCCCAAAAAGTACAAGTTTTAAGCTTAAATCTTTTGCAAAAGTGACCTTACTATCAATACTACAAATTAGATACATAAAATAAGCAAAACAAACTCATGAAAAAAAAAAAGATGTGAACTAAAGCTATATACTTTTTAGGACATTTTAAGCACCGTCTCATCATGGACTCCATACATTTTGGTGTTTGTGACTGAGCTGAATAACACACGCAGAGTGATCGATCACGGGTAGCCTTGGCAAGAAGTGGTGTGAATGGCCACAGATCAGGACGTGCGTCTGTTCTCTCCTTAGTAATTTGAGAACAGAAGAGGTTCTAACAGTTTGTACTTTATGTAATCAGTAAGAATTCATAGACTGTGGTCACTGAAATTTGGAGCCTATTGTTGAAGCTATTTAATGGACTGTAATAACTGAGTTTTGTGTACACTGTAACTGTGCACAGCAAGGCTTGCCTGCTCTCCTCTCCCTCCTGACATGCCACTGCTTTCTGGACACTTTATTTCCATCCAAATCACAGTTTAAAGTGCAGAACAGGGCATGAATTTGCTCTGTGTGACAAATCTCCACTGTTCAGGAAAAGAGAAGGGCCCAGTTCTCATTTTAGTTATGAAGGGATAATTGGGAGGGTATGCAAAATGCTCAAATTGAGATGTCTGATGAATCCAAATCGAAATGGAAGGGCAATTATTTTGGAAATTTCTGTTCCTAGGGAATTTATGAACAGAACAGAATCACTTCTTTTTAGAATGCTTTGGCCTCATGTGTATATAAAGTACATACTTTTAAGTTTTAAAAATCAATTAAGTTCAAGCTTGCTGCTATGGTTTCAAAGGTTGATATTTTGAAAATTCCAAACTAGATGCTTTTTCTCATCTCCATTTTCTGAATATTAAGCAGTGCTGGGCACTTATTAGATGACCTTGAAAGTGCCCTTTTTGAGCCTTCACCACTTCACTAAAGTAGGCTAATATATGCAGCCACATAGATTCATTAAAACAATCAAAAGTATCTGAACTCTGAAAAATACAAGTACTACATAAAACAAAAGTGCAATTTTCCTAATATGGAATTCAGCTGGATTTAGAAAGCTGCAAACATTTAGTGTCCAAGGAAAAACTCTGACTTATTTCTCACCTACCGAGACAGGCAGTTTCATTTTATTTGTTTGTTCACCTTTTATCAGTGTGAATATCAATCCTTTTGATGGAGACATTAGAAACAAAATAGAAGCCAAGTATTCTGTTTTCCTTGTTGGTGTGATAATACTGTGCAATCTGCCTGGCACAGTGGACCCATCTGGTTCTAAACCTACTCTAAAGCCCAACTTTGTAGTTAATTTTTCAATCTTTAACATTTTCTACACTGTAATCTTCATTCCACTGAATATTTTCAGTGGAAAAGGGAATTGCCCCTTTTGCCACATAATGCGCATTTCCTTCTCAACCTTAACCCCCTAAGAACACCATTCACTTTAGCCTTGACTATTTCTATCCTACATTGGGTTACCTTTTAGAGGCCTCAGTCATGGAATAATATTAGTTTTTCTGAATCATTTTGTAGGCTTCACTTTCTAATATCTAAGTTTCAGATATTGTGCTAATTCCTTGCTTTTTCACAATTTCTCCATAAATGTAGCTTTGTGTACTTTATTAACAACTATGTAGAGAAGTCCAAACCTGGATTACTACTCTGGATTTGCTACCAAGAACTAGAAAATGATCTCAGTCCTTTGGTGAACTGATTAGGGATTGCTTGCTCCTAGAACATCTTCTGAGTGAAATAACAAAATAGAAACTAGAAAAAAAAAAAAGGGTTCAAGAAATGAAGTGTAACCAGACATAGAGGAAGAAGAGTATTTTTGTAAAAAAGTAAGGGAGGCCATGCTTTATATAAAAAAATTCGTACTTTATTATCAAGCCTTTCATTGAGCTGAGCAAGAAAACTGTATCCTGCCCAGGATGACCACAAATGGTTATGAAAATGTATTCTACCTCCCCAGGCCAATCAGGGAAGAAATTTTAAATTGCAATGAATGAGCTGTGTTTCCTTCTGTAGTTGATAAAGTCTGCTTCATAGGGCCCACACCTCAGGACAGGTATTTAAGATAAGAAATAGTTAAGTAAATTTAATTTCACAAACTTTCTTTTTAGCTTTTGTTAGCTTTGGAACAGAAAGGGCTATAAAATTGCATTTATTCTTATCAGTTTACACTTCAGCATTGTGACAATTATAAGATCCCAAATTGCTTGTTCGGTTAATTTTTGAAAATTTAATTGAATTTATTTTTTATTTTTTTTAATTTTATTTATTTCTGTATGTGTATGAATGTACTGTCTGCATGCAGGTTTGTGCACCCGTGTCGTGCAATGCCGCGGAGGTCAGAAAAGGGTCTCGGATTCCCCTGGAACTGGAGTTCTCCTGGAATTGGAGTTTCAGATGGTTTTCGGCCTACATGTGGGTGCCGGGGATCGAACCCAGGTCCTCTGCAAGAGCGGTCGGCGCTCTTAACCGCTAGGCCATCTCTCCAGCCCCAATTTAATTGAATTTAATAGAATGGTTTAATTATTTTTTGTGTATGAATGTGTTTCCTGCATACATGTAAGTGTACCTGTGTTGCCCAATGCCTGCAGAGGTCAGAAGAGGTTATCAGATCTTTCTCGGAACTGGAGTTATGGACGGCTGTTAGCCATCAGGTGGGTGCTGGGAACTAAACCTGTGTCTTCTTCAAGAGCAGACAGTGCTCTTATGACCACTGAGCCATCTCTCCAGCCCCAAGTGAATTTTATAACTAGCATAAAAGTGATTTTATAACTAGCATGAAAGTGACAGATTTCCCTGTGACATTTTCATACATAGTTTATGTTGATACCTACTCCACACCCTTCTGTCCTGTCTTCCTGCCTGCCCCTGTCCCTCCTTGTACACTTCTACCTTTCATTCTTCTTCCTACTTTCAAACCCCCTAGACACATACATGCTCCTTCTTTAAAGCTTCATTTTTCCACCCATATAATAGGTCTCTTTGTAATTTCCTGGCTTCCACCACACTCGCTCTGACATAAATGCAAGAGAGACTCCAAGTTCATCATCAGCATGAATGATAACTTTTACCCGAGTGTCACATGGGCCGTGCCCGTCAGTGAGAGCAACGTGGCCAAACTGACCAACATCTACCGGGACCAGAGCTTCACCACGTGGTCAGTGGCTACCAACACCTCCACCAATGACATGATCATCCTTCAGACACTGCACTGGCGCATGCAGGTCAGCATCGAGGTGAACCCCAACCGGCCCCTGGGCCAGCGTGCCCGGCTGCAAGAGCCCATCGCCCAGGACCAGCCCAAAATCCTGAGCAAGAATGAACCCATCCCGCCCAGCGCCCTGGTCAAGCCCAATGCCAATGATGCTCAGGTCCTCATGTGGCGGCCCAAGTATGGGCAGCCCCTGGTGGTGATTCCGCCCAAGCATCGGTAACAGCCAGGCCGCCACGAGGTCAGACTCACTAACAAGTATTACTGCTCAGAAGGAAACCCAGATGCCCTCTCCGGTCATTCAGAAAAATACAACCATTCTACCTTGTCCAGGGAAAAAAAAAAAAGAATATATAAGGTAGGATTATCATGAGAGAAAACATACAGCATTTGTCCTTCTGGGCCTAGACTACCCAACTTAATCCATTTTCTAGTTCTGTATGTTTTCACCCAATTTTCATAATTTCATCTTTATTTATGACTGAATAAAATTCTATTGTGTATATGTAGAACATTTTCATTATCTAATCATCTGTTGATGGACCACTAGACAGATTTGTTTTCTTTGCTATTGTGAGTAGCAATGAACAGGGATGAACCAGTCTCTGTGGTAGGATAGAGAGTCCTTTGGATGTGTATCTAAGAATGGTACATCTGAGTCTGAGAAACCTCCAACTCATTTCTGTAGTGGCTGTGCTAGTGATGACAGGCAATTGAAGAGCTTCTAATGTTACTGCTTGAAAGTTTGAGCTGCCTCTTTAAGACTATGCCTCTTCTACCAATTCCTTAACATTGCCTACTTTATAGATTCCATGCTTTAGTAAGGGAGTATGCAGTTAAATTTCAGTTGTGGCCTTTTGAAATTCAGTGACACTGAAATCTCTACTATCCTGTATTGAATACACTTAACAGTCATGTTGGACTAGCTTGTCCTCATTGACTTAGATTAGAGTACTTTCTTCCTTTATACTTTATGAAGATTGAGCTCTTTAATGAATGTTAGACTAGACTCCCATATACCAGCTGACTGTACCAGTCTTCCACAGGGTCATTGTGATAAAAAATGTCTCATGCTAAACATCTCTGAATAAAGAAAGGTAAAGGCACAGTAGATCTTCTGGTTCTCAGTGAGAGGAAAGGCTGAACCTCCAAGGAGATTGCAATTTGTGGCAAGGAGAAATTTCCATTTCAAATGTTTCTTCAACATATACCTCATTTTTGAGGCTGACGTAGAAGGGGCTTGTAGAATTTCTACCATGTCCAAGCACATAACAAAGTTTCTGTTAATTCTATGGAAATTCTGCCTCATACCCAATTGTTCTCAGTGAGTTGGTGTTGCTTCGGGACACTCATTCCCTACACCGAAATAACAAGACAAAAATTCAGGAACATGTGTGTATTAGTCACTTTTCTGTTGCCGTGATAAAACCACCATGAGCAAGGGAAATTATAAAAGGAAGAGTTTATTTGAGCTTATGATTGACGGTTCCAGGGAATCAGAGTCCATTGTGGTGGGAAGCATGGTGGCTGGGGCTGGAGCAGCAAGCCGAAGGGCACATCTCGCAATGAGCACAGGAAGCAGAGAGAGCGACTGGAGACTGCAAGGCTTGTTAAACTCACTAAGCCTGTCCCCAATGACGTACTTCCTAGTGCAGCTTTCAGATCCAAACTGTACATTCTGCATTTCTTTCTGCCCCATCTGCTCTTCTTCACTGTAGATATGTGCAATATTCACCATTAATAGCCATGCCACCATTTCTATATTAGGCTGTCTTGAAATATCCTCTGCCAAAGACATTAGTCCATTGCTTTTCAATTTAGCATCAGGCAAGCATTTGGGCTGTGAGCAAACTGCTGCCAGACTCCTTATCAAAATATCCCCGTTGCTGCCTAAGTCTTTATTTTCCTCTGGAACTACATTTTTTTGCAGCAGTGCTTTCTTCCAGGCTTCTACTAGAATGGCCTGTTAAGCCCTGCTTACAGTAGTTAACAGCTTTTCTAGCCCAAAGTTCCAAAGTCTTCCACATTTCTCCAAACATCCACATGGTCAGGTTCTTCAGAGCCGACAGCCCACTCTCTGGTACCAAATAACTGTATTAATCACTCTTCTGTTGCTATGATAAAACCACCATGACCAAGGGAATTTATAAAAGGAAGAATTTATTTGAGCTTACTATTGACAGTTCCAGGAAATCAGAGTCCATTGTGGTGGGAAGCATGGTGGCTGGAGCTGGAGCAGCAAGCCAAGGGTCACATCCCGCAATGAGCACAGGAAGCAGAGAGAGTGACTGGAGACCGCAAGGCTTGTTAAACTCACTAAGCCTGCCCCCAAAGATGTACTTCCTCCAGCATGGCCACACCTTCTAAGACCTCCAAGAACAGTGCTACCAACTGGGGACAAAATGTCTGAACACTTAAAGCCTATGGGGGACACATTCAAACCACCACAATGTGAGACATACATTTTGCATATTTATGATCCATTGGAAGTGGCCAGAGGTAATACTCTCACTTTTAAGTTGAGATGAGTGATTTTTCATTTTTTTTCTGAAGACCACACTGCCTGTTAATGGCAAACAGCAAAGCTAAGTCTGGAGACAAGATCTCCTACTGCTCATTGCAGTAATTGCTTCTCATTATTCTGAATATTGCTTTTAGATTTGTTGACAGTAGCCACTTTATCTAAATGGCTGTGTTGTTAATATATGGACCCTTTCTTCCTTGAAGGCATCTGAATTGCTTCCTGCTTTTATTAACTTGGTATGTTTGACCTCCATCAAAGCATTTAAATATGTAAAACATTCCTCATTCTCCAAAAGCCTGGAGGAAGTCTCCTTTTTTGAGATAGTACCTTATGTAGCTCAGGCTGGCCCTGAATTTAATATGTAGGTGAAAATGACCTTAAACTTCTGATCCATCTGTCTTTACCTCCCAAGTGCTGGGGTTATAGTATGTACTACCACATCTAATATTCCAAGAACATACCAAATATATATGGTGCTGGGGACTGAATCCAGGGCTTTGTGCATGCTAAGCAAGCACTCTACCAAGTGAGCTACATCTACCTACAGTTCCTGCCCTTGATGTGTTCATAGCCTTTGCAAGTGAATTATTGGCCACTGAATATATTCACATAAGTATGATGTTTAGATGTACATTTTGCAGATACTAGTTTGGGGATCAGAAAATAGAAAGAAATATTCATAAGGTTAATTTGTACTGGTGATAAAAAAAGATTAACTCTAAAGTCATGTTTATGTAACCAGAGGAAAATGTTAAAACAGAGGTTGGATATTTTGTATGATTTATATAGATCCTTTAATTAGTTTGTGAAATATAAATCCACTAGAAGAAATAGAAAATCTGCTCTTAGACACAAGACTGTAAGCTCATTTATTTTAAATTAATTGTATTAGATGTTATATTTAGAATTTTTACTTATTAAATGATAATATCATACCATTAATTTCATCATGCTGAAAAATATCTGCTTCTACCTGGTGGCAACAATTTATCAGAGTACTGAGCTGCAAACTTAGCCAGAGTTAAATTGGTTGGGGACTGACAGGTAGTTTCTTTAAAATTAAGAATGATGAAATACCATTACCTATATTATCTGTTGTTAGCATTTCTGCTGGTAATATAAACATAGATTTCACTTAGAAACTTTTTAAATAAAAATTTCACTGAACTAATTCAGAGTGAAAATTTTAGTATCTACAATATGCTTTGCAAGAGTCCCAAAGAGTATGGCCCCTACATTTTTTTTTTTTTTTTGACAAATTTTTCAGTGACAAGATTTTTTTTAATTTATTTTTATTGATGCTTTGTGTATTTCATACATCATTTTCCAATTCAGTTCAGGCATATATCCCCTTCCCTTCCCCCCCCCACCCCTACCCATCGCAGATCATGCATTCTGCTGTAAGTTTTCTGCATCTTTCTCTGCTTTTTTGTTTTGTTTTGTTTTCATTTTTTTTTAACAATAGGTGATAATTTGTGAGTACAAGCATCCTTCATGTAAAACCAATTTGCAAGCAGTTGTGCCCAAACCCACACAGCTCTTGGGTCCCACCATCCTGAAAGGGGGGGCTTGTATGTTCAATCAAGTTGATCAAATGAGTGTCCAGTCTATATTGTTGTAGTTTCACCATTAACCCCAATCGAAGCCCTTACATTCTACCACGCCCCCTCTTCCGCAGATTGTTCCCTAGGCTTAGAAAAGGGGCACAGGTGGATGAGAAGCAAAACACTCTACTTTCTCTGGAGCTGATGTCTTGGTCTCTAGTCAGTTCTGGCTGTTTTCTTTCATGGGCTGCCAGCTTGTCCAGGCTTAAGACTTTTAAAAGATACTATGGACTTTAAGTGTTTGGATTTTTTAAGAACTGTGGGGCTTTTAAGGTTGTACTGTCTTATGTTGTTTTATTAATGTTAACATCATATATTGGGGACAAGAAATGGAAAGGCTGTGGTTTAATAGAGATGTGTTTTGCATGTCAAGTTGGCAAGGGTCAGTTGTGCTGGATAGTTTTAGTATTAACTTGACACATCTGGGTTAAGGGAGCCTCAGTTGGGGAACTGGCTCCATTGGACTGGCCAGTGGCCAAGTTTGTTGAATATTGTCTTGATTGTTGATGAACTGTGACCTGGGAGACACAAATAAACCTTCACCCCCCCCAAAAAAAAGAATTCCTTCAGTAAAAATTGGCTGAGGTCCAATATTGTTTATAAGACACCGTCTTATCCTGTCAGCAGAATAGGTCCTGACCATTCCTTGATAGAACCTGTGCAGTTCAGAGAATGTGCTCACTTCTATTCCAATTTGATCTGGTAATACAAGTGTCAGTGAATTTGCAGTTAAGCTTGTAGATTGCTCTGGGGAATCCCACTGCTACTTTCTCATAACACCTCATTTGCCTCTTCTAGAACTTAGCTATTATTTAGCTGTGGTCACCATCCATCCCAGGATCCATAGCATTGACTGTCTCCTAGTAGGATGCTGACTCTATGTATGTTTGTTGAATGAAAGAGCAAGTGCATATGATACACTAAAAAAAATGAAAGCTATTCAGATAAAAATTAAATATATAATAGTTTGTGTTTCTATTTTTGAGAATTTAATGGAAATTTAAAATTGCCTTCAACTAATAGAGAATTGATAAATTCTGCAGAGAGGAAGGCCATTAAGGAAATCGAGAAACTCAAATATTTTGCTTCATTTTTTAAAATGCTGTTAAAGAAAATCAGACTTAAGCCAGAAATTTTAATGGAACATTTAGTTTTTAGTAGCACTTAGCTATAAATCACTTTAAAATAAATTATGACATTTGCATGAATTTACACAAAATACAACTTACATGATAAAAACCATAATATAATTTTAATTAGGGGCAATTGCAAAAATAATTCTAAACAATCTGCACCCTTAAAGAGAATTATCACTTCTCTTCATCTGTGCCAAAGGTTTGTAAATGCAACATATTTTTAATATTTCATTTTTATTATTTTTACTTTATGTGTACTAGTGCATTGCCTGCATATATAAATGTCCCAATGTCCTACAATGCCCACAAAGGTCAGAGAGGGCATCAGATCCCCTGGAACTGGAGTTATGGACAGTTGTTAGCCCTCATGTGGGTGCTGGGAACTAAATCCAGGTCCTTTGCAAGAGCAGTCGCTATTCTTAACTGCTGAGCTGAGCCATCTGTCTAGCCCCTATAACGTATTTTTATTTTGTTATTATTCATTATAATTCCTAGCAAAACTCCTATTTCATCAAAAACCTTTCTGTTTATTTATATAGCTTATCATTATTGCCGAATAATTCCTTTGTACCTAATATTAATTTCTTCTTTCAAATGGCGACTGCTAACTTCTATGGGTAATTTGGGAAGAACAAACAAAGATAAATTCTAATGAATACAGCAGCTTCTATAACTTTGTGTCCTAGTCTGGATCACTGAGGACAGTCATGTCCTACAGAGAGTAGTTAGCAGGATTTATTCATTGCAAATGCCATTTCTAGAGTCCTTAATGGCACATTGTTATTTTCAACCTTCAACTATTGGCAAATCATAACCTCACAGAAATGTGTTGTCTGTGAATTTGAAATTCTAGTACCAAATTAAGGAGGTCAGGAACTTGGCTGCACTGAATGAAATTCTGGTTCCTAGCATTAAATAAAACAACACACAGACATAACTAAGAGCTCAGCTGTTCCTGCAAGCTTGCCTGAAATAAAGTCATGCCTACAATTGCACCTTGCTATCCAGATAGTAGGACTTAGGCTCCCAGTTTTGAAGGAATTACATCAGAGCCCTGCTGAGCTCACAAAATATCACTGTTTTCTTCCCCCAGTCATTCTCAAATAAGTGGAGTACTTTATTCAAGAAAGGAATAGTGAGAATGGAAGAGGATATCAGCTTAACCATTTCTGCAAAGAATATAGTCTTTCATATTCAAAGGAGTCTAGTTTGTAGTCATCATACACTTAAGGAGGGAGGAGAGACCTAGTCATTATTTATTTGAGCTTTAACTTGAAAATATGGCTATCTTACCTTTTACCCTGTTCAACACATTGTAGGAGGATGAATAATTTATAGATCTTTGAGTCTTTCTTAGCAGAAAAACTTGGTGATAGCTTTCAGCTGTTTACCTTACCATCTAAATTATGCCTTTGAACATGAAAATTGACTCCATTTTTTCTACTTCAGTAACCCAAGGCATGTTCTTCCAGCTTCTTATTATGTGGCATTCCCATAGGTCTAACCGTCCTCTTTCTACTTCACTCTACACTTCTCTAATCTACCAGGTGACTTCTGACAGAGCCTTGCTTGCTTGTTAGTATATATCAGTTAAATAAAGTAAGTCATAACCTTGAATTTCAAAGGAAAATATTATAAAGTTCTGCAAAGACTATTTTGCACTTTGAAATAGCTCATGGATTTGAACTGGCAGATTCAGTTAAGTACAAGTGTTGTTGAAGATTGAATTCTTGTGGCAATGAGGGTCATTTTATGTGGTTACAGTTTTCAGATCTAAATATTTTCACTTGCATTCTTTCTAATATAAAACACATAAATATGTAGATTCAACTTTTCTGACATGAATTCATTTCGTGAGAAACCAGCAAACTGCTTTCTCTGACTCTTTTACTTAATTATCAGAGTTAATGGATAGCTAGTGACCCTTTCCTTGGGTAAACAAGTTGTGAATTTTTTCAACCTGAATTCAACAGTGAGATGATAATTATATTCTATGACATGTTTCAGCACAACAGCATAATTCAAATGTTTTTAAATACTGCACATGTGCAGCAGAAATGAGTTATATTTGTGGACCACTGGCACTCTTATTAGAAAGAAAAATACTATTTGATTACAGGATCCATTGTGCTGTGTTGAAGCAAACCCAAGTTCAACAACTGAATAGAACATATTTTCAGCAAATTTATGTACATAAAAGTTTGCAACATCTCTTCCTTTTTTTAAATTACATTTATTCACTTGTGTATGTAGATGTGTATATATACACGTGTGTATGTGTGTGTGTGTGTGTGTGAGAGAGAGAGAGAGAGAGAGAGAGAGAGAGAGAGAGAGAGAGACCCTGTGCAGGTCAGAGGACTACCCACTGGAGTCGTTGGTTGTTCTCTCTTTCCGCTCTGGCAATCATGTTTGGTGCTAGGCACCTTTATCATCCTGCCAGACTCCTTTTCCTTTGGATTAAATAGCAAAACTCAGTTGGATAGGAAGATGCTGAAATGAACCCAAGGCCTCATAAATGCTAAAAAAATCACTCCATGACTGAGCTTACACAGCCCCAGTAACAGAACATCTTCATTAACGAAAATATTAATTGGAAACCTACCTATCATCTCCATAGTAAGGAGGAGCATTGTAGAAATAAAGGGAGGGGCAGGAACATAATCCCAGCACCCATCCTTCCTTCTCCTAGATGCCATTCCTCTTCATGCAGGACTCAAGAAAACACAGAAAACAAAGGCAGAGAAGGAAACTTGACTCTACTACCTATTTGATGTTATTTATAATATTTTATGATCTGGGGAACAAAAAGTAAAAGTTCTTCCCTTAAAAGGCTGTGGCTTCAAAAACTAAAATTTGCATCTGCTATACATAGAAACTGGAAACTGATTAAGAACACTAAGAATAAGAGAAGAGGTTCCCTGAGTCATCTTTTCTGATTTAGATGTTTAAATTGAAATGATTTCAAATTAGACACTAACTGATAGCAAGTTGCTAAATATAGTGACTTGACTAACTTTGAGAAGCTCTTATGCTATGTGTGTTAACAGGTGCATAGAAGATAAAAAGAAATGGATGGAGCCATACTTTAGCAACATCTGGAGAGGATATTTAACTTGTATTCCTCACAAACTAGTCTGATTGCCTTTTATCTTTAGCTCCAGTTTTTAGTAAGTGCCATGTATGCAACACAATTGCTTTAATCTCTGTTACATATGAAATATTTATATGTCAGCTTTCAATGGTATGAGTTGCATAAATCATGCAAACTGATGAGGGATTACTGACAACTTTTAGATATATTTCAGTTAGGATGGTCCATAAGTTGGAAATAGTGAGGCTGCTCAAAGTGGGCTTTATAATGTCCTCTCCTTTTCCTGTTAATGCTGATTTGTACTGATGAGCACAGGAGATAGAAACTAGTCAAACAGTTTGGGACAGCAGCCTGGAAAAGTTCTTGTCCTAGACTATGAGCCATAATGTCCTTGGTTCCAGGATGACTGAGGTCAGGGATGCCAGGAGGAAGGTTGGGTCTGTCTTCCTCTCTTCCCATGAATGAGCACCCCCAACATGATCTACACACAAGGACATACCAGACCTGGGAGGAGGCATCTAGATATGCCTTGGGTAGACCAACTGGACTGGACCGGCTACTTCACTGTGCCTCACCTCAGTTTCTACCATCGGTCTTATAGACACCACTACACTAGTATCTTGATAGAATCCAAATTCTGAGGAGCCGCTCCTGGTGTACCAGATCTCAGCCTTCTTTCTCTTAAGCTACAATTTATAATGAAAATCCTGTCCTGTTTTTCTTTTCTTTTTTTGAGACAGGGTCTCACTACATTGCCTTGGTCATCCTAGAACTCACTCTGTAGATGAGACTGACCTGGATCTCACAGAGATCTGCTGGCCTCTGGCTCCTGAGTGCAGAGATTAAAGGTGTGTGCAACCCCACAGGGTCCATTAATACTTCTTTCTATTAATACTTTTTATTAAAACTCCTCCATCAATTAACCGTGAATTCTTTAAATTTAAAAGAAAATAACCCAGAAGCCACTGACCGAAAGTTTAGTGGGAACGTTAACGTCCAGCATGATAACTCTTGAGTTAAAACTTAAGTGACGTGTGAGAGAAAGCCTCCATTCAACTCAGTCACACCCTGCTTTTCCCACATCGTTATGATGGGAATGTTTCTCAGTTAATTAAAAAGTACTTTCATATATACCCACAAACTAATCTTTGTATTACAAATATGTTGATTGAGAAATATTTTAAATAAGCCACTACAGTTCTGGAAATAGATAATTCATATACTAGATCCTAATCTTTTAGTAAATAGGAGGAAATTAGATGTTTGAACAGTTTAATGAAGAAAGGATAAGGAGTTCCACTTAGGAAGTACTTGATGTATTTTCCACATTAATAATTCATTTCCTAGTTGTTGCTCTCTTAATTTAAACCTAGGATGTGTTCAGGTGATGTAGCTAAGTGGTAGAGCAAATACATAGCATGGGGACAGCCTTTAACCACCAGGACTGACAAAAATAAGAGGTGGCTGAGGAGATGGGACAGCGGTTATGAGCATTAGCGGCTCTTGCAGAGGACCAGTGTTCAGCTCCCAGCACCGGCATGGAGGCTGATAGCCATCAGTAGGTCCAGTTCCAGGGGATTTTCTGCCCTCTTCTGGCTTCCCTGGATATGTCACATACACTTATATGCAGGCAAAAATACATACAAAAAAGCTGGCCTTGTGACCTGGTCAGCCAGCTTGCAAGAAATGGAAGGAGTGTGCCGGTCCATGTGGGAAACCTCATTGTGTAGGATAAACCCTTCACTGATCACAGATGCTTCCATATTGCTGTAAAAATTCTGAACTCTGGACTTGGCAAGTAAGAAAGAAAATAATTGGTGAGCCATGTTAATGACCCCATGGCTGTACAGGGGGCCTGGAGAATTGGTTCAGGGACTTAAAACATGACTCTTGGTCTCCTTATTTTCTTAAGAATCTCGGTGCTTCTTTGTTGATCTCAAAATTCTGAACTCAAGGCAAAAGAGGGGAAATAACCGGAGAGTGAAGATGTTGAAATGCTGCAGGCACTGTAACAGTAGGGATGGGATCTGTGGAGGTGGCTCTTGGTACAAGGACTTAAACCATTACTCCTAGCCACTTCATTTTATTAGAATTTTGGTGAGATAGTAACCCCTGCAGTGTGCTGAGCTGTGCTAGACTGTATGCTCATGAAAGCTCTTTAGGCAAGGGGGACAGGCAGCAGACATAGCCAGGAAGGGGTTGTGACCAGCCCATAGTGCCACACCCTGGCACACTTATGCTGGGGCCTAGACCTGTGAGCAGCCAGCACACAGTGCACTCATGGTTGGTCCGGCCATTATCAATACCCGCTGGCTGTCAAGACCTGGCTGCAGTGGACAAAGGCAGTAGGTCCTGAGCAGTCTACTGATTACAGGAAATAAGCTACAGGGAACACTGGTGCAAAGCTGTCTTGTGAAACTGTGAACCATCCCAGCTGCCACTCAGAGAATCTTGGGTTGGAGCCTTACGAGCTAACCGCTGCCTGCCACGAGGACCTAGCTTCTGCTAATATCCACAGTGAAACCCTGTGGGGATCAGCCTGTTGGAGAGTGCCTTGGACCATGGTGGGGCAATTGTGCTGAGAGAGGCCCTGAAAACAAAGTATAACCTGCATTTACTTGGGCTGCAGAAAACTGACAGATGAGAAAGTTCAAGCAATCTGATAACTGAAGAAGAGAGAAATCCCTACTGGAAAATCCTAAGCCGTGTAAGAGAAACAGAAAACAAATGAAAATTCTATTCCAAGAAACTTGGGTGTATTCTGACCCAAAACCACATGCAAAGGAAAGGGAGTGGGCCCAGACAACGTGGTGCACACCTTTGATCCCAGCACTTAGGAGGGAAAGGCAAGCAGATCTCTGGTTGGGGCAAAAGGCAAGCTATCCAGGCCACCTAGGACTACAAAGTGACCTTGTCTCAAGAAAACTAAGAAATCAGTCAATCAAAAATAAGTACAAGACTTTATATCTATTATTGTAATGTTGCTATTATGTAATGATCAGGACTTCTATTGATGTCCTACTTTTCTCAGTAAAATATGAAATATAAAAATATATAAAATATGAAAAAGTCTAATTACTCATCTGCTTTTGTGTATTTCTCTGGCCTTTATAGTACAAATTGAGGGTTGCCAGTGCTCTAACAGAACAATTGTTTCTGAACACATGAGCTTGGGGTTGCCAGGTGTCAGCACTGAGATGTTGATTACACTTGGCAACATGTTTACCGGGAATTTATTTATGCAGTTTGATGGCACTGTGAGGTATGTTCATTCTAACCCAACGCAAGCCTCAAAAGAGTGGTGCAGGTAACATAATCACAGGATATCCCTCCCTCATTTCCTCTGCAATGCTAGCTTTTAATGACAATTACTAAAGTAAGAAGAGTAAAAAATGTCAAGAAGTTTATTAGATACCAGCTAATAATCTAATTGACCACCAGAATGTGACTTACGTGAATTACTCATGAAATCAGAATGAAATATAGATTTCTATAGTGGAAAAAAATAAAATCCACCATGACTTTTAAAGCAACCCATTCGGGAGTCCTGCTGCATCTCCCCACACGCCCAACTTCCCTCACTTCCTTCCCTGCCTCTTCCTTTCGTCATCCCCCGCCCCTTCCTTTCGTCATCCCCTGCCCCTTCCTTTCTTCATCCCCTGTCCCTTCCTTTCTTCATCCCCTGCCCCTTCCTTTCTTCATCCCCTGTCCCTTCCTTTCTTTATCCCCTGTCCCTTCCTTTCTTCATCCCCTGTCCCTTCCTTTCTTTATCCCCTGTCCCTTCCTTTCTTCATCCCCTGTCCTGTCCTTTCTTCATCCCCTGTCCCTTCCTTTCTTCATCCCCTGCTCTTTCCTTTCTTCATCCCCTGTCCTTTCCTTTCTTCATCCCCTGCCCCTTCCTTTCTTCATCCCCTGTCCCTTCCTTTCCTCATCCCCTGCCCCTTCCTTTCTTCATCCCCTGCCCCTTCCTTTCTTTATCCCCTGCCCCTTTCTTTCTTCATCCCCTGTCCCTTCTTTTCTTCATCCCCTGTCCCTTCCTTTCATCATCCCCCACCCCTTCCTTTCTTCATCCCCTGCCCCTTCCTTTCTTCATCCCCTGCCCCTTCCTTTCTTCATCCCCTGCCCCTTCCTTTCATCATCCCCCTGCCCCTTCCTTTCCTCATCCCCTGTCCCTTCCTTTGGTCATCCTCTGCCCCTTCCTTTCTTTATCCCCTGCCCCTTCCTTTCATCATCCCCCTGCCCCTTCCTTTCATCATCCCCCTGCCCCTTCCTTTCCTCATCCCCTGTCCCTTCCTTTCGTCATCCCCTGCCCCTTCCTTTCGTCATCCCCTGCCCCTTCCTTTCTTTATCCCCTGCCCCTTCCTTTCTTCAACCCCTGTCCCTTCCTTTCTTCATCCCCTGCCCCTTCCTTTCTTCATCCCCTGTCCCTTCCTTTCTTCATCCCCTGTCCCTTCCTTTCTTCATCCCCTGCCCCTTTAGTCATCCCCTGTCCCTTCCTTTCTTCATTTCCTGCCCCTTCCTTTCTTCATCCAGTGCCTCTTTACCACTTTTCTTCTCTCCCTGGCTCTCTTTTCTAATCCCATTTCCACCCTTACTTTCCATTCCCATCCTCTCTCTTCAACACCCTGTACTTCCTACTGTTCATATTTCCTTCCTCTAATATTTCTGTCTGTCCCTCCCTTCCTCCTTCCCTGTCTCCCTCTCTTTCTCCCCCTTTCTTCCTTCGACTCTCCCTCTCTTCCTTCCCCAGGTGCCATTTTTAAGTTAAAAATCTTGAAGCCAGGACATGCCTTTAATCCCAGCACTTGGGAGTCAGAGGCAGGTGGATCTCTGTGAGTTCAAGGCCAGCCCGGTCTACATGGCCAGCTGGAGCTACAGGGAGGGAGACCCTGTCTCAAAAAGACCAAAAAAAGAATCTTGAAATGATTTTTGACCATTCTCTTTAACAGCCTTAACATTTCCTTATGTGAAGACCATTAATGATAAGCTTTCTCTTCTGCAATCCAGTCCTTACCCCATAATATCCAAGCCTTCATTAAGAATCCTTTGATTTGGAGCTAGAGAGATGCCTCAGGGATTACGAGCACTGGCTGCCCTTACAGAAGCCCTAGGGTTCAATTCCCAGCACCTCCCCACATAGCAACTAATGGCTGCCTGTAACTCCATTTCTAGGGGATCTGATGTCCTCTTCTGACCTCCAGAGGCATTGCACTTACATACATGCAGGCAAAACACTCACACACATGAAACAAAAATAACAAATAAAATATTTAAAAGAATTCTTTGATTTTTTTCATCTTAGCCTAAGGTTACTGAAAGAAAATAGCATCCAGCCCATAACTGACTTGCTAAAAATAGTCACCTGTTGCCTAGTGTCTACTTTGAGAGGTGTACATTCCAATGAAATTGGAAATTCTTTCTGTGTATAACTGAGGTTTGAATATAAATGCAGATCTCTTATTTATCCTTATTGCTTTTCATTTATTGGAGCTGGTTCCTTTGGTCCATCCTGTCAGAGTAACTTTGAGTATCATTTATCACCTCCATTTATCAACATCATATTAGGTGAACATGTCTGAAATGTTACCATCTAAGTTTACAGTGAAAACACAGAATGACTCAGCCAGTGAAAAAATGCCCAGCTGCACAACTCTCCAACCAACAGTCCATTCTTAAGACAATAATCAAATTCTAAACCAACCAGCTTGGTTCACAAAAGTCAGATTCTGCAGAATAATAGTGTATTGGCAAGTTTCATCAAAGATTTATTAAAATCAAGACATGCATGCTTCTAGGATTACAATGGTGCACAAACCCAGAACAATGAAAGCAGAGATGAGACAATTCCTATAACATTGAGCAGATGCATTGAGCTCACCTCATTAACTCCAGCATACATATCTATGTTGTGCTGGAGTTTATACAATTTTGTTTCCTATTTTCTAGTTAGACACAAAATTATTAAAGATGTTATTATCATCCACTTTCAAATCAGGCCTTGATATGTTAAAAATAAATAAGACAGTTTGGGAAAGCTACATGGTTTCAAAGTGCTTTTATCATTTGGCTTTCTTTCTGAAGTGGATTATTCATTAACAAGCAACGAATCAAGGAAACAATCAACAAAGCTAACAGAAATTCTGCATTTGCTATGAAAGAATTTGTTGAATTCACTGAAATATATAGTCTTCTGAAGTAAAATAGACTACAAGTCATAAATATTCAAGAAATTAAGACTCGTCATTACAGAGTTCAGTATTAGTGAAAACAAGATACCTTATCTCACACAGTCTACACAAGGAATAGCTAGCTACTAATA
This sequence comes from Rhizomys pruinosus, assembly GCA_009823505.1. Lineage (NCBI taxonomy): Eukaryota > Metazoa > Chordata > Mammalia > Rodentia > Spalacidae > Rhizomys > Rhizomys pruinosus. The sequence goes on from VZQC01012652.1 coordinate 1,852,268, forward strand.
TCCACTACCGGAAATTATGAGGACTGAAGCTTCACTTATAGGGAAATTCCAGTTTGCTCTCCTCTAGGATGTTTCTCAGTCACACCGTTTCTGTCCTTTCAGAGATGGGAGTATGTTCCTCACTTAGCATAATTCTGGTGGCATTGTTAGTTGAGGCATACTTCTGTGCTTGTTTAAATGAGAATGTCCGCATAGGCTCCAAGTATTTGAAAACCTGGTGCCAGTTGGTGATGCTGTTTGTGGAGGATCGGGAGGTTCGGCCTTGCTGTAGGAAGCACCTCACTGGAGGTGGGGTTTGAGCGATGATAACCTTGCCTGGATTTCAGCATCTTTCTCTCCATCTCTCTCTTTTCTGAACCTGCTTGAAGATATGAGCCCCCAGGTTTCTGTTTCAGCCACCCCTCCTACCATTCCTCCTACCCCCTGGAACTGTAAGCCACATTAACTCTTTTTCTATAACCTTTCTTAATCATGATGTTTTATTACAGCAATAGAAAATTAACTAATACAGCATCTTGAACTCAATCTGAGCATCAAATCAGTGTGTAGGTAGCATGACAACAGATAGGTAGTTTTCCTATATCTTTTTTCAGAATCTTTGCTTAGTCATTCTTGCTAATAGGGTGGGCCTGTGACTCTAAGTGTTCTGCTTTCTTCTAGATACAGCATAGTAAAACAAGCTAACAAGGTACAAGCAGAAACAAGAGGCAATGAGCAGTGAAAATTAGACCTGCACCTAGGTTGCCTGAGGCTAGACAGTTACAGATTCCTTTTAAAATGGGCAACAATCTAGATTGAGTTGGATTTTTTTCATAGGTGCCTGGAAGTCTTCTAATTAAGTTGTCCCCTGTTTCTTAAAATTCCTTTTTTATACTTATTTATTTATTTTTTTTGTCTTTTTGAAACAGGGTTTCCCTATAGCCTCAGCTGGCCTGGAACTCACTGTGTAGACCAGGCTGGCCTTGAACTCACAGAAATTTGCCTGCTTCTGTCTCCCAAATGCTAGGATTAAAGTTGTGTGCCACCACACCTGGCTTATACTTATTTTTTTATTAACACAGATATATCTGTTTAGTAAATGTCCCCTACTATTTTAAAGATTTACACACACACACACACACACACATTTGTGTGTGTGTGTGAGTTTAGTTGACATTACCCTGCATTGGGTATAATGGCGTATAATGCTTCACTCAGAAGCCATAGGTCACCAGATTACAAAGCTAGTGCCAGGTATGGGATGCCTCCCATCAGCTCTGTGTGTGTGTGTGTGTGTGTGTGTGTGTGTGTTTGTGTAAGCGCACCCCTGTCATGCATTGCCAGTGGACTTCAGAAAAGGGAGTCAGATCCCCTGGAACTGGAGTTGCAGAAAGTTGTTAGCTGCCATGTGAGTGCTGAGAATTGAAGCCAGGTCCTCTGCAAGAGCATTCAGTGCTTTTAACCACTGAGCCATCTCTCCAGCCCCATCTCTGGATGGATTGAAGCTGTTGGTCACAGATGTTCCAGAGACCACTCCACACAATGTAGGCTGTTGCCACTGCTCATAGGTGTTGCCCATCTTAATTTGATGGTAAGACCCTATTGCTGAAGACACCTCACCTTTTTATCACAGAACATGGACAAATCAAGATGGAAGATAAGGAAACTTCCTCCTTACTGGGTAGGCTACATAGTTCCAGAAAGTTCTGTGTAGGTTGCTAGGGGAGAAAAATCATCTAGTCTTACCCAGCTGTGAATCTTGTGGGCTACAATGATGCTGGCTTGGAAAGATAAGGCTGTGGCACAATAAGTGGCATGAATGCCATGGGAGTGACCAGCTGATTTTGTAATGAACTTAAGAATCTCATGCCTAGTATGGTAAATCTGGCCAGGAATCCAGCACTGGGGACCCGGCCCCAAGGGTGAATTTACTATGGCTATTTTGGAAAATGGATATAATATCATTCTGGCCACTAAATTTATACCTCTATACTAATAGATCAGTGCCGCTCTTAGACCTCATCAGAGAAGTTTCTTTGTGCATTCGGATCGTGGTTAACATAGAAACTCACAACTGGTCAAAGTGTGGAGAACAAGTGTCTGTGGAGTACCCAGCCATAAATGAGAAATCTGAACCACCATGGCTGAAGAATGATTGTGTAAAAGGGGAAGAAAGTGACAGAAGTCAGGGAGGATAAAACAAAAGAGTGTCTTCTCGACATGACAAGACCACTGCCTCATGAGCTCACAGCAGTTGTGTTTGCGTACACATGATCTCCAGTGGATCAAGGCAGTTAACATTCAAGCATGGAGGCATAGGTAACTCCATTGACTTCTTGACTAAGGAGTTATTGACAGCTTCCAGGGAGGGCAAGTACAGTTTTCTTTAAGGGCGTTGCCCCTGGTAGGTTGTCAATGCTCCAGTGTTGGTAATACATTTATGAATATATCTGAGCAGCACAAATCAGATTCACCAGGTTATCAAAAGGGGACAAAAAACTGGGAGATGGTGGGAGGTGAAAATGATCAAGATATGTTGTATGCATGTATAAAATTTTCAAAGAATTAATAAAATATTATATTTAAAATTGAATTAAAAATGTCACCTACACTTAAATAATATTTTCCTTTCTTCACTCTGAAACCCCAGGACTCATGTGTTATATGTTGTTCTGTACATTTACTGTTTGTTGTTATAGTTTTTAATGATAACTCTCTTGTGTCATAAACTCCCAATCCTTATGTCTCAAGCTGCCTCAAGCACCTGCTAATTATTTAATTTTACTTAGTTATATTTAAAATTAATATTTTCCTATCAATACATTCATGCAGAATGTTAATAAATACAATACTCCAAGTCTGATCAACTAATTATTCTGTCAGCACTGGAGAAATTCAGTGCAGCTTTCAAGGCTATTAAATCTGTCTATAATTGTTCTTAATGTCCCTCCATACAACACAGTGACCTATCAGGAACTGCAGTAATGTGTGTTATAAGAAACCCTGAATATGAGCTGAGTTAGGAATGCTTAGTGTAACCAAAGGCAGGGAGAGTCCATTATGATAGTGATTTCAGCAAATGTGCTTTAAAGATGAGGCTTGTGAGTTAAGTTCCACTGCTATAGCAGAGAAGGTCATAGAACTTTAAAGTGGCAAAATGACAGAATTGTAAAGATGAAAATCTTATAGCACTGGATGAAATATTCAGATAGGGTTGGTAATATGAACTTAGTCATCATTATGAAGGAAGCTTCTGAGCAAAAACCCAAAGGTGTGAAATGAAATCTCGCTTGATGACAGCAATGATATGCTGTACTTTGCCTGTAAAGCTGCACTAGGCTAGTTTCACTGCCAAATTAGCTGACAAATGTCTGCCATAATCATTCTATTTACTCATTTTTATTCATTTTAGAATTAGTCTCACAGTTGGGTATTTTTGAAGTTCTTTTATGTTAAGAAATTTAGAATTTTTTTATGGTTATTTATTTTTGGCTTTTCTTAGTAATTATCTCTAATAAGTATGTTTTCCAAGAAACTTAAAGAATGAGGAATACTGATCCTTATATTCTTCAGAAAAAAAAAAAAAAAAGATCTCAACACCTGGGTCCATTCATAACTACAGCTGGGTCCATTCCCAACTAGGCTTCGACATTTGACTATTATCCTGATCATCTTTCTACATCTTTCTAACACTGACTACCACATGCCTTTAGAAAAGAAGAGATTTTTGGGCCTCTGGTATGCTAGGCATAAACTATTATCACCAAGCTACATCTGTAACCCAAGAAGGGGAAAATTTAAAACTTTCCACGTGGACACTATAAGGCTTAGCAAAGGCCCAGCGTGGTGGGTCTGTACTGATCACAGCTACTACATAATTGGAAGGCAGTTGGGTGAACTGTAGGACTTGGAATCAGACCTGCTGGGCTCCTCACTAAACTGCTAGCATCTTCACCAAGTAAACTATTTCTCTAGTCATTGATTTCCTCATGTACAAAATTAGATCAGTACAAATACTTTGTGCCACGGAGTGTGCCTAGTCAATGACTATAAAATTTTTCAAAGTTGGTGTGATGGCCAGAACAACTCCATTTTGAACAAGGCAGCCCTCTTAAGAGGCATCAGGAACTTAAAAGGAAAACCCTATTCTTAGCTCAAGGCTGAATAAACAAGGGCCCCACTTCTCCTTATCAGAAGCCTACAGCTGGTCATTAACCCCAGAAAGAACTGACGTGAGGGTCCCTTGGCCTCTTTCCTTGATTGTCTGATTAACCCTTTTCCCAGAGTTGTGTAACTGTCTTAGAGATTAACCAGATGCTCTTTCTGATTCTGTAAACCTACTTATTACTACTCACATAAAGCTCCTGCACATAGAAAAAGTTCCACAAGCATGAGATATTATACCCTACACCTTTAAAAACAGTAGATTTCTGCATCACAAAAGTTACCAAAAAAAGACTTGAGAAAAAAGATACAAGACAGGACTTAACATGTAAGGCAGAATGCGTGAGTAGGGGGGTGGGGCATGGATGGGGGAAGGGCATACACTTGATCAAGAAATATTGTATGAAATGCACAAAAGCTCAATAAAAATTTAAAAAAAAAAGCTTCCCCCAAATAAGGGATACATGTATTGGAATCCATGTAATATGAAACCCAAAGAACATATACATTCAATAAATTTTGCAAAAAAAAAAAAAAGAAAGTTCAAGCTCTCACTTTTTCGGGTGCTGCAGTCTTCAGATTGGCCAATAAGGCTGTCAGCTGCAGCACTGCTTCAACAAACCCAATTCTATTAAAATCTTGGTCTGGACTCCCTAATATTAGTAGCTACCATTATTAACAGATATTCACACACAACTTGTACTCACAGTATGTTGTGTGGTTAGGTCATTTCCCTATATTAAAGATAGACAAAGTAAAATCATCAGAGCCTCACAGAGGTTAATTAACTACTCTGCAAAGTGATGGGAGTGCCTCCTCAGTCCCAGAGTGCTGGTCCTGAGTCACTCACCCCTCCATTCGCTCCCTTCCCTCACTCACTACTAATCAATGGCAATGAGGAACTACTGCATACAGGGTGCGTTAGAACACTAGGGAACCAATGATTAATTAGATCTCTTGCAAAGGCTCTGTGAAAGAGAGAAGCCACACAACAGAGAATGAGAAGAAAAGGTCACAGAAGAGGGAGTTTGGGGAACTAGACACCTTCCAGTTTTCTGTCACTGCTGTGCACCTCCTTTCCCCTCCAACTCTATTCTCAGCCAACAGTCATTCGGCTAGTGGGTGTGCCGAGACAGAAGAATAATCTCAAGAGAAAATAAACACCATTTCGCCTGTACTCTGCACACCTGTACTTCCCAAAGGCTGCCTGGGCGGGAAGCCGCGAAAGAATTCACATAAGCCTTTCCCATTTTGACAGAGGACCTAAGAGGACTTTAAACATACTATTAAGGGTTTTGGAATTATGATTTTGAGTGATGTCTTACAAATATTTCCCATAAGAAGGTTAAATTCTTCTAAATGCATTTCATAGATGAATTTGAGACTTTGTTAATTTGAGAAATGACAGAGTCTGTACCTGAATCAAGGTTTTCTGACCCTTGATTTTGTCTCCAAATTTTGTTCCTTTTATTTCATGACATTACCAAAATTTAGATTAATGAGAAAAACATTCCCCTGAAAATAATAATATTGTAACATGTTCCTTATTTTAGAATGAATGAATGATTTAAAAATTGAATTTAAATTGCATATTTAGCTCTGATAATAATCTAATTAAATTCTGTTCATCTCCATTGAAATGTCTATTCCAGTGTTTCCCAAATTTGGATATTAGCCAGACTTTTTGAAACAGTAAACTGCTTGGAGGTGTCTAGTGCTCAGTTACATTTAGTATAATGTTACATAAGTGTGCATAAATGTAAAATTGATTATTAATTATTTTCTCTTTTACAGTCTACAAATATACAATAACGACACATGCTAAATACAAATAAAATTTCAAATTGAATAACAAATTTAAAATATTAGTTTAATGTGGTAAGTGGTAAAAGTGTGATCCACTAAAATCTCTTTCATTGACTAGCAAAGTAGATATAGATATGTATTCTATATCACTTATAATAGAAATGTTGCAATTATCAGGATTTTTTAATTTTTTAAGAAATTTATTTTTAATGTGTAGGAGTGTACTGTCTGCATGTAGGTTGGTGCACCAGTGTCGTGCAATGCCATGGAGATCAGAAGAGGGCGTCAGATTCCCCTGGAACTGGAGACAAAGACGGTTCTTAGCTGCCATGTGGGTGCTGGGAATCGAACCCGGGTCCTCTGCAAGAACAGTGAGTGCTTTTAACTGCTGAGCCATCTCTCCAGCCCTGGATTTTTTAAATTTTTAAAAACTAATTTCAATGAAGACCCTACTGAGATTCAACACGGGCCCTAATATAACAATAATAAAGTTGGAAAGCATGCAACAGTCTTTCTCAATCTTGAAATTGTCACTATAATTATTAACAAATAATTGACAAACAAGCATAAGAGGGTATACTAAGAGTAAATTTAGGCCAGATACCCACTCAACATGAGCATCAAAGTCATGACTGCAGGCAGTGCCTTTGGGTACTCGTGCTTTGTGTTCCCAGGTATCACTGGTATTTCTCTGATAATCAGTTTCTGAGACTTTCTTAGCAACTTTTATTCCTTTGTCCTTACACAGTCTCCTAAATTCCTCTGTTGTTCCATCGTATCAAGTCTATGTTCATCTATTTTCATATGTACATATGAGACTATATGACACATGTGTCTTTACTGCTTTTCTTTTTAGCTTAAAACAAGAAAGTGTAAGGTTCTTCTCTATGGTAGATATTCATAATAAATCAAAAACCTCAACAAGTAAGAAAAATTACAGTCTTTGTAAATATCTTCAAATATGCATTCAAGGATTTCTCCAGGATTCTCCTTTATCAAGAACCCAATCACAGATAGTTACTGAAATTAGAGACAACAGTTACTCCTATAAATATTAGTTGAATGAAATAATCAAAACAGGAAATCAGCAGCACCTCTCACAAACCTCTGTTCTGGCTCCAGATTTCTCATCAAAACCTCCTTAGTGATAATGAATCAATTTTCTACTTTTATAGTAGGACACTTTTTGCTCCTAAATCTGTACTCTCCAACTCCATCTAGGAACTTAAATATAGTGGAGATTTTGATGCTGTGCTTCCCATTTTAACCTAAATGTGTTTGAGGAAGTTGGAGAGCATCTGTCTCTGATGAAAACTTCACAGTCTATCAACTCAGCTGGCAATAGAATGTGAAACTTCCAAACCATTGTCCACTAGTCTTTTCTACATTACACATATGTAATTAGGATAAAAACAAGTTTTTCCTTCTAATTATTCTGGAAATGAAATTATGACAGCAAAATTAAAAACGGCCAAGGAGTCCCATGGACTGATGTTTTCAAAGTGCTTTGCAATCGACAATAGTAAGATTCAAGTCAAACAAATAAGTAGAAAGCATTAGGATATCTGAAGTAGAATATAATTAAATGCCGGTATGAAGACGTTTTTGTAAACAAACTGTTGCCAACAACATGAATTAATGGGCATTTCAACACAAGGATTTGAAGCTGGTTGCGTCTTAGAGAGTAAATAGCATGCCTTGTTGTGTATTAGATAGAGGGTAAAATTAGCTAGGATTTGCTAATGGAAAAATAAATTATAACACAAAGTTGAGAAGTACAATGTTTACATGCAGAGTGAGTATGAACTGATGGCAGAAAGTGGCACATTTTTAAAAAGGTGTAATGTTGTTGAGTCCTATATTTAAAGGCAAAAAGCTGACTACATAGTGTCTTAAAAAACCCACATCGTGACTACATCAGATGATTACCATGATGGGCAATTTATTTGAAAACTTGCTGAAGGAAACACAAAACCAAGAAGGGCTTGACTGAGAACTGAATAGCCAGCAGAATTGGTAGAAATGAAGTAATAAATTAAAACATCAAGGAAAAATGCCAATATGTTTTCAGTGTAAATATCAATTGCCTGATCATTTGTAATACCATGCAGGCACATCACAGGTAGAAATACACAAGTTTTTTTTTTTTTCAATGATTCTCATAGATTTCATAATAAAGGAAGAGAAAGGAAAAAAAGAAGCAAATACAATAAAGTGACTCTCAGAGGCACACATATCTACTGGGCATTCAGAAGCAATCCAAATGCATGTGTAACACTCCAGTGAAATATTTATAGCATACACACTTCAAAGAGTAGCTTGACTTATGAGAGACAAGAAGAGATGCTTTTAGACACAATCTTGAATGAAACTGTACAACTTCCTTTGCTTCTAAAGCCTGTTGCTAGGTCCTTGTTTGCTTCCATTCTTCCGCCTGAAAAGCACTCTTTACTAAAAGGCTGTGTGTGTGGCCTTAGTCATAACATTTACATTTCCCAGAGGAATGGAGAGAAATGTGTCATATTTGTCTTTTACCCTATTTCCCTTCAACTCTATACAAGACAGAAAAAAAAAATCTGCAGAATATCCACTTATCAGTGGTAAAGATATCTAAGTGCTAATCTAGACAGTCCCTGACAACCAGGAACCCATTTCCATGAACTTCTCCTGAATAATTCTGCCTGGGCTGTGAAGAAGAGTTGAGGAAATAAGCAGGGTATGAAGGTGGAAGAACTGGCAATTCTGTCCCGCATACTCAGTTAAGGGCACCCAACCCTCATCATTCCCTGAATAATAGCAGGCTATCTCTTCAGGCTCTCATCACTGCATTCTTCTAGCCCAGAGAAGAATTTATTTTTGAAATATACCTTGCCATCCATCCATACCCACTAGGATACTGTCTGTGAAGTTATCAGTGGGTTTTTGAACTTTGAGTAGTTCTAAGAGCTTTGGATGCATTTAATAAGTTGCTATTTATTTTGCTTATTTTATACTAATGCTGATCTGGGGAGTAACTAATCTTAAATTTCAGTCACTTTCAATGGCTGTAACTTAGCACCAATTGGCCAGCCTTACTTCATCCTTCTCTGTTCTCTAGGAACCACTACTCTAATCTCAATTTCTATGAAATGAGCTTTTGCAAATGGGTGAATTCAGGGTATGGTTTTCTTTCACTCAGTTTATCATTATCTCCAGTTCCATCCATGTTGTTACTCATGACAGAACTTGATTTTTTATTATTTTTTTGTGTGTGTATGAATGTATTGCCTACATATATGTAAGTGTTTCTGTGCAATGCCCACAGAGGTCAGAAGAGGTCATGGGATTCTCCTGGAATTGGAGATAAGGATGGTTGTTAGTTGCAATATGGGTGCTTGGAATTGAACCCGGGGCTTGCTTCTGCAAGAGCAGCCAGTGCTTCTAACCACTGAGCAATCCCTCCAGCCCCAGAACTTGATTTTTTATGTTTGAACTTCTGCTGGGCTAATAGATGGTAGGTGGATGATAAATATTAATTATGGATCACGCATCCTAAAAAATAACAATGTAATTCTCAATATTTTCCCCATAAAGAAAAGCCCAACACCAAGGATTAATTAAATATTAAAAAATGTATTCATAATATAAAAATTACATTTAGCATTGTTATTACGTATAAACTTTTTATATGTGAGAGTTAAATTTTTCACTTTTTATTTTGTGTTTGTGTAAATATGTGTGCATGTTTGCATGTGCCATGGCATGTGGTGAAGGTCAGAGGACAATTTACTTGAGGTTCTCTACTTCTACCATGTGGATTCTGGGATTCTGTAGATTGAACTCAGGTCAGCAGACTTTGCAGCAACCACCTGTGTCAGCTGAGATCTCCCTTGCCTAGTATCAGGTTTTCTTTCTTTCTTTCTTTCTTTCTTTCTTTCTTTCTTTCTTTCTTTCTTTCTTTCTTTCTTTCTTTCTTTCTTTCTTTCTTTCTTTCCTCTCTCTCTTTCTCTTTCTTTCTTTCTTTCTTTCCTCTCTCTCTTTCTCTCTCTTTCTTTCTTTCTTTCTTTCTTTCTTTCTTTCTTTCTTTCTTTCTTTCTTCCTTTCATCTTTTTGAGACAGGGTCTCCCTGTAGCTTCAGCTGTTCTGGAACTCACTATGTAGACCTGTCTGGCCTTGAACTTACAGAGATCCACCTGCCTCTGCCACCAGAATGCTGGGATTACAGGCATAATCCTGGCCATGTTTTCTTTTAAGTAGTCCTTGTATCATTCCCAAAACATGACTTGCTCTGAGGCCTACTCATGCTTCTGCACAAAGCAGAAGTAAACTGAGTAGAAAGGGGAGGGTAAATTTTGCAGGGATGAAGCGTGGTAATGACTTTTACAAGATGGACATAATCTAGGCAAATGAATTTTACCCAACCTTGAACTAAAAGTTAATTTTATCTTAGTTTGTTTATAATGTAGACAAACTCACTGAGCCTTGAGCTCTTCTTGTAAGTTAAATATAGCTTTAATTCCTCATGACTTTTCCTTGCCACGGACCTGCAATAATGCTGTATATGTATAGGAAATGCCAAAAGTACTGCAAACAACAATTATTTGTTGGAAACAATGAATATATGAAGATTATTCCATTTGTAATCCAAAAAATAGATGACATTCAAATAATAACATTGGTTGTATGTGAAGTATTCCAGGTTAGTAGAGCTCAGAAGGGATATAATCTGATAAGGCAAATCTTCCCAACTTTTATTCCCATTCATGTTGGACATACTGTTTCAATAAGAAAGAGAGAGAGAAAGATGTTGGAGAGAACAGTTCTTAGAGAAATCTGAAGGACCAAGTTTTCAGCAGTTTAGGTCTACTTTTGGCCATAAAATGGATGCTTAAAATCTCAGTGATTTTATTTAGGCATATCTGTAACCTAGCATCACATATTTTTTTTTAATTTTATTTATTTTTGTATGTGTATGAGTGTACTGTCTGCATGCAGGTCTGTGCACCCGTGTTGTGCAATGCCGCGGAGGTCAGAAGAGGGTCTCGGATTCCCCTGGAACTGGAGTTCTCCTGGAATTGGAGTTACAGACGGTTCTTAGCCGCCATGTGGATGCTGGGGATCGAACCTGGGTCCTCTGCAAGAGCAGTCGGTGCTCTTAATCGCTAGGCTATCTCTCCAGCCCACACATATTAAACAGGCAGCAAAGCACTTGCTTTGTCTTGGTTGCTCATCTCCTGAATAGGCCTGATGACTTACTGATGACTCTCCTTGTGGGGAGTCCAGAGATAATAAAACCATAAGAACATACAGAATCTTAGATCCAATGAAGACAGAACAGTTGTCCTAGAAATCAGTCCGCATAGTATGCCAGAAACCTATGTCTATGTTGTGGTAAATGATAGATGAAGCATTATACTTGGGATTAAGCTGAGGCTCTTGAGATGGGAAGGTGACTGTAGATTATCTGGGTGGCCTAATATAAACACCTGAATCTTTACAAGAATATGTCACTGGAAGATGATGATGAGGTTATGATGATGTGCTTTAAAGAGACAGGAAAAGACCACATGGCCCAGAATCTTCAAATGTGAAGCTCAAAATGGCAAGGAAATGAATTGAGACTCCAGAATCAAGGCAGTGCTACTCAGACTTCAACTTCAGTCATTATGACTCCTTTCAAACTTCTGACCTCCAGAAATGTGAAAGCATAAATTTGTGTCATTTGAAACCACTATATTTGAGTTATTTTTTTAAAACAGTAGCAATAGACCAAATTTGATAGCATCAGCTTTCTGGGTAGAAGCCAAGACTGTCTTTTAAGTATGAGCTACTCATATGGTCACTCACTACATTTAATATTAAACCCATGGAATTCCTCCACCCATTTGTTCTAAGATTCTTTCAGGTAATGCCAGGAAAATTTGTTATATAAAATTCTCACTTTATGAACATGACAGTGCTTTAGGAAAGCAATGCAGAATTCTCTCTGATGTCTCACACTTTCAAATCGCAAACTATTTTAACGGCAACATCCCAAATGGGATAACTTCATAATTCATACATTGAGACCTCATTTATCAGGTGATTTTACTTCTAGAGAGGGACTTTATGGGGGGGGGTTGGGTTAAATGAGGTAATATGGGGAGGGCACTAACCTAGTGTGACCACTGCTTCTATAAAAAGAGGCAAAGACACCAGGGATGTTCCAGAACAGAAAAAAGCCATGTGAGGACATAGCAAAAAGAAGCCTGCCATCTGCAAGCTGTGGAAAGAAGCCCCAGAAGAAACTAAACTTGCTGACAGCCTGACCTTAAACTCACAGCCTCCAGAAGCATGAAAAAATGAATTTCATTGGTTTAAGCAACCTAGTCCTGTGGTACTGTCTTTAGTAGCCCTGGAAAGTGATCACATGTTCCTAACCTAATGGCCTAATGTAACTGCTTACCTAGAGAGTTATAGTATTCTAGCCACTTGTGAATCATGCATACTATGTTAAGGTCATGTGTATTTTTCCAGAACCCTCCCAACAACTCCAGAAAGATGATTTTATTTTTCTTGCTTATAGATGAGAACATTGCAACTCAGGCTATTCTTAAATTCATAATGTTCACTGACATACAAGGAAGTTAGGAGCCAGAGCCAGGACTAATGATTTCACTCTGAAATGTAACTTTCCTAAAAAACTATCATTTACTGTGTGGCACCTAACAAGAGATAGACATATAAGAGGACTGTTAGCCTCAGTAGTATTCCTAAAACAAAAAGAGTATGTCAGGAAACAACAAAGAAATCTGCTGAATAGTTGGGAGTGCTATATACCCAGTGAGTAGATGAAGATGAAAATACATTTTTAGTTATTTACTATAATGCTAGATCAATAAACAGGAGCCATATTATCACCTGGATATAATAGCTATTTCCATGGTAATAAAAGTTTAAACAAATGAAATCAAAATCCTAATGAGTAACCTAATATCCAATCTGTTATCATATGCATCCTGCAATCACAGGATCACGGTCCTTTTCTTTTTTTTTTCTTTTGGTGTGTTTGAGACACGGTCTCCCCTAGCCCCAGCTGCCCTGGAACTAGCCTTGAAGACCAGGATGGCCTTGAACTCACAGAGATCCCCCTGCCTCTGCCTCCTGAGTGCTGGGATTAAAGGTGTGTGCCACGACACCCAGTTTAAAGAGGGTTCTTAGCCACTATGTGGGTACTGGATATCGAACCCAGGTCCTCTGCCAGAGCATTCGGTGCTCTTAACCACTGAGCCATCTCTCCAGCTCCAGGATCACAGTTCTTATTTACAATCCTGTCACAAAGTAAATGGAAATAGTAAATGAAAGAATGAGCCTGGAATTTTAGTACTGTATGTGAGCCTTTGGCAGGGCAGGGCTTATTTAAACACTTGTCTGTTACCTAGATGCTTGGAGGAAAAACGTGGCTAAAGGCAAACATAACAGATTACCATTAATTATCCAGAAACAGATCTCATTACCTGTGACCTAGGAGGACATTGAGATTTCAACCAAGTCTTTGAGAGATCATTTAATTTGCTCAAGATGTTGACTTCTGACAGTGAAAGCCAGTCACATTGGCTGGTTTGAAGCAACTGTTGTCACTGTGCAGAAATAGTGTAGTCAGTTGGGGCACGGTGGCACATGCCTTTAATCACTTGGAAAGCAGACGGGTGAGTTCCAGGCCAGCTGAGGAGTCAAGGAGAACTCGTTTCAGAAAGAAAGGAAGAAGAAAGAAAGGAAGAAGAAAGAAAGGAAGAAGAAAGGAAGGAAAGAAGGAAGGAAGGAAGGAAGGAAGGAAGGAAGGAAGGAAGGAAGGAAGTGCTTACACTAGATGTTATGCTGCATGAAGAATTCTAAAAGGTTGGAAGGTTATTTCATATTTTGGCTTCAATTCATGAGAGATTTACAAGTTATTTAATCAAAACATACTTATTTTTCAGTGTTCTAGACATGAAATATAATTTATAATGTAGACGAGCTCCTTAAAATAATGGGGATAGACAGATCACTCAGTGCTTAAGAATATAGCTGCTCTTGCAGAAGACCCAGGTTTGGTTCCCAGGACCAACATGGTGGCTCACAACCATCTGTAACTCTAGTTCCAGGGCACTGATGCCCTCTTCTGGGTTTTGTGGGCACTGCTTGCACCTGGTGCATTTGCATACATACAGATAAAACATGCATACTTATAAAAATTAAACTAAAAGAATATGAATTAATTTTACTTTGGTTATTATTACATCTCAAAAGGTAACTTTTATCTAGGAGACCATAATAAATATTTTACCTTGTTTGTATATGTATTACTTTATGTTCATATGCAGCACTTTAAAAAGTGGAGATTAGAGTACCTTAAGTTTGGAAATATAAAAGGGCATTGAAAATCAGTGTAAAATTATGATTCATGATTAATGGTTGACCATTAAAAGCCAAAACATTGCACAAATATTGAAAGTTTTAGTCAGAGTAGTTGATCCAAATTTCATATTGTGAGTGATAGTCAATATTATACTATGCTTTTTAAAAAATCTAGAGTATATTTCCCAATAATTCTTAATATAGATCTCCTCTGGTTGGTATATTGTTTCCATTGCCCAATAGCTAAAGCTTAATGAAATGACATGGTGTTTAGTCATAATGCAAATAACATATGGGAATATTCTAAGATGATTTAAAACATAAATGACCTGCATTGTAATTTTGGCAATAATGATATTATTAATAATGTAAATATATTATTAATAATATAAAATCACTAGGTTATTAATTTGTTTACTGTGTCTTAGGCTGTTTCTAATTACATCTAGTTTTTCCAACTGTAAGAAATCAGTGGAGGCCTGGTGAGATGGTTTAGTGGGTATGGCATCCACTGCCAAGTCTGCCAAGCTGAATTCAGTCTCTGGGACTCACATGGTTGAAGTTGAGAACTGAGTCTCACAAGTTTTCTTCTGACTCCAAATGTGCCTTATGGCATGTGTACATTCCTACACACACACACACACACACACACACACACACTAAAACTAAAATATATACTTAAATTTTACAAAGAAACTAGTGGAAATGGACTGCTAACCTTTCTAATTCTTTCAGTTCTTCATAAGTCTTTCTATTGTTCCCTTGATCCCAACTTTCCTCCCATGGAGGTGTTCTGACTCACTGGTCTACCTGCTCTTGATAGCTTATTACAGGTTTCCTTACAGTTGCTGACTTGTATTATGTTTATGTATGTAAAGAATATACTCCAAATTATTTCCTATTCCAGATACTCTATTACATATTGAAAATATGGAAAAGATGGATCTTACTTACAATGGATTTTCATGAATTACATGTTAGAGAATCTTATCAAGGAGTTTGTTTTCCCCTTCAAATGTATATACCTCGTCACCATGTCAACTGATCTAAGTAGGAAATCCAGATTGCTCAGGTATAACTAGATATGAGATTTCATCTATTAAGTTTCATATTCATATTTTGTTCTCTAATTTATTATTTGTTATTCAGATAGTAGAATCAGCTCATGTTCCTTCATTTCTATGGTTGCTTTCTGTCATCTGATACAGTATTCACTATCAACAGTCCTTTCTCCCATTAATAGTTGGGTTTGGTTTTTATTAAACAAATATGTGTGATGTTAGCTAAATTTAGAGAAAGATTTTATCTCCTCATGTCTTATTTTGAGACAAAGTCTCCCTCCAGCACCAGCTGTCCTGGAGCTCTCTATGTAGATCAGGCTGGCCTTCAACTCACAGAGATCTGGCTGCCTCAGCCTCCCCAGTGCTGGAATTAAAGGCATGTGCCACCACACCTGACTCTCCTTATGTTTTTAATAGATCCTTTTGAAGCTGAATGTGTATGCTTAGGGCTGAATGTATTGACATCAAACTAAATTGACCTGAAGATGGGTTTATTAAAAACCTAAAAATGGGAGAGCATTTTTTTCTGACTTTACATATGTGTGATTATGTGAGTGATGACAACACTGATGTGTCATACTAATGATTCAAACATGTGTTTAGCCTTAGAAGATGCATAGGCGAGATCTCCTAAGGCCAGCTGAAAGAAGAGCAGAAAGCAGGTAGGGACTGGGTGCCTCAGCAAGGCTGATTGTTGATCCTTTAATCCAGCTGTCTTTGGCTTGGTTGGATTTTGTGGCTGTCGTGGTGGGGGAGTTATCCTCCCAGCCAATATTAAAGGTGGGGTTGTGTGACTCGAGATCTGAGATCTCCTGAGGCCAGCGGAAGGTACCGGGGCACCAACTGGGATTATGAAGGCATCTGAAGGAGGCAAGCAAAGCAAGCCTTCAACACAGTGAAGAGGCATTTAGGACTCACATTGGAATACAGGCAAGGAGAAGCCCATATGCCAGGATCACGAAGAAGAGACTACACTGGAAAGGTGCAGGATAATCCCACGCCAAGCTTTACCAACCCTATGGATGACTCCTGCAGTGGGATCCCCCCGGGGATGCCCCAGGACACAGACATCAGAAACACAATTGGGAACATACTTAAAGAACTACAAGATCATAAAGAACAAATTAAAGAACTAAGAAAAGAGAATGAGGACCGAGAGAGAGAGAATGACAAGCTCCGGAAGGAAGTAGAAACACTGAAAAGATCCCATGCTGAAAAAGAAAAAGAAACCAACCAGCAAACAAAAGAGCTACAAAAAGAGATCGAGAAGCTCCAAAAAGAAATAGAAACACTAAAGAAATCAGAAGAGGAAATGAAAAAGGAAATCAAACACTCATCCATTCAAGAGGAAAGGAATGAAAAAAGCCTCAGAAGCAGAATGGAGGAAGCAGAACAAAGAATATCAGACCTGGAGGACAACACAGAACAACTAAAAACCTCAAGGAAAGATTATGAAAAATTTAAAAATACACAAAAATGGAACAACCAGGAGCTGTGGGACACTATGAAAAGATCAAACCTCCGCATCATAGGAATAGAGGAAGGAGAAGAATCCCAAGAGAAAGGTATTGATCAGATCTTCAACAGAATAATAGATGAAAACTTCCCCAAACTAAAAAAGGACAAACCAATACCAATACAAGAAGCACATAGAACTCCAAACAGACAAGATCAGAAAAGAAATTCTCCACGCCACATCATAGTTAAAATGCTGGACACCCAAAACAAAGAGAAAATTCTTAAAGCGACAAGAGAAAAACAACAAGTGACCTATAAGGGGAAACCTATCAGAATAACAACGGACTTCTCACAGCAAACGATGAAGGCAAGAAGAACCTGGAGCAAAGCATTCCCAGTGTTGAGGGACAATGGATGCCAGCCCAGGTTACTATACCCAGCAAAAATGTCAATCATAGTGGAAGGAGAGAGGAAAATCTTCCATGACATAAACAACTTGAAAGAATACATGTCCGGAAAACCAACCCTTCAGAGAATACTTGAAGCAATCCAAAGAACAGAAGAAAGGAGCAACCAACCCCAGGCAACTAGAAGGAGAAATCAATAAAAGCATAACTGCAGAAGTAGAAACCTAAATCAAAACCGCAGATGGATAATAAGGCAAAAGGAAGCAACACAAACCTATCAGTCATAACCTTAAATATTAATGGACTAAATTCCCCAATCAAAAGACATAGACTGGGAGACTGGATTAGGAAACAGAATCCATCGATATGCTGTCTGCAAGAAACACATCTTACCTTCAAGGACAGGCACCACCTTAAAGTGAAGGGATGGAAAAAAATATTCCAAGCAAATGGTACCAAAAAGAAAGCAGGTGTTGCTATTTTAATATCGGATAAAATAGACTTCAAAGTAAAAGAAATCAGAAGAGACAAAGAAGGCCATTACATTTTCATCAAAGGAACAATCCACCAAGAAGATTTCACAATTATGAATATATATGCCCCAAATTCTGGTGCACCAAACTTTATAAAGACAATTCTCCAGGACCACAAGTCACAGACTAACCCCAGCACACTCATAGTGGGAGATTTCAATACCCCACTGAGTCCTTTGGATAGGTCAACAGGACAAAAAATAAACAGAGAGACATCTGAACTGAACGATATGATACACCAAATGGACCTCATAGACCTCTACCGAACATTCCATCCTAATACCAGAGAATACACTTTCTACTCAGCACCCCACGGAACATTCTCCAAAATCGACCACATCCTGGGACACAGAAGAAACCTCTACAAATACAAAAAGATTGAAATAATTTCATGCATCCTGTCAGACCACAGTGCAATGAAGCTCAACATCAACACCAGGACAAGCCCTCCTGCCTACAAGAACACATGGAGACTAAACAACACACTCTTGAATAATGAATGGGTCAAGGAAGAGATAAAGAAAGAAATAAAAACATTCCTGGAACTGAATGACAATGACAATACAACACAACAAAACTTATGGGATACCTTAAAAGCAGTCCTAAGAGGGAAATTTATAGCCCTGGGTGCCTACATTAGAAAAACAGAAAGAGCACAAGTGAATGATCTAACACTACAGCTAAAAGCACTTGAGAGGCAACAACAGATGAACCCTAAACGCAACAGACAGGAAGAAATAACAAAAATCAGAGCAGAAATCAATGAAATAGAAACAAAGAAAACAATACAAAAAATCAATGAAGCCAAAAGTTGGTTCTTTGAAAGAATAAACAAGATAGACAGACCTCTAGCCCAGTTAACAAAAAGAAAGAAGGAACAACTCCAAATCAATACAATCTGTGATGAAAAGGGAAATATCACAACGGACAAGGAAAAGATCAAGAAAATTATATGGGAATATTACAAGAACCTATATTCTACCAAGTTTGAAAATCTAGAAGAAATGGATGAATATCTGAAATCCTGGGAATCACCAAAGCTTGGCCAAGAGGAGACCAGCAGCTTAAACAGACCCATAACATATGAAGAAATAGAGGATGTAGTAAGAAGCCTCCCAACTAAAAAAAGCCCAGGCCCAGACGGTTTCACAGCAGAATTCTATAAAACATTTCAAAAAGACCTACAACCATTATTTCTGAAACTGTTTAGAAGTATACAATCAGAGGGAATTCTCCCAAATTCCTTCTATGAAGCCAACATCACTCTATTACCAAAACCAGGCAAAGATACAACTAAAAAGGAGAATTATAGACCCATCTCCCTCATGAACACAGATGCCAAAATTCTAAACAGAATACTGGCAAATCGCATACAGACCCACATCAAGAAGATCATCCATCATGACCAAGTTGGATTCATACCAGAGATGCAGGGATGGTTCAACATACGAAAATCAATAAACATCATCAAACACATAAACGGAATCAAAGACAAAAACCACACCATCATCTCAATTGATGCTGAAAAAGCCTTTGACAAAATCCAGCATCCCTTCATGCTTAAAGTCCTAGAAGGAATTGGATTGGAGGGATCATTCCTCAATGTAATCAAAGCCATATACAGGAAACCCACAGCCAATATCATCCTAAATGGGGAAATGACGGAAACATTCCCTTTAAAGGTAGGAACTCGGCAAGGCTGCCCCCTATCACCACTCCTCTTCAATATAGTGCTTGAAACACTTGCTAGAGCAATAAGGCAAGAAAAGGATATTAAAGGAGTACTAATTGGAAAAGAGGAAGTCAAACTATCCCTATTTGCTGATGATATGATTGTTTACTTAAGAGATGCAAAAAACTCCACCAGAAAACTCCTAGAAACGATTAACAGCTTCAGCAAAGTGGCAGGATACAAAATTAACCTTAGAAAATCAATGGCCTTTCTTTACACCAAGAACAAGCAACTGGAGAAAGAATTCAAAGAGACCTTCCCACTCACAATAGCCTCAAAAACAATAAGATACCTAGGAACAAACCTAACCAAAGACACCAAAGACCTCTACAACAAAAATTTTAAACCCTTAAAGAAAGAAATTGAAGAAGACCTCAGAAGATGGAAAAACCTCCCATGCTCATGGATTGGGAAAATTAACATTGTAAAAATGTCCATTTTACCAAAACTCTTGTATAGATTTAATGCAATCCCAATCAAAATCCCCAAGAGTTTCTTCACAGGCTTGGAAACAAAAGTTCTTAAATTCATTTGGAGAAACAAAAGACCCCGAATAGCCAAATCAATCCTGAGTGAAAAGAGCTACACAGGAGGGATCTCTATACCAGATTTTAAACTATACTACAGGGCTATAGTCATAAAAACAGCCTGGTACTGGCACAAAAACAGACCTGTTGACCAATGGAACAAAACCGAAGATCCAAATCTGAGCACATACAATTTCAGCCATCTCATATTTGACAAGGGGGCCAAGAAACCACAATGGAGAAAAGACAGCATCTTCAGCAAGTGGTGTTGGCAAAACTGGATCACCACTTGTAGAAGAATGAAATTAAACCCCTACCTCTCACCCTGTACAAAAGTCAACTCCAGATGGATTAAAGACCTCAACGTGAAACCCCAAACTCTGAAGGTGATAGAAGAAAAAGTTGGCAGCAGACTACAAGACATAGGCGTAGGAAAAGACTTCCTAAATCAGACAGCAGCTGCACAAGAATTAAGGTCGACAATTGACAAATGGGACCTCATCAAACTCAAAAGCTTCTGTACATCAAAAGAAACAATCAAGGAAGTGAAGAGAAATCCCACAGAGTGGGAGGAAACCTTCACTGCAGATACATCTGACAAAGCATTGATTTCCAGAATATATAAACTACTCAAAAAACAAAGAAAAAAGAAAACAAACGACCCGCTCAATAGATGGAGCAAAGAACTGAACAGAGACTTCACAAGCGAGGAATTAGAGATGTCTGAGAAACACCTCAAGAACTGCTCAACATCACTAATCATTAAGGAAATGCAAATGAAAACCACTTTAAGATATCATCTTACTCCAATAAGACTGGCTAGGATCAAGAAAACAAATGATACCAAGTGCTGGAGAGGTTGTGGGGTGGGAATGTAAACTCGTACAGCCACTATGGAAAGCAGTGTGGAGAACCCTTGGAAGACTTGGAATGAACTTGCCACCCAACCCAGCCATACCACTCCTGGGCATGTACCCTCAAGACTCACCCTGCCACAGAGATACATGCACAACCATGTTTATTTCAGCTCTCTTCACAATAGCAAGGAGCTGGAACCAACCCAAATGCCCCTCAACTGACGAGTAGATAGAGAAAATGTGGTACATCTACACAATGGAGTTCTATGCAGCAGTAAAGAAAGATGACATCATGAGCTTTGCAGGAAAATGGCTGGAGCTAGAGGACATCATGCTGAGGGAAGTAACACAGTCCCAGAAAAACAAACGACTAATGGTATCCCTCATCTGTGGATGCTAGTGCCAGTTACCTAGTTGTAAGTATTTCTTGTGTAGGTTCCCTGAGCTTTTGTCCAAAGCAGTTGGGCGTAATGCATATTGGAAACAACAACAACAACAGAAAGGTCTGCATCGAAGAACTGACTGAAACAGTGAACTTCTGCTCAATACAGTCAACTTCCTCATGGAGAATATTGAGAAAGACTGAGAAAGAGATGAAAAGCATTTTTGGCAGAATGCATGAGCTCTGGCAGGGTGAGGGAATGGGCAGGAACACGGGTCTAGATTTGTTAAAAGAATAAAAATAAATTTATGTGAAAAAAATGAAAAGAAGTTGTATAGGCACTCACCAGAACGTAAATGGAGAACAATTCTAAAGATCCGGAGAACCTTTTATTTTTCTTGCCCTAAGTCTCTCCATTAATCAAGTTGACTCTGATTCCTCAGGTTTCCGTCCCATTTAGCATCCTTTAAATTGTTCCCACCTGTGGTGGTTCGAATGAGAATGTCCCCCATAGGCTTCAAGTATTCAGACATTTTTGTCCCTAGTTAGTGGTACTGTTTTGGGAGATCTCAGAAGGTGTGGCCATACTGGAGGAAGTACCTCGCTGGGGGCGGGCTTAGAGAGTTCAACAAATCTTGCCAGTCTCCAACTGCTCTCTCTCTGCTTCCTGTGTTCATTGGAAGATGTAAGTCTTGGCTTTCTGCCACTATGGACTCTAATTCCCTGGAACCATTAATCGTAAGCGCAAATGAGTTCCCTTGGTCATGGTGGTTTTATCACAGCAACAGAAAACTAATACACCACCCTTCTAGTGTTTTGATTATCCAGTTATGGTTCCTGGTCAAACAACAGAGAGGATGTACAGTTTTTCTACAATAAGCAGAGAGCATGTTAGCCTGGGTCCCTGTCCTTGCTCTGTGACAAGTGCCACATGTCATCTTTGTGACACTGCTATCAGTTATGTTTCATACACTAAGCTTCACATGACTTCTCAGGCAACTTCATGTCTTAGTCAGTTTCTGAAAGCTGATTCCAATTTGGTTCTGATAACTGAACAAGCAGCGAAAACAAAAGATTAGGAAAAAGAAATGGTTTTCATATTTCCACAAAAATGACCATGGTAAACTGACTATAATAAGAACATGCAGTTTTTTACTTTTGAGGTAAAAACGCTCAACAAAACTGCATAGTTCTACAATAATTTGGGATATGACTTGTGCATTGTAATAGGGCAGATGCATAGCACAAGTTAGTGATATAATGTCCCTAAAGGTAGCTATTCAGTACACATCAGACCACAGGAAGAAGGATGCCTAAAGATAAATTGGATATTCACTTACTCAACATTAAGTAGTGTGAGACAATGAAACTATACAATGATTTGTTACAATGTCCATTAAGCCAAAACTCAGCTTTGATTAAATTATGCATGTGTTTACTTAATTTTTTAAAAAAGTATTTTATTTTTTGGCCAGGCGTGGTAGCGCACGCCTTTAATCCTAGCACTTGGGAGGCAGAGGCAGGCGGATCTTTGTGAGTTCAAGGCCAGCCTGGTCTACAGAGTGAGTTCCAGGACAGCTGGGACTATAGGGAGACCCTGTCTCAAAAAGACCAAAAAAAAAAAAAAGTATTTTATTTTTTGAAATTGTATGTGTATGACTGTATTGCTTGCATGTACATAAGTGCTCCCATGTTGTGCGATGCCTGCAGAGGTCAGAAGAAGGCATTGGATTCCGCTCAAACTGGAGTTACAGATGGTTGTTAGCCACCTTGTGGGTGCCGGGAATTGAACCCAGGTCCTCTGCAAGAGCAGACAGTGCTCTAACCACTGAGCAATCTCTCAGCCTTGTTTGCCTTGTTTTGAACATTCATCAGTTCTGTTTAATTTTATATGACTGTCCTGCATCTTCTTTGGCTATATGACCTAAATGGCAATGAATATAGTATAATACAAAAAATCATGATGTTCATGAAGTTAATATTAATTTCAAATCCTGTAAGACTTCAGAAACACCAGTCTATAACCAGAACTGGAAAATAAATGTTAGTACACATTTTCTTAGATATAGAATAAGCATGAGCTTCCACCTGTCAGCAGAGTAATTCTAGGAACTTCTTAAAGGGTAGTTGCAATGTATTTATAGTATTGATACTTAAGTGTATCATAAAAATTTAATATTCTTTGACAGTAATATTATATAATATTAAAATGCAAAATTAAGTATACTTTATGCAGAAAATAGTAGATAAGGCAATAAGTAGAATTTTAGTTAAGATCTACATTTCAAACTGGAATAGGAAAAAAGGAATAGTATGTGCACATATGGTGAAAGTCTCTAACTTTGGGAGATAATGAACTATGCACATAGTTGAATACAGTAATTTGATGTTAAGATTTATCTCATTTATTTTTTCTTTCAGTTTCATCATCTATAGATAAGACAATGGTTGGGTTTACCTTGTGATTTTTACAAGAAAAATGTTTTCATAATTGTCTGCAAAGTGGTTAGATCAGTGTCAGTCAGATAAAAAGGACACTGTAGTTGCTGGTTCTTCTTTTTTTTTTTTTTGGTCTTTTCGAGACAGGTCTCCCTGTAGCCCCAGCTGTCCTGGAACTCACTCTGTAGACCAGGCTGGCCTTGAACTCACAAAGATCCACCTGCCTCTGCCTCCCAAGTGCTAGGATTAAAGGCATGCACCACCACACCCGGCTAGCTGGTTCTTATTTCCATAAAAAACACAGTAGCAAGTTCAGAGTCACAATGAGTATTCACTATGAGCACCACCTGATAGGCAGGTAGTATCATTTTGTCCATTTTACAGATGGAGAAACTGGCAATTAGAGATTCAAGCAAAGCTCTCAAAAGCCTGAGGGTATTACAAACATTAAGGTCAAAACATTCACGTATTGCCTTTGAAAATTTCAGTGGAATCTTCGTTTGAAGCTCACTTTCCTTTTCCTTTCCATTCTTCCTTCCCAACTGATGTGGAAAATGCTGAGTTTTCCAAGGTTAGGATCATTATTGCTGTTCCAGCAGTAGTTCTGAATTCCAGTTGACATGATGGCTGCATTTGTGGTGTCTGTGGAAATTATTGATGTTACTGCTGGATATGGACACATTGTTCTAGATTTTCACAATGCTATTCACTGAAGTGGAGGAGCTCACATGGTTTTGGGCTTGGGAAACTGTTACTTAACATAGTTCAGGCAAAAGAAAGAAATGAGTGCTTCCTAGAAGTAGACATACTGCTTCTTAAGATTATGTAGATCAAGAAATCTTGTTTTTTGGTGTGAATGTGCATTTTAAAGACACGTTCCTGAAGATAGAGAGGTAATTGACTCAGTAAGAGCAACTGTTACACAGAATGAAGATCAGAGTGCACACCCCAAGAACCCACATAAAAGCTGAGCATGACTTCGTGTGTCTGTAACACCAGCATTGGGAGGCAGATACAGGCAATATTAGAAGCTTTCTGGTCAGTCCAAACATTGAGCTTCATTTTTAGTGTGACTCTGTCTCAAATGAATAAGCAGATATAGGAAAACACCCCAAGTTCTCCTCCAGTATCCACACTTACATGGCCACACACACACACACACACACACACACACACACTTGAGAGCGTGTGTGCTCGTGCACACAATTAAAAAAAAAAACATGCTATTGTTCTTGATTTCAATTCCTTCTGAAAGGAACCAAATCAAACCTTGCACACATTCCACAGCCTAGATGTGTAATAACCTAGAGAGCACATGAGTTCTTAAGGGAAAAATAATCTGTTGATTAGGTCTCTGTGGAAGATTATTACATCATCCTTCAGTTGGGAAAAATGGCAGGCGCCTTATATTAAAGAAAATATATTTTAGGCAAGCATCTAGAAAAAGACAATGAATTAAGGAAGGACACAGAAAGCCCCATTCTATTGCTGCTGTAAAAATCCAGGTTGAGGGGGCTGGAGAGATGGCCTAGCGGTTAAGAGCGCTGACCGCTCTTACAGAGGACCCGGGTTCGATCCCCAGCACCCACATGGCGGCCGAGAGCCGTCTGAAACTCCAATTCCAGGAGAACTCCAGCTCCAGGGGAATCCGAGACCCTCTTCTGACCTCCGCGGCATTGCACGACACGGGTGCACAGACCTGCATGCAGACAGTACATTGATACACACAGAGAAATAAATAAAAAATTAAAAAAAAAAATCCAGGTTGAAGGGGGAGGGGGAGCCAGTGAAGTGCGTCCATCTGAGCGACCCTCCCTCACAGACCAGTGCTGACATTCTCTTTGTCCACTTCACAGAGCCTACAGGCATCTGGCTTCTGAGTCCCTGCCACTCCAGAGCTCAAATCTCCAGGGAGTTTTATTTCTGAGTTTATTTTTAGAGAATCAGAAGTACATTATGTCTGACACATTCATTTTCTCTAGGCAAGGCTGGTGCCTGTAAAGTAGAAAATTCTGATTCATGATTAAGGAATTTGGGCACAGAGTACTCACAGCATCTCATCCAAAGTCACATGTTTCCCTCAAGCAGAGCCTTGTTGCATGAGAGGGCAAGTTTTTCTGACTCAATAATTTGGGTTTGGGGTATGGGAAGAAGATGAACTTTTAAGAAATATAGCAGTCTTGGTGACTACACCTACCTTTTTTCATTTCTAGTTTTGTTGATAATCACTAAAGAAAATAGCTTTTTTCCTTTAAAGGAACAAAAAGCTACACTTGAGCCAGTTCACCTTCTGCAGGACAAGATGTTGTATTTTACATTTGTTTACTACGTGAGCAAAAGTCTGGTGTGCGAACTCTATACCCAGGTCTGTACAACCGGACTTGGTCGTCATTTGAAAGCGCATTACCAGAACAAGCTTTGGCCAAAGTACAAAGCTGATGAATTTGGAAATCTCAGGCCACAAACACTGTTCCATGCTCCTGGCACTTGCGTTCCACGTGTTCTAGCTGTGGTCTCTTGTGGTCTCTTGCTGTTCCTAAGGTTTCATGGGTTGGAATTTTTACTTCCATCATTTAGAAGCTGTGCATATGATTTATATCCTTTGGGTTTTCCGCCACTTCTCCTGGGCCCATTTTCTTCTTGACTGATGTAACTTTCTGGGCAATGCCTTTTTACTTCCTAGTGGAAAGCATTTGTTATTTCAGGCTAACACTTTCTCCTGCTGGACTGAGTGAAATTTGTTCTTCTTGTGCTAATAGACTCTGCTTCATTTAGTGGGATCAACCTCTGACACAGTGCAGAAGCCTCCTTAATATCAAATAAGTATGTGGGAAACACAGGATCTGAAAGTAGTCACCTGTGTGGAATCTCAGGTCATCCTGCCTATACTGGACAGCTTGTCTGTGCTTCATGTGGCTCCGGCTCCTCACCAAAAATACAGAATAATATAGTTTGGTCTATGGGACTGTGGTGAGAACTCATTAAGTTAACACACGAGACCATCCTAAATAGCATATGGCTCATGAAAAAAAAAAAAAAAAAAAAACTAACAAAGGTACCACTTTGCTATGTTAAGTTCCCCAGGATTAGGAGTCTGAAAGTGTTGAGAAACAAGAAAACAGGAGCTATAGAGATGGTTCAGCCATTAGGAGCATTGGAGAACCTGTTTCCCAGCAAATACATGGCACCTAACAACTGTACATAATTACAATTCCAGGAATCCAACGTTTCCTTTTGGTCTCCATGGGCATTGTACAACATGGTGACACATTTAAGTGCAGGCAAAATATTCATATGGATAAAATAGAAATTAATTTAAAAATAATAAACAAAAATAATTTGTGAGATAATCCTGATGGGCTAAATGATACGAATTCTCAAATAACCAGCCTAAGGTGCTTTCCCTACAAGCATTTCCCACCCTTGGGTTTTACTGTCTTCCTAAATCTCTCAAAGTAGATAGTAGAGTTCTTCAGGTGGAGAAATCGTAGAGATTGCTCATTTGGGGAAACAAAGCTGCTTCCTCTCAAGACTTGCACATGCCAGAGCAGGTAACTCAAGCAGGTAACTCACAATCTGCTTCTTGGTAGAAGATGGAAGTAAACTTTTGATGCCCACCCAGGGTTCAGAGAACAATTTTAACACTGCTTCAAACCTACAGGTCCTCTTTCTTCAGCTTCCTCTACTAACAAGGATCCCTGGCCTTCCTGATTTCTCCAGCCTTCCCTGCCTGCTCTTCCCTTTCCCTAACTTCATCTATTTACTTATCTCTGTCTCTGCAGAGGGAAGTTCCATACAACTCCTCCTAGATTCTTGAGACCAGGGAATACAGTAGTAAAGGCGGGTAGCTGAGAGCTCTAGGGAAGATGGCAGAGGGGTGCATGGGTATAGGGTGTTGGATATAGGTTGCCTCCCAGTTCTCCATCCTGACATGCACAGCTAACACACACAGCTTGAGTTCTGTGGGGCTTTAATGCACTATGTCTACTAGCATAAGTCACGAAGCATTGGCTTCATTTCTGTTGTCCACAGATGAAGGTTTTCAAGCCTACTGCCTTTGTGGGCTGGATGAGTTGACACAAGATCTTTCTAAAGCACAGTTAGTTGCAAGCTGACTTGCTCATGTTTTCTGGAAAGCAATTCTTCCTATGGGGACTATGACCTCTCAGCTGTCTATTAAGCTCAGTTCCCACACATTTTGATGGGAGGGCAAGTTTTAGGATATCACCAGGTACTACTCACCAGTACATACAGTAAAAGCTCCATTCCTTAGCTGGGGTACAGTAAGTAGTGAACCGGCTTCCTGTGTGGGTGTTCACTTTTTGAGGGTCCACCTTCTGGAGCACTATGTGAGGATGCTTTCAGGCTAGTGACTTAAGATATACATTGAATGGTAGACCTCCATGTTTCAATCTGGGTGGGTCTAAGAAATCTATCCTTCCCCAGCACATACACTAAGGCCCTCCTGAGTAGCAATCCCTGGTTTCTAACTGGTGAACTGTCAGGAATGCATCCCCTTGGGGTTGATATTATCTCTCTGACAGTGTTCAGCCATTCTTCATGGCCTTGCTGCTTTTGGTTTTACCAGCTTCTTTTTTATTTTTATCTTTATTTTTATTTTATGTGTCTGAGTGTATTGCCTGACTGTTTAAGTCTACCCATGTCATGCAATACTCATAGAGATCAGAAGAGGGCGTTAGTCCCCCTGGAACTGGAGTTATAAATAGGTGTTAGCTGACATGTCAGTGCTGGAAATCAAAAACAGGTCCTCTGCAAGGGCAGCCAGGGCTTTAACCTGCTGAGTCATCTCTCCAGCCCCTTTACCATGTTCTTTATTTCATATTTCATCTACAGTTTTGTTTGGGTTTATTCTGTGTTTCCTGGAATTAATGCTTACTTTTCATCTTCACTTCCTGGTAAATAATTTTAACCTTTTATGTCTCAAGTCTCTATCTCTCCACCATCCCTGAAGAGCATTAGGTGGAGAGAATACCCAATAGTAACTTCAAAGTAGAATTTTTGTGAATTGGCACAAAACCCAAGTTTTCTCTGGCCCCCTGCCAGAATGCTGTTCAGAGGCTGTCTTCAAATGTATGGGATTATTTGCTTCCTGCGTGTTTGGTAGACAGTGGAAGGAAGGGAATGTTTTGTTTGTATATTCACCCTCTGCTGAGTTATGGAATTAGTGTTTAGAAAGTGTTTTTAAATTGATCTAGGTGTTAAAAGCCTTTATCTATGTTAAACAAAATATGCCTCTGGCCATCCTCCCAATACTGATACCAGCTTTCCTTTCTATTACTAAGTTAAACAAATCCTCCCTCTGATTTCATGGGACTTGTTCTCAAACACCCCATTATGATTAATACATGGTAATGAATGTTAAGTCTGTTTGATGGGTTAAATGGGTTTTCTAATAACATAAACCAGCTATGTAAGTTTTGCAGTCATCTTCTCTCATGGAGCTCAGGTCCTTATTGAACTTGTTAGATTTAGAAGAAGAGAGCAGATACTAAGCCCAGAGCTGAGGAGCCATGTTCCTTAGATGGCCCTTCACCCTCTTTCCACATAGGTCTGGGCAGTGTTAATTTGGACATCCACTGCTTTCACTGAAAGAAGTATACAGGATTGGTAAGTTTCCTTAGGGCTCTCTATTAAAGGACATTGAATCATATGAAGTTTTTTTTTTTTTTTCCTTTCAATTCACTTTCAACTCTCTTGATTATGTCAAGGTGGGAAATGAACCAACCCAGGTGAGTGTAGTCTTTTTATTTCTGGCAAATACCTTTTCGGCTAAGACACAGTGAGTCCCAGGTTCAGAGCTTTCATTAAGAAAATCTGCCAGGGGTTTAGGATTAATGTTTTGTTTTGATTGTCTTTATTTCAATTTATAGTACAGACATAAGGTTTCTTGGAAAACAAACATTTTTAAGATATTTAAAAAGTCATTTATTTTAAAATTAATTATTAGAAGGGTCTCAAATAGAGAAAAAAATATTAATTTAGAATGTCTCAGGGCTGGAGAGATAGCCTAGCAGTTAAGAGCGCCGACTGCTCTTGCAGAAGACCCGGGTTCGATCCCCAGCACCCACATGGCGGCTGAGAACCATCTTTGACTCCAGTTCCAGGGGAAGCTGACACCCTCTTCTGACCTCTGCAGCATTGCAGGACACGGGTGCGAAAACCTACATGCAAACAGTACATTCATACACATACAAGAATAAATTAAAAAAATAAAAAAGAATGTCTCCAATTTATGGATTTCTTTAATAGAAACTTCCCAAATAGTTTTATTATTATTACTAAGAAATAAGGGAGATATAACTGACTATTGAGGCAAAGGATGATTAGCTAATTGATCTAAGAATATTGGGAGATGAATTTGCAAGGTATGGTAGAGCATACCTGTAATTCAGCACTCAAGAGGCAGAGGCAGGGGCATGCTGAGTTTGAGGACAACCTGGGCTGGAAATTGAAACCCTATCTGAATGGAATAAATAAATAAATAAATAAATAAATAAATAAATAAAGTGTTGATGAGATGAGGTTTAAGTGGAATGGTGAAAGAGAACTTGGGATTACCCTATAGATACGTGTAGCAGGAAGATGGTATAAAAGGCACCTTTAGAAAGGAGTGGAATGAAGTGTCAAACAAGGCCATGTATGCACAGATTCAATTAAAATAATGTGGTTTTTTTATTTATTTCTGTATGTGTGTGAATGTATTGTCTGCATGCAAGTCTGTGCACCCGTGACTTGCAACGCCGCGGAGGTCAGAAGAGGGTGTTGGACTCCCCTGGAACTGGAGTTCTCCTGGAATTGGAATTTCAGACGGCTCTCCCGGCCGCCATGTGGGTGCTGGGGATCGAACCCGGGTCCTCTGCAAGAGCGGTCGGCGCTCTTAACCGCTAGGCCATCTCTCCAGCCCCACCAATTAAAATAATGTTTAAGAAAAGCATTACGGCTGGAGAAATGGCTCATTGGTTAAGAGTGCCCACTGCTCTTGCAGAGGACCCAGGTTGAATTCCCAGCACCCACAAGGCTGCTAAGAACTGTCTTTAAGCTGGGCATGGTGGCACATGCCTTTAATTCTAGAACTCAGGAGGCAAAGGAATGCAGATCTCTGTGAGTTCAAGGCCAGCCTGGTCTACAGAGTGTTACAGGTCAGCTGGGGCAATAGGGAGACCCTGTCTCAAAAATACAAAAAAAAAAAAAAAAAAAAAAAAAAGAAAAGCTTTAAAATAAGAAAAATACTAAATATAAATTGACAATCACAAGTCTACTATCTCAAAATAGCCTATATTGACATTTTGCATCTATCTTTCAGGTTAGTTAATGGTGATAGTGATAACCTTAATACATATCTTTCTTCTCATTAATGTTTTACATTCATGACATACATGCATGACAAATTTGAATTTTTTTCCTAGACAAATTTTCCTAAAATAAATCTGAAGTTTAGAGTCACTTGGCAGAAATTTATACTTGCTGAATGGCTGGGAGATCTCTGTATAAAATAAATTTTATCAATATATTTAATCATATAACATGTTTTAAAAGTGCTATTTTTCTTCATTTTGCTGTTCTCAAAGAATATTGATTGTAGAATGAATGTTTAATTATATTGCTTCTAAGAGTAATTATATGATATTTCATATCAGGGAGCAATACTTCAATCTTTCCTGCCTTTTGATCAATTTCAGTATTTCAGTATGTCAAGCATAAAATAAATTTGTGAGACTATACAACTTCTGACTAGAGAATCAATAACTAGATAGCTCTGTGGAAAAATTCAGACTGTACATAAATGTTAGATTATTTTTATAAAATAATAAAGTATTTGAGAATAAGTGCCATGGCTGAAGGTTTTGAAATTGTTCCAAGTAAATGGGCTTAGAGCTTTCTTTGTTCCTAAAATTATTGATTAAAAATGTCAGTTTCTTAAGTGTTGCTTCTCTTAATGAAATTCTGAGTTATTACCATTTCATCACAAAGATGACTGACTGTCTACTTCCTTACAGATTTGAGGGAAATGATTGTTCAAGAAGTAATATTTTTCATATTTTCAAATTTGAGAATTTCAGTGTAACTTTTTGTGTTTTCTTAAAGTTTTTTGATTCACACACAGAGTGTGATTTACAAAGAATCTACACCTCATTAAATCAAAAGGAGCAATCTAACATTTGGCATGGGGAAAGACAGAGCTCTACCCAGCTAAATTAGGCACTCATAATAAAGAATGCTAGTGGTCTATTTTTGCTAAAGTTTGTTGTGAAAATGCTTATTTTATCATTATCTGATTCACATTAAATATTCTCATAGATGTTAAGATCATGGAAAGTGAACTGAATGCTTAAATTTCTAGCCTTAAGATTAAACCCTTGATAACAATCTCACATGGCTCTATAGTGTACAGCAGAAATGTTCCTGTATACTGATCAACTTTCTCTAACCACTAATCTTTAAGTACAGCTATTTTATTAGTTGATTGTAAATACATACATAAAATGAATTCTGGACACTTGGAAGATATGATGTAGGGTACATAAATTTGAAAGAAAAGTAAAAGAAAAATTAGACAAGATCGAGTCACTTGGAGACAAGTCTGAGTGTGGCTTCTGTGGATTTGTATAGAGAAATTGCATGTGGTGAGAAGGAAACTCAGGCAAGAAGGAACTGTAGGTCATAGCCCACCTAAGTCAGGGATTTCAGAAAGCCAACTGAAGCAGAGTTCTGAAAAATAATCACTGTGCACTGCATTGCTGAAATAGGAGAAAAGGTTGCTGCAACCTCCTGCAATCATGCCTCACCATAGGGGAGGAGAAAGACACCCAGCCACAGGCCCACCTAAGCCCTGTCCCCAAATTCCTCTCCCCAACTTCCTTGAATGCCTGGCTTTAAAATTCCTGCTTCAGTGCCACCTTAATGCTGGTTATCCTGCTCCTGAGTCAGGCGGGCCAGTCCCACACTCAGTTCCATGCCCCAAATAAACCCAAGTTACCTTTATGGGAGTCCTGTATACTTTTGTTCTGGGTCTCCCCTGTCTATGAACCTTACAGCAACAAACTCCCCTTTTAAATATTTTACTAAAATTTCATGTGCTTGAAGTACATACAGTTTATACTAGTTAATGGATTGTGACTGAGCATGTGATAAAAATTGGCCTAAATTCAAAATTCAAGTTAAGTCATCACCACAGAATGATTGGAGCCAATCAACAAGAGAAATGTTATGATCCTTTGAGGGTAGAGAGAAGGTATGGAAGATGGTAAGATAGCACTTGAACTTCCTCATGAATACGCAATGGGAGTATTATGTGGCCTCATCTAATAGGGAACACAGAGATCCATCTGCAGGTGTGTTTGAGAGCATCTAAGTACAAGTAAAATACTCAGAACTAGCAAAGCAATAAGCAGATTCACACATCACCAGAGCAGGAAATACCATTTGAAATTCAATTTGAAAGGCAGAATTACACTTTTTCATTTACTAAAAACATTTTATCTAGTTGACAGTGTTTTTGTCAAGATTCATGTTTCTCCTGTGGTTAATGTTTATAAAGCACCTTGTGCTTTGGGGTTGGAAGGATTTATAAATGAAAACTAAATCAATGTCTGAAGATGTGATTTCAAAGGACACAAACTTCAACTTCCAGTTTGATTTTTAAAAAGTATTCTTGACTTTGAGATTCAAGTTATGCAAATATGCAAATATGTGCTATTTCTCTAAGATTCATTGCCAGCACAAAGCACAGACGTTTCTTTTTGAGCCAGGCAGCATGTCTGCTGGTTCCCAAAGATGAGTGGGTATCAGAGGCTTAGGGGAATAAAGGGCTGCTTATAAAAAACATACATTTCCAGGCACCACTCCAGATAAACCAAACATGGTTTCTAGAAGATCTCGGAATATGGTTGGTTTATAAAGTTCTCCAGGTATTTAAAGTGGCAGATTTTTGAGTTAGAGGCAGAGTCGGTTACTAACTTTGACCACCAAACCATCCAGGGTCTAAATGCATGAGAAAGAATTATACCTAACTAAAGAGAGAATATTCTTCTTACTCTTGGCAAGATAAATTGAATACAACAAATTGGGGTATAAACCATAAAATAACCTTCTTATTTGAAGTTTTTATATCTCCAGCTCCAGCTATAATATTATTAGTCACACTATGCTACAGATCTGATTTTACTCTTCTTTATATCATTAGTGTTTAGCACATACCTCCAACATAGAAAAGTGCTCCCTGCATGATGTAGCATTCCTTGGCATATGTCTCATGGCATGAGGCATCTTGCAGTCCCTTCCACAACCTGAGCTTCACTTTCACAGCTCTATGCAATATCCTATCTTGGGCCCCAGCCTCTTAGGACCTTCCTTCAGAAACTCCAGCACCGCCCCATGGTGCTTGGCCAGTTCTCTGAAACCATGGATGAAGAATTCATGAGCTCCTCACTTTTGCATCTTTCATACATCCAATACCTGTACCATGTGGAGGAACTGCCAACTTCAATTGCCAGCTTGGTATGGACCTTCACCCCCTTGAATCACATTTGCATCAGGTTTTAAATGTTGTGGCTTTTATGGGAACAGAAAATTCCTTATGACTTTTCATTTCACAAGCTGGAAGCTTATCTGCTTAGGGTCTTGCCTTGAGGGCACTATGGGAATTGTTTCAGTACTGAGCAGGAAGCCTCTCCTTAATAGTGCTAATCCCCTTAATCATAGCCTCTCTTTCAGAACATGCCTTGGCAGTAGGTACAAAGCTTACTCAGCTCTTTTTCTCTCCAAAGGTACATTTTGTATATCTTTGCACCCTATTAGCTCTTTTACATTGTAGATTTGCATTAGATTATCAATACTAATCATTTCATAGGCTCAATGTTATGCTGTCTTGAAATTTACTCCAACAAAGAAATAAGGTCATTACTTCCAAGTTTAGCTTCAGGAAAGTTTTTTGTCAAAAAAAAAAAAAAAATCACAAGAATGGCCTCCAGCCCCATTGCTATTTGATACTTTGTTCTCATCTAAAACCAGTTAAGCCTGTTCTCCACAGTCTACATTATTCTCAGCTCTACTGTCTTCCAGCACCCAGTAGACGGTTGTATTAAACTTTGCTTTCAGCATCAGACTGCTTTTCTCATCCAAAGTTTCATACTCTACATTTCTTCTAAAGACCGACATGGTCAGATTTATCCACATCAAAACTCCATTCTCTGGTACCGATTTCTGTATTAGTTATTTTTTGTTATTATGATAAAATATCAAGGAAGAAAGTTTATTCTGACCTATGTTTCCAGAGTGTTAAAGTCCATAATGACAGGGAAGCCATGGGCAGAAGGCAGCTGGTACAGAGAAGCAAGAGATCACATTTCCATCTACATACAGTAAGCAGAGAGAAAACTGGAAGTGAATTGAGGCTAGAAACTGTCAGCTCCCCTTCCTGGTGAGGTATGTGTTTCCTCTGGCTCTACCTCCTAACATTTCCATAACTTCCACAAACAGTCCCACTGATGGGAGCCAAGTATTTAAATACATGAGCTTATGTGAGACATTTCTCTCTTGAACCAAATCAGGTCACCGACATAGTTATTGCTTATAAAGTTTCTTGCAGAACAAAATGAAATCCAAAGAATACATCTTGCCCCTAGAACAGTATCTGATGTGGATGTATTTTCCTGGGAAATTGGTTCAGTCTATAACACCAAAAAGCCTCTATCATCGCTGGCCCTGGCTTTTCTTGTGGTTTACCTATGTTGTACCTCTTTGCTCTGGTTTTGAAATGTCTCAGCCTGTCTGAAACAAATTGTATCCCGTTTTCCATGATTCACCCTGATCAACCCCATGGGAATTAACGTGAGACCCATTTAAGGCGAAACAACAAGAATAAAGCACAAAAGAATATCCACTGTGGCTGTAATGTGAATGCACAGCTATTACCTACAATAGCAACACAACCTTCTGGTAAAGTTCCTCATCAACTGGTCAAATATAAGGATTTACGATTAGTTTTTTCTCATGTCGTCAATCCTGGAATTAACCAAATATATACAAAATACTTTATATGGTCTTTGTTTGGTATGTGGCAAACATCAAAAACATTGTAGCTACTATTAGTAGATTGATGACTGACAGCACAAAATGCATTTCCAAATTAGAGTAATCCTCAAATATATAGACTTAACAAGCACTACCCAGCCCTCCTAATTGGAATCCTCAAGACATCCCACAATGCATATTTTTTTAAATGCTCCCCAGCTATTTTGAAACACTATGCTAAGCATAGCTTTGACAACCTATGCCTTTGCTGTATGGACAGGGAAAAAACATATTTTACTGTATTTTTTGGCTTTTTTGATGTGTATGTTAACATAATATTTATAACCCTTTCATATAACTCTAGTATATACTCTCTCTTATATCTTATTCATTAGTTTGGATTAATTTTCAGTTTACATTTTGGGGTGGTATTTATTTCTAAGGGCTATGTTTTTCTTCTGAGAACTTAAAAATGTTTTGCTTTGTGAAGGAGCTTGCCTCAAAGATTTGTTTTAAAGAAAATTTCAATGTTGCTTTCTATACTTCATTTCATGTCACCCACCAGCAAGCACAATGATGCATATTATTTTAGTAGAGAAAGCTTTGAATACTTTGTATATGATTTAAAACCTTAAGTTTCCTAAATGTAGTCAGTTGCACAAGCCATTTGTTGTTTCATGTCCTCCAAGAACTCCGTTTAGCCACACAAGCAGCACTTGCTCATGGACTGCCCACTTCACTAAGAGCAGCGCAATCTGTAGAGCTCATAATTGAAAGAGTGGGATGTAGGCAACAACAGAACAATTTTTGCAAACAAGTAACTAAATTTATGTTAAGTGCTTCAAAGAAGTTACGGGATCACACACAAGAGTGGGAAGCATCTGGTCAGAAGGATAATGGAAAGGGCCTCTGTGTCAGTGAATTCTGGAAAGTGATCTAACTGGAAGAGGCAGAAGAAGGAAAATGCGTCCAGTTGGAGGTAACTGCCTGGGGAATATGGGGAGACGGCGGCAAGCAGAGGTAGGGACAGGAGGCAGAGAAACTCAATAGACTTGTAACAGTTCCAGGTTCAGATTTGTATCTGACTTCAGTGGAGGACAGGATAGAAAGAGCAAAATACAGACAGGCTCAGATGGGCTTCACCGATCTAGCATATTAAACTAGAGTCTTGGTATTTTTTCATGCCCAAATAGAACAGTTAAAAATAAAAAAACTCAATAGAAGAGGCATAAAAGAAATATTTATACATGCCATATATTGAGTAAATAACATTTACTAGCTACTTTAAAAATGAATTTTCCATTTATGTTAGTCTCTAGTTGTATGTTTCTGTTTATTAAGAAAGCAATACTTCTAGAAGTCCATTCAAAACAGTTGTGGTTTATAGAGTTTCTTAGGCTGTTTTTCTTTGTTTATTTTATTGTTATAATTGTCATGTGATTAGCAATTATTGTTAATCTCTTACTATGCCTATTTTTTCTTGTCATACAAAGAATTAGGGTTCATTATAGCATTTTGGGAGCTCAGATCTCAGATTGCTTTTGTTATTTCTTGTCTTCACCACCCTCCCCTCCTCCATCTCTGTCACCTTTCTGTGAGTCCTCCCACCCTGCCAGCCTCCTTTCTGCTTTCATTAACGCTCTTCTTCCCTCTCATTGTCTCCTATTTAGCTTCATAGTCCACACTCACTCTCATGCTCCCTAATTTACATAATTGAAAATAGTAGAAATTGTGATCCAGATAGGAGAGAGAACACAACATAGAATTTTTGTCGTTCTGAGTCTTGGTCACTTCATGTAACATAATACTTTGGAGGTCCATTCATTTTCCTACCTAATTTCATTTTCCTTCATGGCTGAGTAAAATTCCATTGTGTATACATATCGTGGTGTCCTTATCCATTCTCCTGTTGATGGACATCTAGGCTAGTTCTATTTCCTTCATATTATGTATCATCTTTGGTCATTTTCCACCAGGTAAAAGTTAGTTCCAGCCTATCTCTCATCAGATAAAATTTCCATTTGTACTTTTCAAAGGCAATTTCAAAAAGTATTCATTGAAATAGTCACCGAATCTCAGTGATCCAAAAAAGTCTTGATTTCAGCATTTGACAAAAGAGCAAAGAAAGCTTAAAATACCAACTTTGCTGGATGACATTTACACATCAAGCTTTCCTTTCTTGACTGCTGAAGAATGTGATTTTATTACCAATTTGATTACATTTGATCTTGTTTTGACTGTCTCTAAGCAATGGCTTTTTGTGAATGACAATAAAACACAAACAAATTGGAAGGCCATCACCTAGAATTGCTGACAAATGCCAAGCTGAGACATATGATCAGTATTGCTGATTTCAAGAGAAAAAAATATTTTAGTGGTTACACTTCATTTTAACTTGTGCCTTACGAGAAAGAGAAATTTAAATGCTAGACCATCAACTCCATGGGTTTTACATTGTCAGTAACACTCCCTCAAGCAGGAAGGGACAGGAGAAGCAGATTCAAGCTCCTTGGCTTCCTCAAATCTTGTGTAAGGTTTTACCCCCCATACACACTTGCTCTTGGCTCCCAGTGCTTTTGTCTCTTAGTCTCTGTTGTCATTTGTGCTTTTCCCTGCCTGTCTGGTATGGCCTGCTGCTCTTTTTACCCCACCATGCCACCTTGGAACTAACCTTTGGCAAGAAATCTATTCTGCATGTTCAAATTTGTTTTGTTTCAAAGATGGTACAGATGTTTGCAGTGCACTGTCTTCTTTTTCTCTGTGTTTGGTCCGCCTATGGAAGGATGAGAAGTATGGTGACATTTTATAATGTGTTCAGGTCACCATCTGTCTTTGTTATTATGAGCATATTACAATTTTCATAAATCACATCCCCTGACGTCAAAGCAATAGTGATACTGCCAGCTGCTTAGCAGGCACTTGACTTTGAGGCGAACTGGCTGTTAAGAGTTCCGTGTTGGGTTTTTTTGTTGTTTTCTCTTTGTTTATTTTTAGGTCCAGTTTTTGAGATGACCGATGTTGTGAAGTCATAAATAATCTAATTCAGACATTCTTTCACTGATTCTTCATTTTTTCACTCTTTCATGTATTCCTTCAACAAGTGCCTCTTTAGTATTGTTAACCTTCTTAGGACTGCTAGGCACTAGAGATGGAATACCAAGTAGCCAAGACAAAATTTCTGACAGAGCTTTCCTTAGTTTGAGGGAGTCATGACAAATATATTTTACACAATTTCAGTGATAAATGTGTAAGTGCAAAGTAAGGGAAATCCTCAGAAAGAAAGGAACTCCATGGGCCCATCAGCCTGGGTCAGAGAAACATTCAAGTCACCTGGTGGGGAGGCAGGAAGCAGTCAGACTAGACTGTTTTCTCTAGGAAATGACAAAGGCAAGGTCTAAGAAACAAAGCAAGGAAGGGAGTAGAGATGTGTAAGTATGCCCCATATGGAGTCACAGCATGCGCACAGGTCATATGGTAATGATGGGTCCTTCTGAAGGGACTCAATATCAAAGCAATTTGAAATCAGCAGTAAGAATGACAGGGCTTTGGCCTTTTCTAGTCTGAGGTAGGAGTAGGCGAATCACAGAAAACTGCGGCTTTTCCGTTTTCAATCTATGTACGTGTATTTTAAATTAGGATCGAAGGATGGTAAAGAAGCACCACGCTGATTTTTTTTTTTTTTAAGTTCATTCTGGCTGTTATATGCAGATTGGGGCACCCAGAAAGCTCTTGACACAGCTCATTTAGAACTATGGAAATGGCATTTTACTTCTGTTCCTGTGGGAAAATTTTCAAAGCCAAACTCCTTGCTTTATGCTGATCATTTTGTAAATTCTGTATTTAGTATTTCTATTTTGAAAACATTAACTGCAAAGCTTTCTACAAGATGAAGCTTTTCTTTTTCTAGAAACTGCGAGGTTTAGAAGCACAGTTTTAACCTTTTATCGCAGTCACAATAAATATTCCCATACTTCAGAGAATCTCCCAGATTCCACAGAGCATTAGAATGAGTATTTTTAAAAGCTTTTTCCTTCAGTTTCAAATTCTAAGTGCATATAAGCTACACTAATGGACATATTTACTCATAAGTAAGAAATAGATTAGTGCCTTTAAATGCCGAAAGACAGAGGAGCACAGCTGTTTCGTGTAACCTGTATTAATAGAGATCTTGTGATTATGAAGGTTTACCCACTGTGATCAAAGCCTCAGTCTTTCAGCATCCAGTCCATATTACTCCACTTAAAAAACAAACAAACAGGGGCTGGAGAGATGGCCTAGCGGTTAAGAGCACCGACTGCTCTTACAGAGGACCCGGGTTCGATCCCCAGCACCCACATGGCGGCCAAGATCCGTCTGAAGCTCCAATTCCAGGAGAAGTCCAGCTCCAGGGGAATCCGAGACCCTCTTCTGACCTCCGCGGCGTTGCACGACACGGGTGCACAAACTTGCATGCAGACAGTACATTCATACACATACAGAAATAAATAAAATTAATAATCAATAAAAACAATAAACAAACAAACAAACAAACACTCCAATGACTGGCCCTGAGAGACGAGCATTTCTGAAATCCCAAGAGGAAGCCTAACTCAACCTATATTTACAAATTGAAAAAAAAAATAAAGGCTCAAGGAGCAAAGATAAAAGATCCTTAAGACTGCAAAGGAAAAACATTTTAATAACAATGATCTTTTGTTTTGTTTTAAATCAGTTCCTTGGCTAATGTGCCAAGACACAAGTTCAAGAGGTTGGATTCCACTTTCACTTTTCTGGCAGACAACATAATTAACACTTACCAGTGCCACAAACACATATTCCCCCATGGTGTTTTAATCTTTACTATTATAGGCATAATCCTTTAAACAATCTAGCACAATGTTCCTTTATAAACTCCTCTTGTCCTGTGCAACTGTCAGGCAGTATTTTTCACTTTCACAAAACAGAGCTGAATATTTACAGCAGTATACATATTCAAAGGATAATCATCTGTGAAAGCTATTATGGATTCTCTAAAAGTGAGGAATAACATTAGCAAAGGAGGCAATTACATTCAGATTAAAGACAGATAACCAACTCATTGTTTCAGGAAGAATGGAATGCTTGGCCTGTGTGGTTGCTGGATTGTTAAAACAGATTTAAAGCAAGCATCCAGGGAAAAACTATTGTTGGTTTGAGGTTCAAATTAGAAAAAAAAATGTAATTATGAGTAAATATTCAGACCTCGTCAAATGTAAAAATGTCTAAACGTAACTTTGCATGTAACATTTGCGTATGGCAGGTAGAATTCTAACATTTCTGCTCAGCCCATTTAACAGAAACAACAAGTTTCAAGTTCAGTGAGAAACAA
This sequence comes from Rhizomys pruinosus, assembly GCA_009823505.1. Lineage (NCBI taxonomy): Eukaryota > Metazoa > Chordata > Mammalia > Rodentia > Spalacidae > Rhizomys > Rhizomys pruinosus. The sequence goes on from VZQC01012652.1 coordinate 1,893,348, forward strand.
CTGTTTCCAAATAAACAACAACGAAAAAAGCAGTTGAGGAAGGATGTCCTAATCTCTAATGTCCACCTCTGGCCTCCACATGTGCCCATGAACATACACATGATAAACATTCATGTGCTACAAACACAGATATACACACAAAGAGAAGAAAGCAAGAAATCAGAACTACAGTACTTCAATCACCAGGAGTGCAATTGTCTGCAGCTAGATAGCTTTGAAGATCTCCAAGTCTCAGGTAAGCAGGAAAGCCCAGGCAACATCTGTATCTCAGCTGAAGAATTTGAAAGAACTCAGCTAATAGTTGCCTAGACTCCTGACATTGAAAATCAAGAAATAAAAACATTTGTGTTGTTTTGTTTATGTTGCTTTTCTGTTTGTGGCAATTGGCTGTACAGAAAAAGAATTTATATGGTAGGATGAGTCTTGTGGTTATATACCCAAGAGTAGATGCTAAGTGAAGTAACACTGTCCCAGAAAAGCAAACAACGAATGGTATCCCTCATTTGTTGATGCTAGCACCAAGCACCAAGTTATAAGGCAAACTGAGCAACATCAACATTATATTCCCTGAAAGCAATTGTGCTCTGATAATGTAAATCCCTTAACAGGCTCTAGAATTAACCCACCACTTATTTTTAGCCTTTGGAATCCTGGTATACGGGTGGAGGTTATGTAGGCATATTTTAGAGTAATATAAATTTAAAAAGGAAAAATATGAATCCTGAAATATGATATGGAAATGACAGTTTGTGTACAGATGATATAATTTTAGTATACATGTGATATATATATCCTATGTATAGGATATGCTAAAATTATAATTATATGTATGCATATACATATGCATATGTTGAAGGAATACAGGTTGGAGGGAACAGCAACAGCAGAGGAACTGGCACAGGGAATGGACTGAAACAGGAGAGTGTCCCCAAGAACAATAATCCTTTGCTTTGAAAAAATCAGAAAAAGATACAAGGCAGGGATGGCAGGTTGCACAAACTCAGGTGGGGTGGGGGCATGGAAAGGGAGACGAGTCTAGATTGGATGGAGAAATGGTGTATGAAATGCACATAACTTCAACGAAAATGTTAAAAACAAAGATGTATTGCCCCACCCCTCAAGAAATGATGAGTTATCAAATAAAAGCCAAGTGCCAAAGAAAAAAAGAAAGTGGGGAACATCAGTAAATAAAATGTATTATAAAATTAGATTCAGTAATTAAAATTATTTAATCTACTTGATTCTTTCATCCCTTCNTTGTTATAAGGAAAAACTCGAGCAACATCAACATTATATTCCCTGAAAGCAATTGTGCTCTGATAATGTAAATCCTCCTTAATCAGGGCTCAGACATTTAACCCACCACTTATTTTAGCCTTTTGGAATCCTGCCTGTATACGGGTGGGAGGTTATGTAGGCATATTTTAGAGTAATATAATTTAAAAAGGAAAAATTATGAATCCTGAAATATGATATGGAAATGACAGTTTGTGTACAGATGATATAATTTTGAGACATACGTGTAGATTCCCTACATAAGTAATATTATATAATATATAATATAATATATATTAGAGTAGTGCAGATTGAAGGAGAGACATGAGCAGAGGAACGAGGACAGGGAACTGACGAAACAGTAAAGTTCCCCAATAGACAAAATCCTCTGCTTGAAAAACTGAAAGAATCGAAGTACGGATCAGAGGGATGGCAGGGTGCATGAACGTGGTCGGGTGAGGGGCATGGAAGACAAGATGAGTCTAGATTGGGCTGAGAAACGATGTATGAAATGCACATAACTTCAATAAAAAGGTTAAAAAAAGAATCTATCAGTGACATATTTATAAGGTTTATGATGTTTAAAATTAATAGATCTTATTAAAAATCAAACATGTGCCTGGGTGGTGGCCCAGGCCTGTAATCCCAGCATTCTGGAGGCAGAGGCAGGGTCTCTGTGTGGCTCAAGGCCAGGCCAGCTGGGGCTACAGGAAGACAACCTTCAAAAAAAAAAAAAAAAAAAAAAAAAGGGAAAAACTCACACAACAAAAACAAAACAAAATAGGACAAAAGAAGCAAGGTGAGGCATAGGATAGAGGACCTTGCCATTAGCAAAGTAAAACAGGGTTTCGAGTTTACAGTTTAGTTTAATGAATCCGAGGGATGATTTTTTTTCTCCCATAGCCCTAATAAGGACTGGGTGAATTTTTCAACTGTTATTATATGAAGCTAATAAAAAGATCATATCCAATGCAAAGCAAAGACCTTTGAAATATTAATGCCTAAAATCCGGTGCTAGATGAGCTAAGAGCCGTGTATTTTTTTTTTTAATTTAATTTTATTTATTTATGAATGTACTGTCTGCATGTAGGTCTGTGCACCCGTGTCGTGCAATGCCGCGGAGGTCAGAAGAGGGTGTTGGATTCCCCTGGAACTGGAGTTCTCCTGGAATTGGAGTTGCAGACGGTTCTCAGCCGCCATGTGGGTGCTGGGGATCGAACCCGGGTCCTCTGCAAGAGCAGTCGGTGCTCTTAACCGCTAGGCTATCTGAGGCTGTGGGGATAGCACAGTGGTGAAAGGCTGAGGATGAGAACCGTAAGGAAGAGCCGAGTATTTTAAGGGAAGTAATCCAGTCTATGAATCCTACTTTCTTCATCGGTAACTGAAGATGTAGTTTCACTCCAGAGCCTGTATTTAAGCTAGCATTCTCTATGGTTTTATGCTTTGCTTGAGAAGCTGTATTATCTATGTATACTAGTTTTGCACCTTTTTGTTCTGATTTAATAATGCCTCTACCATACAGGTTAATATAGGTTTGTAGGGTCTGCGTTAAAAATAGGAGTCTTTTCAAAGAAAAGAGAATCTAAATTATGCAGATCAGTTATAGCATCTTGTAGGTGAGGTTTTTGAAGCAGGATTCAGAGAAATTCATTTCTGTTTTGGTTCTTAATCACATCCATCCAACTTTAAAAACCTTGCAAGCTCAGGCCTCTCTAGTTGCTCTTTTTCATCCACTTGTGTAGATTTCTTCCCTGTCAGGTTTGAAAATCATTTCTTTTATTCTTAAAATGAGAGTCAGTGATTCCCCCCCCACCCAAAAAGCCAAAAATAAAATAACTTCTTCACATATGTGTTTCTTTTGATATTTTTAAAACTTTTTCTTCATCTTATTGTTAACTTCTTCTGAGAGCCATGTAAGCTTTCTATTCCATACTGCTTCTGTCTTCTCACCTGTGGTTTACTTCTCCATCTACTTACTGCTAAAAGGCTAAACAAGCCTCAAACAAGAAAAAGATCCCTCCTCCCTCAACAAAGTTGGAAAGAACTTTTTAAAATACAGAGAAATATTTAAAGGCTGCAATGATCACATTTATGTCACTAGGTATAATCTTAAACAGTCCTTCACACTTGAGCTTTGGCTGTACATCTGTGGGTGGATGCATTTTAGTTAATAATTCTGTAGGTAAACTGTGGCTATGATGCCGTGAAGCTACCCTCAAGTATTCAGCTTGCATTTTTCTAAAAATAATGACAATTTCCTAATACTCCAAGTACCATATAACAGCTATGAAAATGGACAATGATTTACTAATATTATCTGTCATACAGTGCACATTAATATTTCTCATTTACTCTTTAAAATGCCTTTTAGCTATTTCACTTAAAATATAAACTCATTTTCAGATGCCACACAGAGCATTTGGTTGTATTTCTTCGAATTTAAACTGGGACAGGCAGCCCATTCTTTTTCCATGATCACATTAGCATTTTTATGTAGGTCAATTGTCTTTGGAAGGGCCTGTGTTACAGATTTTTCTAGTTTGTTTCGTTGTAATTTTCTATATTATTTTTAAATTCATGCATTTCTTGTAACTTGGAGATAAAACCAAAGGAAAAGCAGTTTAACTAAGTATGGTGGCTCACTCCTGTAATGACACCACTTAGGAAGCTCAAAACAGTCAATGCAAGGATGTTTGACAATTTCATAATATGTGGCAGTGATTATTGTGTTTCTTCAAAGCCAGTTCTATCTAAGGTCAGATGGCTTCTTAAGGAATACATATAATAAAATTTCCCTTTGCAATCAGTAAACAATTTCTGTGGTAATATTTGGGCACATGTAGACCCTGTGAGCTGTCTAGAATATGACTGAATTCCTTGTGGAAGCACATATCAAAGAGATGTTTTATATTTTTCTACCTCACTGTGATAACTGTGTTGTGCTGGACATGGTGGTGTGTGCCTTTAATCCCAGCACTCAGGAGGCAGAGGCAGGTGGATCTTTGTGAGTTCAACACTAGCCTGATCTACATAGTGAGTTCTAGGACAGCTGGAGCTACAGGGAGACCCTGTCTCAAAAAGACTCCCCCCCCAAACAACAACAATAACAACAGTAAAACTGTATTTTTCTTGAAAAAAATCATGTGACAGTTTACTGGGGTTATAATTGAATTTTGAAAGAAAATTAAAACTCATAGTCAAACCAGCCATACAACAAACCTGAAACCATCTAATTCAATAAAACCTCACAGGAAAGGTGGTTATTCTTTGTCTTTTAAATATTTTTTAGAATCAACTTTTAATTTATTTAATTTATTGTGATCATTATTATTGCTGTTGTTGTGATATGTATGTATGTGGATGCCAGCTGGGCTTCACCATGGTGCACTTGTGGAGGTTAGAGGACAACTTTTGTATAAATTTCAGGTTATGGGATTTATAAGGTAGTGTTCTTATCCACTGAGCCATCTTGAAAGTCTTGGGGTTCTTTTTTGTATTTTGAAATTCCCTGTTTCAGTACACAGAAACCACTCATGAAAATCTCTGTGGCTTCCCTAACTTACCCATATCCATTGCAGTTTGTGTTTATTCAAAATTGAATTTCCTTTAATTTGCGAGAAGGCCAGTAACTCAGATAAGATTATAGTTTATACCAAATTCAGATAACTAGATATTAAGCAGAAGTCACTTCACTCAACACAAAAATTTTTTCAAAAAACAATTTTAAAACAGTCACTTGAAGATACTGCAAGTTCTCAAAATGCATTATAAAGTCAAATGAGTAAGTAAATTTATAGAGCTTGAAATTATTGTATTTTAATTTTTACATATCACTACATAAAATGTTTGATTATCTACAGCATACTGTTTTCTTAACATAGATAAATAGGAGAATATTCAAAGTTATAAATGCATACAATTATAGCTATCTACTTCATAGCTCACTTAATTCAATAACCCTTGCCTAACAAGAATAATTGTGAGGGTATCAAAACCAATGAGATTTTAAAAATTGTACTATTTAGAATATTTAAATGTGTCATCTGATCAACTGGGATAAGAGATTCGTAGAGACCATTTTAAACAATTTTCCTTAATTAAGGAAATAAGATGAATTTTACTTAAAGTAAAAATAGCGTGCAGTCATTCTATCAGTGACCATTCTTAGAAGCCTGCCATTTATGCTGTATTGCGATTACAGAACAATTATCTACAACTCATTTTGTAGGGCACTCCTTCCAAATGCATATCATAAACCATCATAAGTTTTATATAAAATCTGTCAACTTATTACAGTTGGAGGATACATTAGCTTGGTGGGCAGCCAAAACAAAGTACCATAAGCTGGAGGAACTGGAAAAACATGGAGTTTTGGTCTCACAGTTCTAGACGTTAGAAGAGTGAAATGAACAGCTATGCGCCTCTGGAAGTGCTCCGGAAGGCTCTATCCCTGGCTCATTTCTGTGTTCTTGGAACAGCACAATTGCAATATTCCTGTGGCATCTTCCCTGTGTGCTGGTTGTTGTGCTTAAACCTTAACTATTTAGAAAACACCAGGCATAGTGGATTAGGGGCCAATCCTACCATGACCTCAGTTTAAATAATCCTATCTATAGTGACTTCATTTCTCAGGGTCATATTCTCATGTAATGGATGTTAGAACGTCAATATATGAATTCTGAGGTACTTTTATTCAAACCACAATGAAACCAAAAAGATATATTTATTTTACTTACAAGAAAATATATCAGTGAAAGGAATATACTTACAGTCCTTTAAGTTCAATGGAAAATATGAACAAATTTATAAAATATATGTAATCTGTCCCATGTTTATAATGTACTGGTTTTTGTGATACTTAGTAAACACCTATGCTAAGTGCAATAAATAATCCACTTTAGGCTTTAGTTTACTGATATCCCTTAAAACCAGAAAGGGGGCATAGATATTTTCATTATTTCAGTGGTTCCAAACTGCCACATAGTTTTACAGATTCCTATGTGCTTGGCCACAGCTGTTCCTGGTGTGTGGTCACACCATAGTAGGGCCCTTAGATCACGAGAGTTCAGGGATGGGGATGTAGCTCAGTTGGCAGAGTGCTTTTTGAGGATGCACTGGATAAACTGGGTATGAGACCATATGCCTGTAACATTAGCTCTTGGCTGGGAGGTAGGGATAGGATAAGCAGAAGTTTAAGGTTTAAGTTTGCCTACATAGTGAGTTCAAGGCCATTTTGGTCTGAATGAGATCCTGTCTGAAAAAAATAATCAAATCAAGTAAAATTAGGGCTTATCTAGTCACATGTTCTCTGGGACTTCGTGACCAAGTTTCTTTATCCTTCTAAATCATCCAGCCACATTCAAGTGCCAAAACAATCCTTATTTAAGGATCAATTGCTTTACCCTGTCTCATTTGTAGAGGGCAAGAAGGAATGGATGAGAGCAAGGAAATGTTTGAATTTAACCAGAACTGTACATTTAAAAAGGTTATGAAAAATACAGTGAAAGATAAAAGCCAGAGAGATCAACACTATGACCTGTTAAACTAAAATAAGCTAATTGTTTCTTTCAGTTTGTCACTGTGATATTTATTCCTTTCTGAGCATTCTGAAATTTAAGAGGCGTGATTTTTTTATTTGTTAATTATAACCAAAGCCTTGAATACTCAATCAATGAGAAAATACCAGCAATTGACACAAACCTCTTGTCTTTGGATAAATTCAGATACAGGATAGGTTAGGTTAATCTGGGAGAAGTCTTATGTTTAATGTAATGTTCAATGTTCAGAAACAGAGAAAATGATGTAGATTTAATATTTAGTATTAAAACATCAATCAATAGCTAATGTCAGTAGTTCAAAGAAATAGCATATCCTATCAGAGAAGTTGAGATTTTAAACTATGGTTTTATATTTATTTCTGATCTCAAAAAAACCTCAGCGAATTTGAATTAAACTATATCTAACATATTCATTGCTATCTGTATAGAGTATGTTTCTCAGTAAAATATTAGGTACATTCAAATTAATGTTAAGAGTGGAAATAGGGTCTTGTCTGTTATTTTTCATGTCTCTTATATGCCGTCAAACTCTGGCATTTGAAAAAGGGAGGGAGGAGGAGACCCACAGTTGTCAGACAGAAATGAAATGTAGGAATTAAAATTCCTGCATTTACTTATGTGCCAAATGTGATATTAATGGCATAGTATATTTTCAAGTTGTTTAAAAGAAGATGATAATCAAAATTATTGAATATTTATGAGTTTCCACTATTAGATATTATCCAATAGGATTCCCCTGACTTACAGATATAATTCTATATCTTAAAAGAACAAATCAATTCCCAAAGTATTGAACTTTACTATAAACTTTAATAATTTATTTTCTTTTTTTTCATTTTTTTTTTTTTTGGTCTTTTTATGACAGGTCTCGCTGAAACCCCAGCTTTCCTAGAACTCACTATGTAGATCAGGCTGGCCTTGAATGCACAAAGATCTGCCTGCCTCTGTCTCTCGAGTCCTGGGATTGAAGGCATGCCCCACCAGGCCAGGCCAATAGTTTATTTTCTTATACAACTTCATCTTTTAGAAAATAAAACTGTGCTTCTCAAAACGGCCACAGAAAAGGTGTAAACAAATGCATAAGTTTCCTAATACATAGAAAGGTCTTTACTCAACAGTATCATAATATTCAAAGAAATGGAAGAGGATCGCATGCTCTTCCCATACTGAATTTCGCAAATGAATTTGCTAGCTGCAATTACTTATTAAAGCTTGATTCCTTTATTAAAAGGAATATGACAAAATGATTGTAATAACCTATAAAAATAAATATATAAGAGCAATTATGATACTGTATTTTGTATCTTGTATATCCTGTAGAAATTCTTAAGTTAAAAGCTCAGTCCTGTTTGGCATTGTTGTAGGTGACAGAGGCAGAGCTAGCCAGCAAGCATTCTCAAGTGACTGGGAGTCTTTCCCTTTGAAGGGGGTAATGGGATGCCAGCTCCTACCATAGGGTAACCTAGTCTCTTGTCATGCATTCCCACCATAATAGAGTACTGTCACAGGCCTACACAACAGGCTATGGATCGTAGATAGAAACTTTCATGACTAAGAACCAAAATAAACTTTTCCCTCTTAAGTTGGGCATGCTAAGGTAAATGAATGACACACTGGAATATATCTGAAAATATATGATTGACTTGTCCAATAACATCTTAATATATATAGAATCATATTATAATTTTATATGAAAATGAGTGTATATGAAAAAGAATTTAGAGTTCAATTTTTATTTTATTATTTAAAAATTTATACAATGTATTTTGATCATATTTGTCTATCACTCCCCAATCTACTCTTCCTAAAACCCCTCTCAAGGTACCTCTCTCATAAATTCTTGTGTTCCTTTATTATTTTATTATTAATTTTTAACCCACTGAATTCATGTTGAGCTGCCATTATGTGCATGGGCTTGGGATCATCCACTATGGTGTGGTGGTATGGGTGACCTACAAGTGATCACACTCCTGAAGAAAAGTGACCTTGCCCCTAGGACCCATAGCTTTTTATCTAGGGGTGGGGCCTAGGTAGCCTCTCCCCAATGCATGCTAATATTTTTAACTGGCTTGTTCTTGCACAGATCTTGTGTAGGCACCAACAGCTGCTGTAAATTCATGTGTGCAGCAGCCATGCCATGTCCAGAGGGCAGCCTTTTACAGCACTTTTCCTATCTTATAGCTCTTACATCCTTTTACAGCACTTTTCCTATCTTATAGCTCTTACATCCTTTTAAAGCATTTTTCCTGTCTTTTAGCTCTTACATCCTTTTACAGCATTTTTCCTGTCTTATAGCTCTTACATCCTTTTACAGCACTTTTCCTGTCTTATAGCTCTTACATCCTTTTACAGCACTTTTCCTGTCTTTTAGCTCTTACATCTTTTTACAGCACTTTTCCTGTCTTATAGCTCTTACATCCTTTTACAGCATTTTTCCTGTCTTTTAGCTCTTACATCCTTTTACAGCACTTTTCCTGTCTTATAGCTCTTACATCCTTTTACAGCATTTTTCCTATCTTATAGCTCTTACATTCTTTTACAGCACTTTTCTTATCTTATAGCTCTTACATTCTTTAATTCCTCCTTTATCCAGTCTTCCCTATCCACAGCTAAGTAACTGTTAATATCTCGTATTTTCTTTCAAGAGTAATTTATCTTTGCATTAACCCATGGTAATAAAAAAATGTTCTCTGAACAAGTTTGGAAGCAGCGAAAATCTGTGGATATAATCATAAACATTTTGGAGGCAGTTTGGCAACATGAGCATTTTGGGAAACAACATCAATAAGTTCTCCTGTAGGACCAATAACTTTCCTACCTATGGTGTTTACCATACCAGGTAGGAATGTCCTCCTGTGGTGTAGGCCTCAAATCCAATCAAGGAAACTATTGACTGCCCCATAAATGGTCTGGCTACTATCGCACCAGTGGGCACATCTTTCCTGCTAAGTTTATTTTTGTAGCATTCAGGGCCCATCACTGTGAAGGCCACTGGTGTCTTTTCTAATACCATCCAGCATAGCAACTTCTAGTACTATGAATTCTAGCCATCAGGGTGAGTTTTCTGTTCAGTTCAAGACTGATTTCTCTGTTAACTAATCAATGTGTGTGGTGTCTTCAGAATTAGGGTCTTGATGTCTAGTTATGGGGGTCAACAAAGAACAAAGACAATAGCTTTTATAGCTTCATTTCAGCTACAGATACCTGTGTAGGTGCCTATGTGTGTCATTAGTGTCCTGGATTAGGATACAGATGTGTTTCTTTAGTCTGTGATTTTTAAATATTTTTATAGCATTTGTAATTGTTTCTCATCTTATATATCTTACATTCTTTCAACCCTCTCTTGTCCATTGTCCTCTGACCCTCTGAGGGCAGGGAGTTGATACTGATGTTCCATCCACAGCTGAATAGTTGCTTATTTCCTGTAATTTCAATAATATTGTTTCTCTGCATTAACGACTACCACAAAATGCAGAGTGAAATGGTCTGTTATAAATGACCAGAGCAGGGCTGGAGAGATGGCCTAGTGGTTAAGAGCGCCGACTGCTCTTACAGAGGACCCGGGTTCGATCCCTAGCACGCACATGGCGGCCGAGAACCATCTGAAACTCCAATTCCAGGAGAACTCCAGTTCCAGGGGAATCTGACACCCTTTTCTGACCTCCGCGGCATTGCACGACAGGGGTGCACAAACCTTCATGCAGACAGTAAATTCATACACATACAGAAATAAATAAAAATTAAAAATAAAATAAATGACCAGAGCAAAGAATTTATTAAATTCTACTTTTCTGGTGAAGAAAGAACCTGGTAAAGTTTCATCAGATCGAAAGGCTATATATTATACTGTTTAAATACCTATATATCTAATTGCGTGTGCTTCATTAGTAGGATCGAAAGGTTATGCCTGAACAAGCTGGCAGCCCATGAAAGAAAACAGCCAGAATTGACTAGAGACCAAGACAACAGCTCCAGAGAAAGTAGATTGTTTTGCTTCTCATCCACCTGTGCCCCTTTTCTAAGCCTAGGGAACAATCTGTGGAAGAGCGGGCGCGGTAGAATGTAAGGGCTGCGACTGGGGTGAATGGTGAAACTACAATATAGACTGGACACTCATTTGATCAACTTGATTGAACATACAAGCCCCCCCTGCTGGATGGTGGGACCCATGAGCCGTGTGGGTTTGGGCACACTGCTTGCAAATTGGTTTTACATGAAGGATGCTTGTACTCACAAATTATCACTTATTGTTAAAAAAAAAATGAAAACAAAACAAAAAAACAGAGAAAGATGCAGAAAAGTTACGGCAGAATGCATGATCTGGGATGGGTAGGGGTGAGATGGGGGGAAGGGAAAGGGATATATGCCTGAACTGAATTGGAAAATGATGTATGAAATACACAAAGCATCAATAAAAAAAAATGGGAAAAAATTTAAATAAAATGACTATAGTAAGTTTGCATGATATGCCATTTCTGAGAGAATGGTTGACGTTTGAAAGGAAAATCCGAAAGAAAGAGATAGTCTGCTTGAATTCTAACCCTTAAGATTCCATAGTTCAGAATGTAATAAAATTGAAGGAACGTGAGCAATGGGGACAAGCAATTGTAGTAAAACATCTTAACAAATAGGGAAGCAGCAAGGCCCTTAATGGAAACAAGGAGCTATATATATACTTAAAACAAAATCACTTATTCTATAACAAGTAGATAATTACAGGAGAGGCCTGCAACTGGATAGAAAAGTTTATATTCAAGTAAAGAAATAAAACATTAGATGACAATGGTTTCCTCCTTATCAAATTTCATAAGAACTTTTGCAAAAAACAGAAACATTTCTGGAAGCAATGTTGTTCTAGTTTGTCTTCCATTGCTGTGACAAAACACTCTGACCGACACCAACTTGGGGAGGAAAGGGTTTATTCATCTTACATCTCCCAGGTCACAGTTCATCTCCTCAGGGAGCCCAAGGCAGGAACTCAGGGCAGGGACCTGGAGGCAGGAGCTGAGGCACAGGCCATGGAGGAATGCTGCTTACTGGCTTGGTCCCCCGGCCCATGCCCAGCCTGCCCTCTTATACAGTACACAACAACCTGCCCAGGGTGGCACCACCCAGAGTGGGCTGGGCCCTCCCACACTGGCCAACAATCAAGACAATACTCCACAGATGTGGCCACAGGCCAGTCCAATGGAGCCAATTCCCCAATTGAGGCTCCCTCAACCCAGGTGTGTCAAGTTGACACTAAAGCTATCCAGCACAAATGTAAATTGGTTCCTATGGTTTTATAAGCCTGTTTGGAAATGTATTGAGAACCTAAAATGTTATTTTTCTTTGACCTAGTAATTCCATTTTGTGGAATGTCTCCAAAAGGAATATTTTGAAACATGCACCCTATTCAGCACTTATCATTACTTATAATGATGCTACTTTTATGCTCCAGGTGAAAGTAAGTTGAGCAACTCGGAGTAAATGAACATTTTCCTTTGAATATACTTTAGTGGAAAAGAAAGAAGCTTAGCCTATAAGCCAAATAAGCTGAACACAAACTGTGTACTAGTAAGTAAAGAAAGATGATTGGGAGGGAACTCAGACTGGAGACATGATGGAGATTCTGGTTAATTTAACTTTTCTTTTTTATATTTACTTTGAAACAAACCAGACTCCCTGGTGCTCTCCTGATCCTGCCATACTGTGCTTCTCTAAGGATTTCCCTAAATGAGGAGATTAGAATGACTTCAAATTAACACATTCGTTTTCCTTATCTAAATTGGTTCTTTGAAAAATGAATGCCTGAAGGTGTTGTAAACTGTTCATTTAAGTTCAATTAAGCAATCCCCTAGTCACTTTCTCTTTTGTATTTCAGTGTTTTTTCTTAATATAAACCTTGAATGTAGTGCTCACTTCAGGTAGATTCATTCATCTCCTGTCTTACCTGTTAAGAACCAAAATTTGAGGGAACTAACAAACCTGCTAAGATAATAGCTTCCCATTAAACATGAATTAATAAGTCAAGACTGTGACAGATAACAAAGCTTGCAAAAATAAATACAAATGTCATCCCTTCAGCTTTAGCACAATGTGTGTTGATTGCATTATATTGCAAACGAATGTAGTGGACACAGCCATGTTCTATTCATACGCCCCTTTAAAGAATAATTGGGGACATAACAGAGACTGGCAGACCAACTTGCCCAAGGTCACAGGCCTTAATTGAGCAACCTGCATCTGCAGACTGACTCGGGTGGGAAAATAAAGACCTCATGCTCTTAGCTTGTTTAAGGAGGACTCTGAAGTGCCCTTCTAAGTTTATGTATCCTGAATAATTATTCTTTAATTCTTTGGGATTAGGTCTACACTGCAGTTAGTTCTTACCTCTTTCAAGTCTTTTTCTTTCCTTCCTTTCCACATTTTTGACCTAGAGGCGTATCCTGAAAAAAACTCAAGCAACTTAAACTCCAAATGGAATCAAAACCCACTCTGAGATAGTAAATCACTACTCTGGATATAAGCAGGCTACTGGCCTCCTGGATATGATATTTTGTCATAAATAATGAACAAAAATGCAGAATTAGAGATATGGTTTTAATAATGGGAAGCAAAACAAATTAATCTTGAAACATTATATGTGTTAGGACATGTTATTGGCTGTTATCATTAAAGGATATTGGCATAACATATCATACTCCTTACAAATTAAAATCGGACAATAATTTATTTTGGAATATTTTTCATAAGAAATACTTTGGTTGTTTTTCAGTTGTTTGTTTCAGTAGATAATTTAATAAAATGATTGCTGCATGGAAAGCCCTATTTGCTACCATTACAGGATCTCAGTGAAGCAGCTGACTCTGGCTCTGCCCTCTTCTTCCTGTGGCAAGCCAGGATTATGGAAGTTTAACAAACTGAACTGGACCTTGACACTTAGTATTTAAAATGTGGCAAATGAAAGCTCCTAAGACTTGCTGGTTCTCAAACTGAAGCTGTTTGCTGCCCTCTGTAGACAACTAGAAATGAAAATGGCAAAGTCCTTAACAAGCACACAGCAACTTTCTCAGTTATGGTATTTTTCTTCTGAAAAACTTAATAGAACAATGAACTAAATAGATGATATTTCAATCTAATGGGACTTAAGACTATTTTCCCTATAATCTCTGTTTTAGCATTCCAATGAGAAATAAGTCAGACATAACATGGCAGATGCTGTGTCTCCTTACACTTATGCAGAAGCTAAATAAATTGGTCTCATAGATATAGAGAAGTGGCGATAGGAGACTAAGAAGGGCAAAGAGTGAAAAAACACAGGGAGATTCTGGTTATGAAGCATAGAAACACATACACACAGACAGACAGAGAGACACGCATGCACGCGCACACACACAGACACATACACAGACACACAGACACAGACACACACACACACATACACACACACATGTGCTTGCAGGTGCCTGTGGAGGTCAGAAGAGGGCATTGGATCCACCTGGATCTGGTGTTACAGATGGTTGTGGGAAGCCAGACATGGTTGCTAGGAATGAAAGTGGTCCTCTGGAAGAGCAGTTAGCATTCTTAATAGCTAACTAAGCTATCTGTCTAGAACATAATAAACTACTTTTAAGTTTATTTTATATAACATATTTATGTAACATTGTAGGCTCTTGGGGTACTTCAGCAAAAATTCTTACCCCATGGTATTTTATTACATTCTGGCATGATAATATGGTGAAATGAGCAAAAAGTCAGGAAACAGCCAGAATTTCAAATGGCAGAAAAAAAGTTAATTACTAAAGAGCTATAAGGAGGGAGTGCATGTGTTGTAGTGTCTATAAGACTGTAATTTACAACAGGATAGCCTACTGGTAAGAGTTAATGAAAAGGCTTGTACATGGGGATATATGGTTAAAGGTGCTTCAAAATGAGAGATGCACAAGTGTCCTGATGTGGGGACTTGTTTGTCTTGCTAATAGAAGTGTTTACTTTCCTTAAATAAATTTTGTAGTCCAATGCTTATATAAATACTTCAAATTGATCTATTTTTGTATTTTTAAATAGATAAAACAGGAAAAAAAGAGTGAATTCTTTCTTCTTACCTTCTTCTTAGGAAGATAAGCTAGATTTATCCTAAATGAACTCTACTTCAATCATTTTTACTTATTTAAGACTCAGAGTTAGAGAAATAATAACAAATAAAACAGGATATTCTGTCACCTGACTTGCATGAAAGGCAAGACATCACATATACTACTGTGTCCCTTGTCATCCTCCCCACATAATATTATCCTAAAGATCTTTCCCTATTAGTTCCCCTATACTCATTTAATTTTTGACTAGTGGGTGATAAGTTTATTTCTTAATCAACATTGCAACCTATATCCATGTGGAAGCAGGATTGGCTTCCACATTTATTTCACAAACTATTTAAATGAAATATAATGTAGTAGAAATTTCAAGGACCCATGTCTGGATACTGACAATCCTCACTCAGTTCTCATCTTCAGGATGGAGACACCTAAGTACATTGGGTGCTGAAAATTCTGATATTCAAAGCTCATTGTTTTGAGACAGGGTTTCCCTTTAGTCCCAGCTGGCTTGGTGCTTGCTGAGCATACCAGGCTGGCCTTGAACTCACCTCTGTGAGTTCTGCCTGCCTCTGCCTCCCGAGCCAGTGCTGGGATTAAAGGTATGCCACCACTCCCACCCCAAAACTCATTTTTTAGCCAAAAGTATTGAGTATACTCTGATTCATACAATCATGTAACAATAATCACAATGAAGATACAGAACAGGGGGCTGGATAAATGGCTCAACAGTTAAGAGCACTGGTTGCTTTTATAAGAGAGCTGGGTTCAGTTCCCAGCACCCACAATGAACAACAAGCAGCAGAGCATGGTGATGACACATGTAACAGAATCTATCAAGAAAGCAAAGAGCCAGGACCAAGTTATAGCACTTAATGTTTTAGAGGCTAATGAGCATAAAGTTATTTGTTGACAAACTCAATAGAGATGGACCCTGAATCTTTGAGCCCAGCTTTGCAGAAAAGTAGTCAAAGTGCGTGTTATAACCTCTTCTCTTGTTTGAGGAGATACTTTTAAAAAATGACTCTGGGGAGAAATTACTAAATTACAAAAAATGGTTCTGACATCTTCAGAAAGAGAAGAACACATGGAATTCAACCAGTGCCCACTGGTTTCCTTCCAGTGGAATAAGACACACATTCTCAATTGAGAACAATAAACCCCTAAATAAGACTAGTTAAGGTTTTATTATATAAAACTTCACATGCCTAATGGAAAAGAATCCTATAATGAACAGTTGTAGCCTTATTGGCCAACCTATGTGATTAGCAATGCATGTCAAGATCTCAGCTTGTCATTGTTGCCTTTCTTTATATGTGGAGCTTCTGGAATATGTTCACTAAATCAATCTGAGACTTTCACTTTTTAGCTAACAATAGACTATTACTTAGATGATACCCAATGATTTTTTTTTCTAAATGAATCAGTTTATTAGTGAATGACCCAACCTCCATCTAGCCAATTCATTCTACTTCCCAGAAACTGAAACTTCCTTTTAAACAAAGATGAATATCCCATTTGATGAGGGTGATACTAGGAAATTCCTCACATCAATATCCCATGGGAATATGATCAAGGACAAGTACTTCAGAGATAATTCAGATCGTATTCCTGAAAACTTCTTAAAATAATACAGAGGATCCTTCTGATGGGAATCTTCCAAACCTAGTAGGAAGTATTCTAGTTTGTCTTCCATTGCTGTGACAAAACACTCTGACCGACACCAACTTGGGGAGGAAAGGGTTTATTCAGCTTACATCTCCTGGGTCACAGTTCATCACTTAGGGAGCCCAAGGCAAGAACTCAGGGCAGGAACCTAGAGACAGGAGCTGAAGCACAGGCCATGGAGGAATGCTGTTCACTGGCTTGCTCCCCCGGCTCATGCCCAGCCTGCCTTCTTATATGGCACACAACAACCTGCCCTGGGTGGCACCACTCATTGTGGGCTGGGCCCTCCCACACTGCTCGACAATCAAGAAAATACTCCACAGATGTGGCCACAGGCCAATCCAATAGAGCCAATTCCCCAATTGAGGCTCCCTCAACACAGGTGTGTCAAGTTGACACTAAAGCTATCCAGCACAATTGACCCCTTGTCAACTTGACACACAAAACACATCACTATTAAACCACCCCCTTTCCAGTTCTTATCCCCAAAGTATGATGTTAACACTAATTACAACCTAAGACAGTACAACCTTAAAAGCCCCACAGTCCTTAAAATGTCCAAACACTTAAAAGTTCAGTCTATTAAAAGTCTCTTAACTGTGGGCTGCTGTAAAATCCAAAACAAGTACTGTTTTATTTCAAAGGGAAGAATCAGGCACTCTCAAACAAAACCTAAATCCAGCAAAGTAGCTCAAGGCTGGACACCTGGTATTCACTCACGATCTTCTGGGCTCCAAAGGGTCTTGGCAGCTCCCCTTCTCTGACTCTGCCGTCTGTGGCACATACAGCTCATCTCAAAGGCCCAGGCCAACTCTATTTCACTCCTGCCACTGCTCGTGGTGGTCATCCTCCGGTCCTGGCATCTCCAAAAAGCTGGAGTCGCCACTGAAACTGAAGCAGCACCTTCACCAATGGTCTCTTCTGACCTCTCCTGGTGCAAAGCCTCAGCTTCTCTCCATGACCCCTGCAATCCTGGGGTCTTCACTGCAACCAAGGTGCACTTCCACCAATGCTCTTTCCTGACCTCTCACAGTGCCAAGCCTCAGCTGCTCTCTGTGACCCCCTCAAATTTCAACACCAGAACCATAAAGGAGACTCTTATACACTACCAAGTCCTGCTTCTGGCTTGAGATGGAGGCTCAGGCCCCTTCTGGAACACAGCTTCTGTGTGCTGACCCTGAAGAAATTCTTCCCAGAAGATTTCACCACAGTGATGCTGGTCTCTTGTTACTTATAGCTGATTTTTCAGCCCCAGATAACCAGCATCAGTTGTCCCAGTACAACAAAAATTTCACTTCAGGTTCTGGTGTCTTGTTACTTACAGCTGATTCTTCAGCCCCAGCTGACCAGAACCCACAGATTAAACAGTCCTGATGATCTCTGCTTCCCTTTGAAACTAGAAACTTCACAAGCCAGGCCTCCATCTTCTACAACTCCTTCAGCAAAACTGCTCCAAGCTCCACAACAACAATCTTTTTTGAGCTATTTTTTAATTTTTTTTTATTCTTGTATGTGTATGAATGTATTGTCTGCATGTAGGTCTGTGCACCCATGTTGTGCAATGCTGTGGAGGTCAGAAGATGGTGTCAAATTCCCCTGAAACTGGAGTCAAAGACAGTTCTCAGCCGCCATGTGGATGCTGGGGATCGAACCCAGGTCCTCTGCAAAAGCAGTCAGTGCTCTTAACTGCTAGGCCATTTCTCCAGCCCACAACAACAATCTTTAGGCATTCAATGATCTTCCCAGCCCAAAGTTCCAAAAACCTCCACAATCCTTCCCCAAAACACCAAGGTGAGGTCTGTCACAGCAATACCCCACTCCTCATACCAAATAACTGTATGTCACTTTTCTGTTGCTGTGATAAAACACCATGACCAATGGAACTTATAAAAGGAAGAGTTTATTTGAGCTTATGATTGATGGTTCCAGGGAATCAGAGTCCATTGTGGTGGGAAGCATGGTGGCTGGTGCTGGAGCAGCAAGCCGAGGGTCACACCTCGCAATGAGCACAGGAAGAAGAGAGAGAGAGAGACTGGAGACTTCAAGGCTTGTTAAACTCACTAAGCCTACCCCCAGTGACATACTTCCTCCAGCATGACCACACCTTACAAGACCTCCAAGAACAGTGCCACCAACTGGAGACGGAATGTCTGAATACTTAAAGCCTATGGGGGACACTCATTCAAACCACCACAGGAAGCGAGGACCATAGCTGGACGCTCACTGCTAATAAAAAATTACAATGACCAGGCCCGTGTTCTCAGTGCTACCTTGCTGCAGAGACACCAGCCTGCATCTTAAGACATTTGGTTGTATGAACTGAAAATATGTCATTCTGCAGAAATGTCAGGTCTAAATCTATTCAATTTTATCTTTTTTTGTGGTGGGTTTCATGTCTTTGAACTCCATTGCAAATAACACACACAGACACAGACACACACAGACACATGCACACACACACACACACACACACACACATACACACTATAGACATACACAATCTGGTGAAACATAGGGTGTCTTAATTTTTTCTGTTCCAGGACAGCTGGGACTATAGGGACACCCTCTCTCGAAAAGAGCAAAAAAATGTTTTGTTTTTTTTTCTGTTTGTATCCCAAATGCCTTAGAGGCCAGCTCAATTTACCTTAGACTGTGTGGATAAATTCACAATATAATTGTGTAAAAATTGGGGCTATGTGATATAAGAATTCCTAAAATGTCAACTGAAATGTGATTTTGTCTGTAGTCTAGATATTTAGCTTAAACTACTTACATTGGACATCTAAGTATTTGAAATATGGTCTTTGTTTTCTGTTTTCAGTTCTGGGACTACAGCCCCTCAGAGTATCACCTTCTGTCTGCACCCTTGGAACACCCTTGGTGGGTTGGAGTGTACTCTAGCAATTGACAGGCATAAGGAAAGGTTTTCACCTTCAGAGAGATATGGTGAGTGTGTGTGTGTGTGTGTGTGTGTGTGTGTGTGTGTGTGTATGTGAGGATGCTGGGAATTAGTGTCTGACAGCAGGACCTGGGTGTTTTCCTCCTGGGGGTAATCCAGGAATGGAAAGGCTGAGTTGGGCATTTACCCGGGGCCTCCCCTCTGTGCATTACTGGTTTCCCTCTTGGCTCACTTGCTCAGAACATGTTTCTTACTTGAAGGAGTCAAAGACCCTAGTTTGGGGTCAGGATGGAAGCACTTGCTTTTTTTTTTTTTTTGGTCTTTTTGAGACAGGGTCTCCCTGTAGTCCCAGCCTGGAACTCACTCTGTAGACCAGGCTGGCCTTGACCTCACAGAGATCCACCTGCCTCTGCCTCCCGAGTGCTAGGATTAAAGGCGTGCACCACCACGCCTGGCGGAAGCACTTGCTTTAAGCTGCTGTATATCCTTGCCTGTGTGTCTCATGGCTCATTTCCTGCCTTGAGAGCAGGACCCTAACCCATTATGGGGAGGGCCGTGGTCATGTCACAGAGTTGGTACAGTTGAATGAACTTAAGTTAGGTGTTGGGAGTGTGGCTGTGGTGATAGGGGGGGAAAGGAAGAGCCTAGCAGTCTTTGTCCTTGGTGCCATGTTTGAGGATGCAGGTGAACTATGTAGTTGAAGTTGTCTTTTTTTTTTTTTAATTCTATTTATTTATTTATGTATATGAATGTACTGTCTGCATGTAGGTCTGTGCACCCGTGTCGTGCAATGCTGTGGAGGTCAGAAGAGGGCGTCGGATTCCCCTGGAACTGGAGTTCTCCTGGAATTGGAGTTTCAGACGGTTTTCAGCCACTATGTGGTTGCTGGGGATCGAACCCGGGTCCTCTGTAAGAGCAGTCTGCACTCTTAACCGCTAGGCCATCTCTCTAGCCCCTGAAGTTGTCTTTCTTATCAGGTAGCATGAGGTACCCTTCCACCTCCTTGTCTGTGCAAGGTTGGTCCATGGTTATGAGCAGCTTCCAAAGGTGGTCCTCATGGATGGAGCCTGAGGCATCATTGTCCAAGCAGGCAAAGGCATTGAGGGTAACATCCTTGAGCTCTGTGCCATTGAGCCTCTCTGTGAGTGTGGTGAGATCATGTTGAAGTTGATGAACCCCCAGACCTTGCTCATCCTGACCTCCACATACTCATCTGTGGGGCTCTTCCCCAGAGAGGACAGCATGTTCTGCAGGTCCTCCTTGTCAACAAAGCTGTCACAGTTGTGGCTGATCAAGTTGAAAACCTTCTGATATTCTTGAATCTGGGACTTGTCAACCACAGTTAAGACATTGGACATAGTCCACCCCTTCTTGGTGGTTTTGACCTTGGGTGGCTTACTGGAGATCTTGGCTTTGACTGGGTGTGGACTTCCTGGTGCAGAGAAGTCTCTAGTTGAAATACTGTATTAACAACACTATCACCTTTATTAAGGAGGTTTAAGGCTCTATTTAAAGAGTTGTAATTCTTCCCAGGACAAATGCTAATATTTGGAAGCAATTATAATTATAATGGAAGTATTCAGAGAAACTAAACATCTGCTTGTGGGAAATTGGTGGCAGAAATGAGACACAGACCATCTCAGAAGGAGCTAATTTGATTGGCGGCTTCGATTTTCCACATAATGAATAAAACATTGCAAGGACTTTAAAATTTATGTAATTTAGTTATAAAATGGTAATATAAGTAACATTATTAAGTATAATAATGTAATTAAATTCAACCTAAGTCTATATCAATAAAGGGAAAGTTGTATATTCTACAGTTGGTTTTGATTCTAAGATGAAACTATCTTGGGTAGATCTATTAAGAAAAATCACAACAATCTCAGAATCTTCTCATAAAATTACTCACCCTTATTTGACCTACAAATTTTATTAAGCAATTAATCTCTAAGCAATTATATATGCTTCTATACATAGAATAAGAAGACAAATTTCTTTTTTTTAATTTTATTTATTTTTTGTATGTGTATGAATGTACTGTCTGCATGTAGGTTTGTGCACCCATGTCGTGCAATGCCTCAGAAGAGGGTCTTGGATTCCCCTGGAACTGGAGTTCTCCTGGAATTGTAGTTAACAGATGGTTCTTAGCCACCATGTGGGTGCTGGGGATCAAACCTGGGTCCTCTGCAAGAGCAGTTGGTGCTCTTAAGCGCTAGGCTATCTCGAAGACAAATTTCTAATTATTTGCAACATTTGGTTTCACAGAAACAATTTACTTGATGTACATACTGTCTTTTAATTATTGATTGTTCTAGAGGAAAAAAAAGTAGCTGATAATAGATCTGAATTGTTTTCACTTGAGATGAAACGGACATCTCAACCTTATTAACAACTTTAAAAGACATATGTTTGAAATGATAATACATTAAAAAGACAGATATAGATTTATTGTGTTTCTGTAGGCAGGACAACCAGAGAAGGGAGTAGCTTAGCTCAGAGAAAGATGTTTGAAGCCTAAGAATGAAGGAATCCAAGTTCAGCCCATACTCCAAAGCCAAAAGTACAAGAGACTCCAGGGAGTCTTTGGTGACAGGTCTAAACTCCAAAGTTTAAAGACCCTGGAGTTTTGGGAGAAAATTCTTCACTTCTACTTTCCTCTTCCATCAGCGTCTCCAGACAACTAGATGTCATCCACCCATATTCATGATATTCTATGGAAGCAATTACTAATTTTCCTAGTATCCCTTAGCCCTGTCAATTTAAATATCACTGTCTTTTTTCCATTGTTAAACTTTTGGTTTGTTTTATTAAGATTGAGTGCTGAGAAACTGATTAACATTTGGACCACCAGTTCTTTATTTTTGAATACATGTTTTGTGATTACCATCTTTTACTTTCATTTTTATTCTCTTTGTGATCTATTAAATATTGAAACTTTGTCATACGTAGTTCAAATACTCTCAAGCTAAATTGATGCTGTTTTGAATGAGTAATCTCTCAGTGTATCATTTTAAAGTTTCTACTTTCTTTTAGGCCAAATTTTCTTAATCCTTTTGTGTTTTTGGTTTTAGGACTATCCTCTGGGATTTAGAAAATATCAACAAGTTTATGTGCAAGGATATACTACCCTAATTTTGCCTCTCCTTTACTAAAATAATTTAATTCATATGTGTTCTTATATGTGCTGGAGTTGTTTTGTTCTTAAGAGTTATTTAAGGCCAGGCATGGTGGCATGTGGGTATTCTTTTGGCAGAAGCACTTAAAAGCAGTTACCTGATAGTCTGTTTCTCACAGACCTGTGAAAGTCTGGACTCTCATTTGATCTCTCAGGAAAGAACTATAATCCGGATTTTAGCCTGAGGTTCCCTTGTCTCAACTACCTGCCCCAGACCCCAATTGTGTGTAGGTGTCCCAGTCCATGCCTGGGTTAGTATAAAAGCCTTGAGTTCCAACATTAAAGTTGAGTCTATTCCCTTAGGCTTTCTCTGAGTCCATGTCCGTATGTCTGTATATCTTTCTACTTTACTTATCCATTTCCTATGGTAAAATCCCTGGCAGTCCCTCCCCTCTCCTTGCCAGAGCTAAGTTTAGAGACTGTTGCCTGCAGGCAGGGGACAGTCTTGGAGCTAAGCCAAGGAGAGAAGAACAACAAATAGCATGTGGATGTTGGCCATGCATGTATAAAGGACTATTCAGAAGACAATAAACTCTGACAGTGGCCCACACCTTTAATCCCAGCACTCAGGAGGCAGATGCAGGTGGATGTATATGAGTTCAAGTCCAGCCTGGTCTACAGAGTGAGTTCTAGTCCAGCTGGGGCTACAGGAAGACCCTGTCTCAAAAAAACACCAAAAAAGAGTTAATTAAGTACACTAATGTAATTTAACAAAAGATGTTGCCTAGTGTGTTGGTATACATTTTCAGATTTAGTATTTGGGCAGCAGAGGCCAAGGGATCTTTATAAGTTTGAGATCAGCATGGACAACTCATGGAGTTCCAGACCAAGATTGTATAGGCCTGCCTATACAATCTTAAAAAAACAACAAAAAAAGAAAATTGTATTGATTGACAAACCCACTGTCATCTTATACTATACCCTACCTGTATGGGTTAATTTTGTAGAATCAATTTTTTTCTATTGCTTTCTCTGTTGATATAGGCAATATATTGCTTTGTTTTGAATTTTGTGGAATTACAGTGAAATTACATTCTTGGAGAAAATAATTTCATTTTCATGTTTCCTTCCACATTTTCCTAACTAATCTGGTGGTGTTTCTATTTTTCCATACAAATTTCCAATTTATATTATGTCAATCACATAGGAATTTTTGTCTCTTTTAATGTTTTTATGGTTTTATTAGGCTATATTAACAATAGTTGAAACTGTGTTCATATCAGGATAGAGAATATCTTTTAAAGTTTTTGATATATTTATTTTTACTTTTTGTGTATGAGTGTTTTTTTTTTTCATGTTTGTAAGTACATGGGTCATGAAATGCCCATGGAGGCCAGAAAATGACATGGGTTCCTTTGAACTAGTTATAGATGCTTGTTAACTGCCATATGGGTCTTGGAATCTGAACATGGGTCTTCTACAAGAGCAGTTGGTACTCTTAAATGCTGAGCCATCACTCTAGCCCCAAGAACAAGAGCATATTTTTAGATGAATTCTTCAAAAATTTCATCCAATGTATTCTGACATTCAAACCCCATCCCTCATCTTTAGCGCCAACCCTGTCACTAATGTCCATATTATTTTTATTATTTAAGGGTCTATTGCGTCTAATCTGGGCTCACCAGTCTCAGATATAGGTCTATCCCTTGGAATTTGGTCAACCTGCCAGCTTTACATCTATAATGAAACCTGACTCTTCCTATCGAGTGCCAATAGCTCCTCAGCTGGGCCTGAGGATTCATCCCAACCTCCCCATATATTCTGGGCATTTGTCTGCCTGGGCCCTGCTGCCATCCTGTCAGAAATGTTGTGTGTTCATATGATCAAATGTCCTGTGCTGTTCAGACAATACAGTTTCCTTGTATTTATCTACCCCCTCTCAGTTTTACAGTGTCCCAGCCCCATCTTCTACAATGATCCTTAAGCCTTGGAAGGAGAAATTTTTTTCAAAGTTAAATGGCTGGCTTTTGAAGAGTATTAATCAAGGACACAGTTTAATTAATATATAATTTAAAACGGTCATTCTCTCTCTTTGAGAAAAATGAATTGAGAAACAGAGAGAGAGAGAGAGAGAGAGAGAGAGAGAGAGAGAGGAGAAAGTAAAAGAGAATAAATGATGAGATGAAGAAACCAGCCCTCACAGTCATCTGTGCAACTTGTAACGACTGCCTGAGATAGAATGAGGTTAGACATCTATCACTTAATTTGTAATACATTTGAAATACAGAATATACAGGACTTTGTGACTTACTGACTATGCAGAAATTAAGTATGCTACCCAGAATTTTGGTAGTACAGTATACCATGTGTAGTGGTTTGAACGAGAACATTCCCCATAGGCTTCAAGTATTCAGACATTTTTGTCCCCAGTTGATGGCTCTATTTTGGGAGGTCTTGGAAGGTGTAGCCATGCTGGAGTAAGTATCTCACTGGGGCGGGCTTAGAGAGTTCAACATGCCTTGAAGGTCTCCAGTTGTTCTCTCTCTCTGCTTCCTTTGCTCACTGGAAGATGTGAACCTTGGCTTTCTGCTCCATCCCTGGCCACCATGCCTCCCCACCACAATGGACTCTAATTCCTTGGAACAGTCAATTGTAAGATCAAATAAGCTTTTCCTTTTATAAGTTCCCTTGGTCTTAGTGGTTTTACCACAGCAGCAAAAAAGTGACTAATGCACCATGACATGAAAAAGTAGGGAGAAGTCAGATCTTAAGTGTAAAATCCTCCCTGCATTTAGAAAACAAAATTGTTTGACCATTACAGATAATATATTGTTTGCTTTTCAGATTAATATTTTTTAATTTTTTAATTTATTATTTTTATGTGTATGAGTGTACTGTCTGCATGCAGGTTGGTGTACCCATGTCCTGAAATAGATAAATATTTTTAACTCAGTTCTAATACCTGTCATCTCTTCCCGTTTCTCACACATTAAGGATGAATTACAATATGGTCTCCTAAGGACCTCCTTCTTATAGGATCTTAGTGATGCAAATATGAGAAAGGTGTATTACTGTAAGGACTTTATAGTTCAGTGATTCCAAAATTTCCAACTGGGTTGTAACGTAGACAGGTTCCTGGATATTTATCCTCCCAGAGCTTCTAAATGCCTGTGCAACGCAGGTGTGAATCATTCTTTCAGAAGTATTCAATTCAGGACAAGAAATCCACCTAGAACACTTTTTGATTAACTTCACAAGATTCTAATATTTAAAAATTTTAAATATTCATTTTCAGTTAGGTAGCCATTGGTTGCCTGTAAGATAAAAGTGCCAGTATTCCACAAATGCCATATGCTGTGCTGGTCATTGATGTGGTTATTTGCTATTAAAGCTGATGTTCTACCATAGATTGATGTTCTCTCTTAGAAGCTTGCATAGTACTCTCCAAAGTTATGAGAGCTAGCCTCCAGGGGACATGGCTTTCTAGTCAGTTCCGGCTCCATTGCTCTAAATCTGGTGTCCTGTCTTCAGCAATAGGGTCTTACTTTCAAGTTCACGGAGGCAATTAAGGGCTATGGCAATATGTCAATAGCTTGTATAATTTGGGGACTCTCTTAGACTACCCTGACCAACAACTCAAACGAAGGTTTCTCATGTCTGGCATTGTTTCTTATTATGTAGCTTAGCTATGCACATGGGCTATGTAGAGATATTGTGTGTGTAATTTGCTATTAGGTTGCTATATTAATGAATCTCTCTGTTTATTTTTTTACACCAGGTAGGCCTTATCTATCTTTCTTCTTTCTCTGTCTTTTTCTCTATCTATACCTTCCCCATTTAGAGTGTACTTAAAGCCCACTCAATGGGAGGAAACTCATGTGTGGTACTGTAAACACAGCCAAATATGCATAGATAGAGAGAAATCCCCAAAGCTGTCATATCTCTAGACTAATACAGTTTCTTACTAAGTGCAAAATATGTATCATTATATTTACAGTCAACTGTTTTAGTGACCATTCATCCAAGAAGCTTATTTTGTATTGCACAGAAACTCTTATAGAGTATCACAACTGGTCAAACACAGGCATTGTCTATGAATTGCCCTAGCCTAAGGAGTACATCTAAAATGCAACCTCTACAACTAAAGCTCATGCAACATAAAACAAGAAGTACAAAGGACACTAATGAATCTCTCAACCCTCATTAATGAAGCTCCCTCATGCAGTAGAGGGCCAGGAACACAAAAGGTGACAAATGGTCAAAGCATAAACATTAGGAGTCTGCAGAATATGAGTCCTTGGACAGGACTCCTGTATTAAGTTTCACTTACCCAGAGCTCAGGGACCATTGCAGAAGAGGTTGGGGGGGGGGTTGGGCAGAAAGATTGTAAGAGCCAGGGAGGAATTGCATGACCCTATGGAAATAGAATGCTATAGGCTCCTGGCCCCTGGCTCATATGAACCCACATCAATGGTGACAGCATGCACAAGATCCATGAAAGCTCAAGCAGACAAAAATAATAGAGTGGTACTGGGAAAATGGGCAGCAGATCCCAATTTTAACCGAATAAATATTGGCAGCTGATTACTTTTGGGTAAGAAAGAGCTGATCTTCTTCTTAATGCAACTTGCACTGAGGAATATCTGGGGACACTAAATTGACACAACATGCCTTAACACAAATGACAGAGTACATGAATTCCACCCAGTCAGGGGGTTGTGAAAAAGTACCAGTTTTAAAAGGGTATAAAGGCAATTAAGATTTATTGAGATGTTCTGTATGAAATGCACACAATTTCAATTAAAAATGTAAAAACTAAAAAAAAAATGTAAAAACTCTTAATTTTCTCCAAACTGCAAGTTGATCTTCTTAGCCTTCTGTTATTATTTTTAATAAAGTTTCAATTCAGTTCTTCTCTGGCCATGCTTCATATATTCCAACCTTTGATACTGAAAGTGTGAACATTTAATTGACGTTATTGGCAGCAATTGAGAGATTGTTAGAGCCATAGAATCTCAGAACCCTTTCTACATCTGCTAAGTCAGAAATTTCCATTTTAACAAGAGCCCTGGGAGATAATATGCACATTACAGTTTGAGAAGCAAGTGTTTCAAGGATAGTTTTTCAACTGACACCTATTTACTTTCCTCAACCTGAAAACCTGTTTCTTGTATATCAAAAAAAAATCCAAATTCTGCCAGTTATGTTATTACTAACTAATCTGAATTCTATTCAGGCCAAAGTTTGTTTTTCAGATTATATTTTAATTGGCTTTGTTTTCTATGTAACAAATTTCTAATAGGAATTTTTATTTTAACTTACTGAACTGGTTCATTTATCTCACAGATCTTATTTGAATATAACTAGTTTTCCTAGTGTGTAATCACTTAATTTTCACACAGATATAGTATTCTGTCTTCTCACATAGATTGCTTTCTTTTTGTATATCTTGGCTCTACCTCCAACTTTCTAGTCTGAGATAATTACTACAAATGATGTCCTATGACCATTTCTAGATGTTCTTTAAAATGTTTCTTGTCTAAACTTTGAGCATCCATAACACAAAATAATGCTCAATAATAGTTGACTAGATAAGCAAGTAAATAAAGTGATACATAAACACACACACACACACACACACACACACACACACACACACTCTTTCAACATTCTAGAGTCCTTTGCCCTTATCTAAGCAACCACTGGGGTTCAGCTGAAGTAATATCAATGCCCCAGAAAGATAAGCAATTCTGTTTTGAATTGCCTAACAAGCATACCTAGAGCACACATGCATTCTTTAGGACAGCACAGTTCCTTATAATGGTGATTATATTTTGGCCATGGGACAGAAAATAAAACATCTGACCAACGTGTGGGAGAAAACAATACGGTGTAACCCAGTCAAACTTTTACAAAATTCTAAAGAGTCAGTCATTAGCAATATAAACCGAGTAGTTATGTTGGTTCATGAAATGGCTCAGCTGTAGAACCTGATGATGAACTGATTTGCACGACTTACTCTATCATCAGTGCCCTCACTGCCAACACCACTCCTGGCAGCCTTGCTGCTCAGCTCTACTAAGAGTCGAAGCTGCAGTCTCCTGACTCTTTATTACCTTCCAGTCAGAAGCGCCTTAGCTTCAGTGTCCCATCTAATCCTGCCAATTATGCGTTGTAACATTTATAGTAAGGAATTGAAATGAACTAGTCCCATATTCCTTGTCCAGCAAGTACAGAATGTTATATTTAGCAGTTCTTCCAAACCTGTTCCATTTGACATGTTAATAAAGTCTCTCAATCTATGGTCTCCACCATTCTTTTTTATTCCAAAGTTGGACATAGTCAAGATTCTTAGTTCTTTAGTCTTAATGTCCTGACTTGTCTTTTCTTTTAGAAGGCAGTAAAAATGTGTTATGCTTGGTCTCTTGCTGCTAGTGGTGTGCCCATCTGAATGCAATAAGTCAGATGCTTAGTGTCTCAAGCTTATAGTCAAACATGTCACCAGTTTCATATCATGAACTGAAACAGAATGAGCCAAATATTGAATTCTATAACAGCATTTTTTCATGTTTTATTAAGGCTCACAATTCAAGGTCTCTGGAACATAAACAAGGATAAATAGGGACAGTATCAACAAAGTACAGAAAAGATGTCTCCAAAAAGCAAAACATGTGTAAAACACTGGTATTTCCTTTGGCTACCAAGGCTCATATGTCATCTTTTCAATGTGAACTTGGGCATTTGTAATTTGAAGTAGCATGGGAAGTACAGCAAGGTTGTAGGATGAAAAGAAACATGACACATGGGTATCTGCAACATGTTCTAAACTGTGCCATCCACACATATATGCTTCATGAGAACAGAATTTTCATATCCCAATATATGTGAGAGTTCAGTAGTGTTCAATATATCACTCTTGTCACCATTTTGGGAAAAATAGAGTTGTTCAAGTACCAGACAAACTGTACTCTCCATCTGAAACAGAAGATATTTGGAATAAAGAAAGAATATAGTGGCACTCTAGAAAACATGTGTAAACATTCTGATAGCATTTCTTCATCTTGCTACTTTCCTTTTGAAGCCGATCACTTTTGCTGAAGTTGACATTATAAAAATAAAAGGAGAGATAAAGCCCAAAGCTGCTTTTACTTTCAGTGTTTCCTTACTACTGAGAAGTCAAAGGTAAAAATTGTTGGTAGGTGTGTATGCATAAAAAAGGAAATGTAAACACTTGAGTTTCTGGAATGGAAAGAACAAAATACATATGCATATATACATTACAGAATATGAAACAGGTCATTTTAGTAATTCAACATATATGTTATTCTTTTATTTCATTTATTATCTGTATGTGTATGAGTGTATTGCGTGCATTCATGTAAGTACATCCATGTCCTGCAATCCCCACTGAGGTCAGAAAAGGGCAGCAGAATCCCCTGGAAATGGAGTCATGGATAGCTGCTAGCCACCATGTGGATGGGGGGGATAAAGCCCCAGTCCTTTGCAAGAGCTGTCAGTTCTCTTGACCACTGAGCCATCTCTCCAGCCCCACATGTTACATATTCTTGTATTTGCATTTATATCTGGCACTGTGCAATGTAAAGATGAATGGCAAAATTAATGCTCAGAATTAAAAAATATATATAACTTAAGATGACATTAACCAGCACATAAAGACAGTGTGAAAAGTCAAGGCCGAGATTGAAAGAATGCAAATGCATTACATTTTAGTTCCTCCCCTGCTTTTTGAATAGGAACCACATTTTATTTCTTGCTGAGCAAATTATGTAGCTGTCTTTGGGTATAATGTAACATTAAAGGCTTTGCATATGTGTGCGTGTGTAGATTATTTTGTTCTTATATAAAAATAAAATCCTATGATTTTAGAGTTTTTATTACAATAAAATGTAATTCATTCCTTTTTCCGAGGACATGGCACATTGGCCGCGTGTGTGTATGTGTGTGTGTGTGTGTGTGTGTGTGTGTGTGTGTGTTTGTGTAGGCTGGACAGAGAAGAAATGGGAAGAGTTCCCTGATAAGCCACTAAAAATAACCTTCACTCCTCAATTGATCAAATGGAAATATTGCTTTTCTTCAGGAACAAGTGTTCTGCTTAGCACTTGTTGAAATGACCTCCTCAAAGTGAGTCATTTATTCTTTTCTTGCTGACAAAGTAGACTCCAAGTGCATGTATTAAATCTTCATTATCGAAAAAAATGGATTTCAAAATGTAGACAAAAATTTTTCTGTAGTATTCTAGTTTAACTATTTCATTGAACATTTATAAGAAAAGCTAAAATTATACTATATACTTCCATCCTGTTCTAAGGTTACCAAAAATGAGCTTTGCAACCCCATCTCCCTCATTTATTGGGGAGCTATTTTAGGAGAAGACTGGCACTGTACCAGGAAATGCCAATTATTTACCAAGTTTGGGGAACCAGCTTTGTTATTTAGTGGTTATTCTCAAAAAGCTACCATAAATGTAACAATTGTTTTAGAACAGTGATGGTTGTGCATTTTAATGTACATATAGGGTATTTGAAAAGGTGAAGCACTGATTCTACTATGAGTAGACTAAATTTATATTCTGATAATGTTTTACTGATTCCTTTTGGAGTCAGATTCCTTTACTATAGTCAATTAAGTTTATAGGTATTATATATTTCTTATATATCTCAGGCATTTAGTATTTTTGTAACAAAAGCTACAAACTTAAATGAGAAAGCCAATATCTAAACTTTGGTGTCTGTGCTGGACAGCTTTAGTGTCAACTTGACACACCTGGGTTGAGAGAGCCTCAATTAGGGAATTGGCTCCATTGGATTGGCCTGTGGCCACATCTGTGGAGTATTGTCTTAATTGTGGAGCAATGTGGGAGGGCCCAGCCCACTATGGGTGGTGCCACCCTGGGCAGGTTGTTGTGTACTGTATAAGAGGGCAGGCTGAGCATGTGCCAAGGGAGCAAGCCAGTAAGCAGCATGCCTCCATGGCCTGTGCTTCAGTCCTGCTTCTAGGTTCTTGCCCTGAGTTCCTGCCTTGTGGTCCCTAAGTGATGAACTGTGATGCAGGAGATATAAGCTGAATAAACCCTTTCCTCCCCAACACTGGTCAGAGTGTTTTGTCACAGCAATGGAAGACAAACTAGAACACTGTCTAAAAGAAATCTTTGCTAGGAATTAGGGCATTGAAAGTAACAGTATTTCTTTTACAACTTCAAAGTGAATTTAAAAATCTCCATGCTATTGGTAACTATTAGCTATGGTAGAGGTTATGAGAATTAATGGAGAGAATCAAATTACTTTAAATGGGACACTGATGAGAAATATCAATCTGAATTATCAATTTATGCCATTAACCAACATGAAGATGTTATATAATTTTAAGTAAATATGGCTGAAGTTCATTTTGGAAAATCTACTGGGCATTAATCAACATCAACTCAAATATTAGAAGGCCACTGGACCTCATGACCTTTTTATCCTTTATAATTCTTTTATGATTCAATCAGTACTTTCCTTGAAAAGACAAAATTAACAGTTGGCAGTCAGATGTGCTGTCATTGGCTTGGTGGACATGGGAGAATATGGGCACTCTGGAATCAAAAACAATGTGGCCAGATGTTCTCTATCAATTAGCTGCAAGCACAGTTAAACACATACCTATAACTACTGTGGAGGTATTGAGATCTTCCCTGATGAATGAAAATCACATGTACATATTCCTGACATCTGTGGTGTTCTTTTAATTCAGTGAGCTTTTAATGACATATAACTAATCTTCCACACTGCACACTGCTCCCTTGTCACAAGTATTTGACCCTATCGTAAGAAAGCTAAACAATGCAGGGGAAGAAAAGTTGCTAAATCTTGTAGTGTAAGATGCTCATGTGAATGTAGTGCCAAAAAAGAAAAGACACTTGTATTTTAGAATTGAGTGCATTTTTTCTTCTATTATAAAAATGTGAACATAGTCAACCAGAACTCAAACTCCTATAAAAACAGGCTGCTTTCTCTCTCTCTCTCTCTCTCTTTTTTTTCCCTCTTCCCACTTCAAGAATGGAAGTTCTATTTGTCTGTCTATTGATCAACTAATGATCATACTCAGATCCTTCTGGCTACGTCTCTATATTCCAAGTAGTTGATTCTGGGCGTGTTTCCTGTATGATTTCTTTCTACAAAACATACACCTATTGAATTAATATCTGTTTCTGCTTCGGTCAGCACCAATATGTTGTGAAGAATTTGTTTCAAGATTTAAATTTTATGAAAAACACTTAAATGTAAGGTGTGGGAGTGGAACTTTGTGTGTGGCTTGAAGTGAGAAATTGTAAGAGCTGTCCCGGAAGGATCTCCAGTCATCTGATATCTCTGTGGGCTTTCAGAGTTATCTGTAGCTGGAAGATTCAGGATATTACAATGATTCTTGCTTTGCCCTATCTCTGCAAAGTTCCAGGCCCCTTCCCTTGAGGCATTGAACAGAATGTCACACCTCTAGTCACCTGTTGCACAAACTGGAGTTCTGCAGTCCCCCAATTAGAACCAGGTTAGCTCACCCCTCCCTTCCACCTGCTCCCCACTTCCTTGCCCAAAGCACAGTAGTCTTGAATAAATAGATCTCACTGAAAGAAAATAAATGGAGTTCCTATCCTCCCCAGTTCTCCACGCATGTGTGTGAGTCTGCTTATTTTTCCTATGGGTGTTCTCTGGTGGTATTCCCTCCCCCCTATTTGTGGGAGCAGAGCCCAGAGACTGCAGGCCTGCAGGCAGGAGGCAAGTCCTGGAGCTGAGCCAAGAAGGGAAGGACAGCATGTGTGAGATGGTCACGCATGACTCAAAGACACCACACCTGACAACTGGTGCCCAGAATATGCAGCTCGACTTTCCACCAAAGGAAGAAGGAAATAAAGGAAAAAGGTGTTTATCAGGCTGTCTCTCTTAGCCCTGATTTCCCCCACTCGAGGGAAATCTCAGAGGGTTTTACCATAGAGACAAGGAGATACCCGCCCTAACCAGTGTAGTCATGACCAGCTATGGTATATCTCTGTGGAATTTAACTCTTTTCCCATGAGAGATTAATCTTTGAATCTGCTTTAATTCTCTGCCCTCTATAAGGCCAGCTGTGGCACACCTCAGTGAAATTATCTCTTCCCAGGAGGTTAGTCTTTTGAACTGTCTCTTTCCCTAAACACTAGCGCTTCCTATCTCTCTTTATCATGGGTAACAAACAGACACACCAAAGAGATCCACAGGCTAAGAAAATAAAAACACTCCTCAAGAGTTGAGGAGTTAAAATTTCCACTCGGGAAGCTGCCTCCTTTTGGAGCGAGACTCTTAATATTGCCCTGTGGATGTCCCCTGCTGACTTATGGAGTTCAGAATCCTGAACGCATGTGGCACAGGATGCTAGACGGTGAGAAAATGCCGCAGCATCTCTCACGTTCTTGCCTCTACTAGCTGCGGTGAGACAATGCTTAGGGCCTTCTCACCAAACCACGCCAGGAAAGGAAAATGACAAAATTAAATGGTAGACCCCCTCCTCTCAAGAACCTGCTAACCCCCCCCCTTGATAACCCCAATAAAATTCCCTTTGAAAGCCCCCAAGCTTCGGACCCAGTAAAAACAGAACAGGATAATCAAAACATCCAAGTGGCTAGCCTTAACCTTTCCCCTAGTTATCAGCAACTCCCTGTCAAGAGGCCAGAAACACCTTCACCCTCAACCTCTTCTCTCACTGCTACAGAAAAACTGTGCCAGATTCAGGATAACCCAGATCTTCAATTACAGGCATACCCTGTTAATTTAGCTCTGACTCCAGGTAGCCCTCTAAACTGTTACTGTACCAGGCAAGTGAGTTAAAAGAACTCAGGCAAGCAGTCAGAGAGGATGGTGTTCAGGCACCATGGACAAAATCCATTCTCCAGAGATTTTGTGCTTCTCTATAAACAACCCACAGGACTGGAGAGATATCTGTAGATCTGCACTCCCAGGTCCGCTATTTTTACAATGGGAAGCACTATACAGAGACAATTACTCATACAAGTTGTCCTTGGACCTGTAGAGTATCCTGGCATGAACACACGTGCGTGTGCACACACACACCCACACACACAAACACATACAAACACACACACACACACACACACACACACACACACTCTCTCTCTAAACTTTTTCTTTAAAAAAAAAGCTACGGAAAAAAATGAGATGGAAGTAGAAGGGGGACTACTTGGGAAGAAGAAACGAGAACAGCGAGGGAGACGGGTATGACTTGAAGGGATACGAACAGCACTGAAGTCCATTGTACATGAGCATCAACACTAAAACTGATTATTTTGTACAGTGAATATACACTGATAAAACAATGTTTCTAAATGGTTGCAAACTGAAAAAGTAATTATGGCAAAAACTTACTACCAAGTATTGTGGGCTTGAGTTTTCATCAGTTTTTTTCCAAAAGTTACTACTACTGTCTCTCACTTTATGAAAAATGATGAAATGCACAGAATTTCACCCTATTTAGACCAGAAAAATGTCCAGAAGATTATGCACTATCTTTTTGTACAGTCACTTTCAGTTATATATATATAATAATATATAATTATATATATATATATATATAATTTCTAAGAAATAGGCCCACCAAATGTTAATTGAGCAAAAATATTTATCCACAAAGATCTTTCAAAAGAGTAATTGGTGATGCCTTACCAGAGTGGTTTTGTAGATAGGAGGACATGGCTGGGATGAGGCAGGACTGACTGAGAAGCTCCAGAAGTACAGAAGGCAGGGCATTGGAATGTCTCCAACAGGCTAAGAGAAATCAAGGGCAACCTAGTATAGACTGGGGTTACAGCAGCTCTTTGGAGAAGGAGATTTTATCACAGGGATCCAACAAGCTGGACTGGCCCCAGGGTTCTTCAACCAGGTCCACCTTTGCGCCCTACAGGCCTGGGATAGAATTACACCACCCACTGAATCCCAGGCCAGTTCATTATTATTTCCTAGGCAAAAACCTGAGGAATCCTATCTGACTTTATCTTAAGAACTAAAAGCAGCCTAGAGAGGAAGATCCCCAATTTTATGGCCAGAGAGATACTCCTAAAAATATTGTTTGGGAGGGAATGAATTCCGAGTGCAGACAAACGTGCCAGGGCTTAAAAGATGACCATTATGACAGATGGATAGTGGCAACTTGGGACATGGGCACAGCCTCCCACAAAGCTAATTACCTAGCTCAAGCCTTTGCAGCTGCTGTCACCACAAATGAGAAATGTTTTAACTATGGAGACAGGGATCATTGGAAAAGACAGTGCCTGAAAGCACCAGTCTCTCCCAGAGGAACTTCTGAATGCCCCCCATGTGTTCTCTGCCCCTGGTGTAAAAAAGGATATCATTGGAGGAAAGATTGATGCTCAAACTATGATAAAGATGGGGAAAATTGCCACCTTTAAACTCCTAGGCGGGCAGCCCCTAGCCCAAGGAAAAAAAAGGGAAAAGAGTCAGTGCACACCCTCTGGGCAGCACCTATTTCAGAAGGCTCACATCCTGCACTGACGATTAAAATTGGGGGGAGGTCTTTTAAATGTTTGATAGATACAGGGGCAGATAGAACCATTATAAAACAGCAAGAAATACCCCCTGACTGGCTCTTGCCCCCAGGACCTAAACTTCTAGGAATAGGAGGGTCCTCACAGTCTTACATAACTAAAAATGTTTACACCTGGGAAGACTGTGATGGAAACACAGGTCATATTCGCCCATTAATAGCACCCACTAATATCAATCTGCTAGGGTGAGATATTTTAGAGGCTTTGAATGTAGTTATTGCCACTCCAAATGAGAACAACCATGCCCAGACTGGGGGGAAATGCCTCCATCATCTCAGCAAGAAGCACCCCCAATCCTGAGGGTCACTGCAGAGGATTGTCCCCCTTGTCTGGACTGGAAGTCAGATGATCCAGTCTGGATTGCGCAGTGGTCCTTGCCAGGGAAGAAATTACAAGCTCTCCAAGACTTAGTCAAGGAACAATTTTCATTGGGATGTGTCTGTCCATCTCACAGTCCCTGGAACACCCCTGTGTTTGTCATAAAAATGACAACAGGAGGTTGGCGTCTCTTACAAGACCTGTGAGCCATTAACAGAACTATGCATATATGGGAGTCCCCCCCACTGCAGAGGGGACTCTACCTTGCCTTTGCTATTCCAGCTAACACCCCTCTGCTAGCCTTAGATATAAAAGACTGTTGTTGTTTTTTCCATCCCCCTCCATGCTGAGGATTGCAAGCAGTTCACTTTCTCAGTTTCTGAAATTAACAACTCAGGTCCAGCAACTCATTACGAGTGGACTGTCCTGCCACAAGACATGGCCAGTAGCCCAATGGTCTGCCAAGAGGTGGTAGCAGAGGCTCTTAAACCCCATATGGAACAAGGTCTGCAAGTCTTCCATTATATGGACGACATTTTAGTTTGGGACAAATCATCAACTGACCTGGCAACTTTAAAGGACAGGTTTGTACCATCCTTAGAAGCTTTTGGATTTAAAATAGCCCCTGCTAAGGTTCAAGTGATTCCCCCAATTCATTTCCTAGTCACTGAAATTTCCCTCACTACAGTGAGACCTCTCAAACCTGTACTCTCCCTTCCTCCCAAGCTCACATTAGCATCCCTCCAGTCCCTCCTAGGAAATCTTAACGGGCTCCGCCCATGGCTGTCCATCTCCACCACAATGCTACAGCCTCTCTTTGACCTTCTTCGAGGTGACAGGGACCCAGCTTCCAGGTGAAAGCTCACAGCAGAAACCTCAGAAGCTCTGGCTGAAGTCAACTGAGCTCTCCAGAGCATGGCTTTAGCATGTTTCACACCCTCCCTGTGCAGTTGCTTATTTTTAACACTACCCCCACACTCATAGGGGCCCTTTACCAATCCCTGGGAGTACTAGAGTGGCTGCATATGCCCATAGGGGGAACTCCCTGACTATTAACTGAAATGGATTCTTTAGCTGCTATAAGAAATGGGAGAGAACGTTCCCTGCAAGCACTGGGGAAGGAGCCTGATGTCATAGTGATACCCTTCTCCCTCTTGGATATCCAGTGGCTGATGCAAAATCATGTTCATATAGCAATAAGCCTCATGGGATTTCCAGGACAGATAGAAAGTCACTACCCTAATGAAAGTTGGGTCTCTGCTCTCCCATCGCTAAACTGGCTTCCTCCCCGTCTTTTCAAGATGCATCTATAAGGCAGGCCACATCTGTTTTCACAGATGGGAAGTGAGGGGCTGTAGCCATCGTTTATGACAACCTGGACCAAGCCCCTCAGATCCTGTTTCACCCACTCCCTGGCCATTCCTCACAGTACAGAGAACTCTGTGCTGTTTATCTGGCTCTCAAAGAAGCCAACAGGCTTCTTAATCTCTTCTCAGACAGTATCTATGTGATCAATCTGCTGCCCTGGCTATCCAGATCCTTTTGTCTGTTTAGACAAAAATCCCCTCTCCCCGCTTCTCAGTACAGTTTCATCCCTTCTACAGAATAGGAGCCACCCCCTCTTTATACAGCACATCCATGCCCACAGCCTCCTGCCAGGAACTTTCTAAAGGCAACTCTCTTGCAGACTGAGTCTCCTCTACAGGGGTTTATGTCCTATCCCTCTCTGAAGCAGAAAAATTCCACTCCCTCACCCATGTTAACCTGAAAGGCCTCCAAGCCCGCTTTCCTACAATTCCCTCCACCCAACTTCAGCAAGTCCTCAGAACTTGCTCATCCTGTTCTACTCTAGTTAAAACACCTGCGCTACAGGTTTGGGGAATTAACCCCAGAGGATTGAAAGCCAATGCACTCTGGCAAACTGATATTACCCACATAACTTCTTTTAGAAAACAAAAATATGTATTTGTCACCAAAGACACTTATTCAAAATTTATCTGGGCTACTCCCCATACAGGAGAGAAAGCCAAGGACCTCACTGCCCACCTACTTTCTACCTTTGCTACAGGGAATCTCCAAACAGATTAAAACAGACAATGGGCCAGCGTTTGCTAGCTCTCACTTTAAATCATTTTGTCAATTATGGAATATTGCATACCATACAGGTATCCCTCATAACCCACAGGGACAAGGCATCATAGAATGGACCCATAAGGTCCTAAAAAAATCAATTATTAAAACAAAAGGTGGAGAAATACCCTCCTAACATCCAGCTGGCAATGGTATTGGCAACTCTAAACCTCTTTAACATTTACGAAGATTCA
This sequence comes from Rhizomys pruinosus, assembly GCA_009823505.1. NCBI lineage: Eukaryota > Metazoa > Chordata > Mammalia > Rodentia > Spalacidae > Rhizomys > Rhizomys pruinosus. The sequence goes on from VZQC01012652.1 coordinate 1,932,192, forward strand.
AAGTGTCCAGCCATAGTCAAAAATTGGCAGACACCAAGCACTGTTCCTCAAGTACTTGTCAGGTGGGAGGACCCCCTAGACAGTGGAAAGGACCTGATTGACTGTTAACAACTGGGAGAGGCTTTGCTTGCATCTTCCCACAGGATTGTCTGAGACCCATTTGGATTCTGGCCAGAAATGTCAGATTCATCCCCGCCCACCAAAAAGATGGCATGCCTGTCACTCTGGAAGAAACTTGAAGAACTCCTCATTTCTGCAAAATCCATGTGTCCCCAACTCTGCACCCCTGTCTGCCATCCTTTTAGCTGCTCTCATAATAATTCAAACTAACTCTGTCTCTTCCCAGCCTGAGAACAGACCTCTGACTTGGACCCATGTCTGGTGATTTTTGTCAGAGAAACTTGGGAGGGAAGAAATCAGGTAATTGGAACCAGCAACTGTCCTGTGCAAGGCTGAAGCTAGGCAATCACAATTACTGTGTTTCCCAATTCCATCACTACCTGCCAGGCACCCTTTATCTGTTTCCCCCATCTTAACAAAGAACAGTTTGTAGATTCTGGTCTTGCAGGTTGGAGAGTGTTTGCAGCCCAAGAAGCCTATTTCAAATCCGAAATAACCAGTTTAAAATTAATATACAGGATCCCTGGAGTGAGTACTGGAGAGATGGAGTACAGGGAAAACTACCCTTACAGCAATGCCTGGTACCCAATGGCAGACATCCGTATCTCTTGACAGCTTGTTCTAGCTCCTCAACCCATTCTCACTTAATCCCACATTCTGTTACAGGAGTCCAAAATGGAAGGAAAGCTGCGTCCACTGTAACATGGCCTCAGTACATTGAATACACCAGAAATCTCCTCAATTACACCACCCATCCTAATATCTCCCAATGTTTTTTCTGTGCATTCCTCCCACACCCCTCTTTTCACTGCCATCCCCTCTAACACCTCTTTACAGGACTCTGCCTCTCTGGGGACAGAGCCAGTGTTTCACGGCATTCCTCTCTCCAACCAACTCACTATACTTCCTATTTGTTTAGTGAGAGCTGCAGCAGCCCCAGACCCCAGGTGCCTCTGAAGTGTCTCTCTCGACAGGACCCTGTGTGTCAAATCACCATTCTTTCCCTGGTGTGATGGCACCGCATCCCTCTGTGCAAATGCTACTGGTTCTGGAATTTGTTTGCCCATAATTATCACCCCTCATAATTATCTCCTTTATGAAAAGGAGGAAGTCACTTGGATGCTGCGGCTTGACCCAGACCATCAAAAGGAGAGATTTTCATCATGGTTCTGGTCAGCCTAGGCCTCACCCTCTCCACAGCAGTGATGGGAACTGTGGGCAGAGCCCTTGCGAATGTTTACAGCATGGAAGCGGACTTCCAAACTAAGCTTGATGAAGCAATGGCGTCCACAACGAAGAGCCTTGAATCGCTGAGAGGCAGATAACTTCTCTGGGCAAGGTGGTGATGCAGAACCAGCTAGCCCTGGACTTACTTACTGCAGAAAATGGGGGAACTTGCATGTTCCTGGAAGAGGAATGTTGTTTTTTATTTAAATGACTCTGGTATTGTTGAGCAAAATGTTAAAAATCCTAAAGAATCTCAGGAAAGAACTCTGTGATAGATACTCCCCACAAGTTTCTGTCCCATGGTTTTCCAACCCCCTGACCTCCTGGAAATTTTCCTTGCTGAGACCCATTTTCACCCTAGGAATTCTCCTGACTATCGCATCCTGTGTCCTACAGTTTATCAAAAACCGAATCAATACACTCACTGCGGCTGCGGCCAAGACTGTTCTAGTCCAATAACAGGCTGTCCCAGGGGACTCCCTAGAGGACCTTGACATTACTGCTCCATTTTAATTAAAAAACAAATGGTGGGATGTGGGAGTGGAACTTTGTGTATGGTTTGAAGCGAGAAATTGTAAGACCTGTCCCAGGAGGATCTCCAGTTATCTGCTATCTCTGTGGGCTTCCAGAGTTATCTGTAGCTGGAAGATTCAGGATATTACAATGATTCTTGCTTTGCCCTATCTCTGCAAAGTTCCAGGCCTGTTCCCTTGAGGCATTTAGCAGAATGTCACAACTCTAGTGACCTGTTGCACAAACCAGAGTTCTGCAGCCCCCCAATTAGAACCAGGTTGGCTCACCCCTCCCTTCCACCTGCTCCCCACTTCCTTGCCCAAAGCACAGTAGTCTTGAGTATATAGACCTCACTGACAGAAAATAAACAGAGTTCCTATCCTCCCCAGTTCTCCACACGTGTGTGAGTCTGCTTATTTTTCCTACGGGTGTTCTCTGGTGGTATTCCCTCCCCACTTCTTTTGGGAGTAGAGCCCAGAGACTGCTGGCCTGCAGGCAGGAGGCAAGTCCTGGAGCTGAGGCAAGAAGGGAAGGACAGCATGTGGGAGGTGGTCATGTATAACTCAAGGACACCACACTTGACAGTAAGGGATCAGAAAATCAAACTCAAAAATTATTTTCCTTTTTCTTTTTTTTTTTTATAGGTATTTATTTATTTATTTTTTTTAATTTAATTTTTATTGATGGTTTGTGCATTTCGTACATCATTTTCCAATTCAGATCAGGCATATTTCCCTTTCCCTTCCCCCCACCCCCATCCCATCCCAGATCATGTATTCTGCCATAACTGTCCTGCATCTTTCAGGTTTTTTTTTTTTTTCCTTTTTTAGCTATAAGTGATAATCCATGAGTATAAGCATCCTTCGTGCAAAACCAATCTACAGACTGTTGTGCCCAAACCCCCACAGTCCCACCATTCAGTGAGGGGTGACAGGTTGTTTGTTCAATCACGTTGATCAAATGAGTGTCCAGACTGTCAGCCCATGAAAGGAAACAGCCAGAATTGACCAGAATCCAAGTCAACAGCTCCAGAGAGAGAGAGGACAGTTTTACTTATCATCCACCTGTGCCCCTTTTCTAAGCCTAGGGAACAATCTGCGGAAGAGGGGGCGTGGTAGAATGTAAAGGCTGCGATTGGGGTGAACGGTGAAACTACAGCGATGTAGTCTGGACACTCAATTATTTTCCTTTTTAACTATAAAAATATCTAGCACTGCTTTATATATATATATTTTTTTTTTTAAAGGAGCCAATGTGTTAAGGTTCCATGACCTTTCAAAGCTCCAGTTATTGAAAATGTTTTAACATATTATTTCCCTTGTATTTATCAATAATACTCTGATTCTTCTGTTGTTGTTTCTGCTCACTATCCAAAGGCTCTTGGTTATGCAAATTTGCCTGGTTGATATTGTTCTTGGTTCCCTTCTCCTCATCTTCTTGGCATAGTACAATTATCCTTTTTACTTAACAGTCTTTCTAACATTATATTATTCAATATAAAGCCATACAGTATTATCACTATGCTTCTTTTCTCATAAATTTGTTGCTTATTATTTCTTTAACACAGGTTTCTGTATCCCAATCTTTAATTTCTCCCCTACAATGAAATTATATATGGCATGTTGCAAAGGTTACTTTTTTTTAAGTGCCAAAAGCCTTATCATTCCAGACAGGCTCATTTTTCATTCTTTTTCCTGTGGCTTTTCCTTCCTCTTCCAGATCCAGCATGCACTGGTTAATCCACAGGCTAGCCTCCTACTACCTCCTTAGAATTCCCTTTGCTACTTGCCAGGAAAGTGATTTTTGACTGCCTCAACAATTAAGTGAGTTTGGTACTAATGTCAGATTTGACTATGTCTGAAGTAAGGAATCAACAGAATGAAACTAGAAGGACTGTAAGCTGAAGAAAGTAGGCTAAAGTAATTTCTCAGAAAAAGATATTTAATCACTCGGTTACAAGCAAGTGTAGAATTTCACATTCTGCTCTCAAAAACCATGACCAGTGATTTTGCTGACTTCAGTTCTGCTCAGCAATGCATTTTTTTTTTGAGTCAGATTAACTACTGGTCTTTTACTATATGAGTAGTTTGGCAAAGGCCTGGTCTTCTTCACCTCATTTAAGGTTAATTCTGGAGCTTGAATTAGAATTTCAGAATGAGGATGGTCAAAGCCTGTACAGAATAGCTCAGATGTATAGGAATGAAACTTTTCCTGGCTTGAGCCAAGAACTTGTAAGACCTGTCCCACAAAACCTCCTATATCTAAGAGTTATCTGTAGCTCTAGAAGTTCTGGGATATTACAGTGTTTTCTTACCGTGCCTATCTCTGCAAAGTTCCAGAACTGGATGGTCCCTTCCCTTGAGGTATTGAGCAGAATGTCAGTCACACCTCTAGTTTACCAGTTGCACAAACAGAGGAGCTCTGCAGCACCCCCCCATAGAAGTCAAGGTGGATTGCCCTTCCCTTCCACCTGACCCTACTTCCTTGCCCAGAGCACAGTAACCTTTGGTATATAAACACACTGCTGGCATGAATAAAGGAGGGAGTTTTATCTCCCAGGCTTTCTCTGAGTCCGTGTCTGTTTATCTTTCTTGTCTTTCTTTTCCATAGGGTAACTTCCCCATGGTCCCCTTCCCCCTCCTTGCCAGAGCTAAGCTTAGAGAATGTCGGCCTGCAGGCAGGAGACAGCCTTGAAGCTCATAGGAGTTGCCAGGGCCAGTTCCAGAAAGGAAGAAGATCATGTTGATTGTGGCCACACGTGACTAAAGGAACATCAGATGATTAGCAAACTCCGACACAGCTGGGTAATTTAAATCAAATAATCTCCCTCTTGCATCTTGGGTAATTTAAATCAAATAATCTCCCTCTTGCAGTCAGGGACATCTAATTCCAAGGTGCCGGCAGGCTTGAGTCTGTTGTGGGCTTGTTTTCTCTTTAAGAGAAGGCAACTTCTTGCCTCCTCACATGGAAGAGTTGAAAGGGACAAGTTTGCTCCTTTGGGCTCTTTTGTAAGGACCCTAATGCCATCTGTGAGGGCTCTATCAGTTATCATTTTCACTGCTCAGGAAAAGGAGCTGACAGAAACAACTTAAGAGAAGATATATTTCACAAAATATTTGTTTTGGCTCATGGTTTCCGTTCAGACTAGGGTAGTGTGGTAGGGCCCAGGAGCTTACCTCAGAAAGACAAAGGACCCCATGCTGGGCTGCCCTGGCTTCCTCCTTCCTCCCCATTTGTTCCATCTCAGTACTCATCCCCTGAGTCAGGGCCATGTAGATGTAGTACAGCTCTTCCCACCATAGTTAATCTCTGAAAACACCTTCACAGATTCACCCAAAGGTGTGCTTCACTCCACCTTACAGGTGCTTTTCTATGCGTCAAGCTAATTAATCAGGATTAATCATTGCAAAGTCTCTAACTTCATGACTCAATCACATGATTTAATACTGTTGCACTGAAGGTAAGGTTTGACATGAATTTTGGAGGGATACAAGAATCAAACCATAGCCATGGCAAGGCCCCTGAATGATCTGTTAGTGCAACTCTCCACTAGCACAGCTTCTTCTTGCTGCCATGTTTGGTGGTCTCTTCACTGCATATCCTTCAGTGGTTTGAACCCAGAATATGATGTGACTACAAACAACATACTTTTTAATAAGCACCTTTACTCCTGCCGCACTTCTCATTTCCTGGTTACTTGGCAATGCGGCAGGATTTTTACTTCATTATTATGCCATTGAGGCAATAAGTAGGGATGGAGATTACAAACTTAATCAAATTCACCTTGTTTGTTTAATATCTCATGAGTATTTTATCCTTCTGGAAGGACAGGCACTTAGCCTGCCGGATTTTCAGGGACTCACTTTACAGAGAAGTAGCAAGGAAATGAAAAGTGATTGGAGAAATTTATTATGTTTATAATGCTGAAAACATAACATTTCAAATTAATACATTATTAAGTATCCAGGTTGTACAACACTACAATTATATTTAGCAGATCATTTAACAAACTATCACACTTAAATGAAGCTTTCCATATCTTTGCAACAGGTGATAGATGTTAGGAATTTTTCACTTCCTAAGAACTTCCAAGGATGGATAATGATCCCAGCAACAGTAATGATCCTAATGAGTGCAGCTGTGGTTGGTATGGGCATGGGCTTTTGAACTTTTAATTATGAATAATGTCACAGAGGAGAAAAAAAAGTTGAAAAGAACAGTCCAGTGATTGCTCACATGCCTCCTGCTTAAATTAGAGAAATGTTCAATTTTAAGCAACTTATCGGATCTTTATTAGCCTGGTTGTATTCAGGGTAACTCTTTAAAGATGCCCTTTGAGGATCTCCAGTTCATAGTTGAGGCATAGGATGCATAGACATAACACAAATTTTGTCACAGTGTGACTACATGGTTGGTCTGGGATTAACTCTAGAAAATATCTAAAAGCCCATGTTTATGAGATCCACACACAAGACTTCATTTGCCAAATGAGTTATGTGAAGGCAAATATTTTATGTCATTTTGCATCTAAAGAATATTAAATGTAGGATAAAGGTATTCTTTTACTATGTTTTAGACAGAAAGCCTCTACATGAAACTATGTCTAGAAAGCTTTTTAAAAGGCATTGGCCTGGGGCTGGAGAGATGGCCTAGCGGTTAAGAGCGCTGACCGCTCTTACAGAGGACCTGGGTTTGATCCCCAGCACCCACATGGCGGCCGAGAACTGTCTGAAACTCCAATTCCAGGAGAACTCCAGTTCCAGGGGAATCCGACACCCTCTTCTGACCTCCGCGGCATTGCACGACACGGGTGCACAAACTTGCATGCAGACAGTACATTCATACACATACGGAAATAAAGTTAATAAAAAAAATTAAAAAAAAAGGCATTGGCCAAATAGACAGGAAAGCAGAAGTGGTTATCTTTGGCAGTACAGCCAGGGAAGGCAGGGGAAACTAAGGATGACATACAGAGATTCTGGACCCATTCCCAGATCTACTGAAAGATAGGAAGTCTCTTTTTCTAGGGTAGCTGAGTACTTTTCAGAAAGCTTTTTAAGTGATGTAACCTGGTTTTCTATAAAACCATGGAACTAAAACATGTTTAATTCTAAGAGAATCACAACTCTTACAACTGGTTTGAAAGAAAAAGACTCTGATATTCCCAATCCAGTTCAGATCGTAGCATCTTCTGTGTGAGACTATCAACATAGTGTTGTAAAGTACAGTCTGATGAAGTTCTAAAGTGGAAGGAAAAATCCCTGGTCCAGATTTTAGACAATTGTATTCTAGTGCTGGCCTCCCATTGAGTTCATACTATCTGCATTTTTTTTCTTTTTTAGTCTGAGTGTTCAATATTACACTTAGTGACTTTCAGAACCAAGTTGACTTCTAACATTTTTTTTTACTTCTACCATTTTAAGATTCATTTTTGAGACAAACTACCAAATAAAGTATTCTAAGAAGGTTGTAGTCAAACCAAATTTCCTTATATAATCATACTGCTCTTCAGCTCCTTAAAATGCTTACATAACTATAGATATGTCTCATTTCCTAATTGCCACAGCCTTCTGAAAGTGTTATTTTCATCAGACCAATGGAGATGGAATCTGGCAGGGATACCAAATGTTAAAAAGCCAACTGGGCCAGTTGCGGCCTTCTGTCTGTGTTGCACATTGTTATATAAGGAAACTTCATGGATGAGAGTTGAGGGATGCACTAGCTTTCTCTCTACCCAAATTCTGGAGATTAAGTGTTTCCATAGTATGTGTTCCTGGATAGATTCTTCTTCTTTTTGTTTTTTTTTTTTTTTTGGTCTTTTCGAGACAAGGTCTCTCTGTAGCTCCAGCTGCCCTGGAACTCACTCTGTAGACCAGGCTGGCCTTGAACTCACAAAGATCCACCTGCCTCTGCCTTACTTATTAAACCTTGCCCACCCATGGCTCAGGGACCATTGTTGAAGAGTGGACAGAAAGGTTGGAAGAGCCAGGGTTGGTCCATGAGCAGAGAAAAACAGAGGTTTTCAGGCCACTGGAAGCTTGCAGATATGAACTTGTGGCAATGACCGCACTGAGCACAGGACTCATGCCAACTCAATCAGACAAGGGCCCATTGTGGAGCAAGGAAATGGACAGCTGGGTGGAGACAGACTAGTGCTGGGTGAGGTAGAGTCGACCTTCCTTACAATTACTAGATGGGCTGACTAGATTCCAGTGGATGAATTTGACCTGAAGCACATCTGAGTACAATTGCTTGGCGGGGTAGGACTTAACATGTATGGCAGAATGCACAAAATCTTCTTGGGGTTGGGGGGGGCATGGATGGGAAGGGTGTATGAATTTGATTAAGGACTGTTTGTGAAGTATACAAAAGCTGACTAAAAAATTAAGGAAAAGAAAAAGCTAAATGGTAATGGAAATAAGACTAGGACCTAAGCCTCTGACTCAGTTTTTTCCATTCTAAGACAAGAGTGATTTCTCCATCTTCATTTACTCAGACTTTTCTTGAGATCTTAAAACACTGGTTTCAGTACTGGGACACAGAGATGGCCTATTGGTGATGTAATCTGAAAGGCCATGAATGTTTCCTTTTGTCTAAGAAAGTAGCTTTGTCAGGGTAAGGAGAAGAATACATTTATAGCAGGCTATACTTAAAACTCCTTAGAGAAGGGTTTTAGGAAAGGGTCCAAGTGAACAGAAGTGAGATTCCAAAATCAAACATGACAGCAGGGGAAAAAATGAGGTGATGCTGAAGGTAAGGAGCCAATAACAATAGAATTCAGAGGTCTGCCTGGGTCCAGGTTTGATTTCTTCCTTAAGCATACCATTTACCTTTCTCTACCTTGGAAGTTTTGGGCGTTTTATGCAAATATATGAAACACGAAAAAGGTCATAGACAAAATTTCTCTAATTGGGATTCAAATGTGTGCCTCTATCCTTTTTCAATCTCTTTTTGCCTCCTCCTCCTCTTCCTGCCCCTCTTCCTCTTCTTCTTACTCCCCTTCATTTTCCTTTTCCTCCTACCCCTCCTCTCTTGAAGTATGTCCCACAGGATTTTTCTAAAAGAAGTGTGAACAACAAAATGAACAACACAGTCATAAAACTTCAGAGAATGCTGGCTAATATAGTCTTTAGAAACTATAGTCACTCTTTTTACTTTTATTTCCTTACAAACTTCTTTGTCCACAGAATTCTTTTTTTTTTTTTTTTTTTTTTAAAGACACAGTCTCCCTGTAGCCACAACTGGTAGGAAACTCAATCATAGAGATCCAAATTCCTTTACCACCTAAGTGCTGGTATTTAATGCTGGTATTAAAGGCATGAGCCACCATGCTTGGCTAGAACTTTCTTTTTTAATATTATATTCTAGGGCATGTTTTGGGAAAATAATGCTTTAGTATACAATCTATTATTAAAGAAGAACATATTAAAGATTTTGTTCAGTTAGCTGACATCTATGGTTCAAACCATGCTTGAGTCTGTTAGAATATAAATTTTATTTTATGCAGAATTCAGTTCTTAGTTATCTGGGATTCAAGTTTTGTTTCTGTTAATGGATTATTTACTAATAATTCAGTGAAGTTTTTATCTAATTCTCAAAATTAACTAGTAAGAAAATTATTAGTTCTCCTTTTACTTAAAAATTCTTACCAGTTTCAGGACTAAGGGTAATTAGTTGAATTTGTTTTTTTGTAACTTTCTAGTACTGGAGGCATTGCACAGAAAATACAGATGGTTGGGAAGACATTCATCTCACTCATGCTATAAATGATTAAAAAGAAATGAAGTATATGAACAATTAGAAGAGAATGCTGGTAACGCATAAATCAATTAATATAGGAATGACATAGTTTGACTATATCTTTTCAGTAGGCAGGGTGGTGAAACCTAATTAACTTAATTTTGTTGCAAAGACAATTGTGTGTATCTACCCATGTTGAAGGTGGTTTGGGATTGAAATAATCACTGTGGGAAGACTAAGTTAAGATGGGTAGCATTCTAAGCCAGTGGTACCTCCTTGGCCACACCCCATGGTGATGAAAAGATTTAGGATTCGGCCCTGAGAATTGAGTCATGATGGATATTTAAGCAGACATCTTGGAATAAAATCTCTCTTTCCTTTGGAACCTCAACCTATGTATATGTGGTGTGCTTTCCTGCTCGAGTTTTCCACATGACTCATCCTGGGACAAAGTGGGCCCCACACAAATCCCAGCGGCGACCCCACAAATGGCAACACCAATATGGGGCATGGAGACCAGTTTGGTAAGCTAGAATCTCTGCAAGATGGGAAACAACACCTTCAAGAAAGTTATGTTTCAGGAGAAATTGTTTTGTGATGTATGGCATGTGTTTGTTGACTGTGTGACATGGTTTGTTGTGGCTGTTGTGTTTCAAGTTGTGCCATGGAGAAAGTTTAGCATCTCCAAATCAGTGAAGGCATGGACTAAGGATGAATGCAGAGGGAATTCTCCTATTGACTCTGCTGGTGAGCCTGTGGATGGTGCTGATGGAGATTTGGCCTGTGTGCCAGAGACCCTTTCTCTGATAGGCTTTGGGAAGCTTGCATTCTCTTGTGGGTTTTCACCCACTCGGCAGGACATGATTATGCAGCCGGTGGGTGCTGTTTTGGCTTCCCTGGATTGGGGGCATCTGTTTCTTCCCCAGCCTTCCCAGGTGGCGGGTATTCAGAGAAATTGTGAAAGGGGCCCTTCCTCTCCCATCCACTTGCCTTCTAGAGGTAGCCTAGTGGTTAAGAGCACCAACTGCTCTTGCAGAGGACCTGGGTTTGATCTCCAGCACCCACATGGCAGCTAAGAACCGTCTGTAACTCCAATTCCAGGAGAACTCCAGTTCCAGGGAAATCCGAGACCCTCTTCTGACCTCTGTGGCATCGCATGACACCGGTGCACAAACCTACATGCAGACAGTACATTTATATGCATACAAAAATGAATTAAAAAAAAAAAAGAAAGAAATGTGCTTGGAGCCTGCCCTGCAGCCTGGGGTCCCAGTTTCTGCCTCTGGCCACAGTTCAGGTGGCGAAGGTCACGGAGGCTGGAAGGACAGGTGTGACTGAGGAGCAAGCAAGCTTTTTGCAGCAAGCATTCCATAGAGGTGTTCATTTTCATCGTTGCACAGGCAGGCTTGGGTTGTAGAGGCAACCACCCAGGAATTAATTTACCAACATTGGCTTGCATGGAAGCTTGTGAAAAGCCAACCACAGTCTAAATGTGTTTTTTAAAAAGTGTCTTCCTGGGGCTGGAGAGATGGCCTAGTGGTTAAGAGCACCGACTGCTCTTACAGAGGACCTGGGTTCGATCCCCAGCACCCACATGGTGGCCGAGAACTGTCTGAAACTCCAATTCCACTCCAGTTCCAGGGGAATCCGACACCCTCTTCTGACCTCCGCGGCATTGCATGACACGGGTGCACAGACTTGCATACAGACAGTACATTCATACACATACAGAAATAAAATTAAAAAATCAATTAAAAAAAAGTTAAAAAAAGTGTCCTCCTTAAAATTTTTTCTGTAAATAGTGTTAAATAGTGTAAAATAGTGCTTAATTCTGCTGAAGTTTCCTTTTGTCTGCTAAACTTCCCCCAAGATCTCTTCTAGAGGCCAGTCTTCTATGATGCATATTGAGCTGGTAAATTCCAGGCTTGGTGGTGGCCCAAGCCTTTAATCCACAAAAACAAAAAAACAAAAAATCAAGATGGTTATGATGGTAACAACTTCTCATGGGGCATATCTAGCCAGTCTTTAACTGATGGGCATAAGAACTATAAAACAAAATTTTATTAAGAGCTAGATATTGAAAAATCTTTAAAACAGGTTTTTATGACAGGCCTGGAGAAGGCCAAGAGCTTGGAGGAAGATAGTTATTAAAATCCACCTTGTAAGGTTTGAAGTTTAAAATGGTATACTTTAAAATAACATATATTTATATAGAGGTATTTCAGTAGAGATTTATACAGAAATACAAATTAAACCATATAAGCTAATGGACTTGATTTCTCTGAAGTCATAGTCTAGTCAAATAGTTTTAAAGAACAAAGTGTATATTGGGTAAAATTTATTTGGCAGGTATTCAACTTTGTCCAAGCTTTGTCTACATACTATAGGATATTTTAAGACAGTAAAATGTTTAGATTAGTTAAATTTGGTTGAAGGTTTTGGTAAAAATGGTAATCATTTGAACTAATTGGGAATATAAAATGTTAATTGTTTTATTTATAATTTGTATTGAATTTCCAACAATAACTTTGGGGTTAAAGTACACAAATGGTCTTTATATTTTTCTGTGTTATATAGTATCACCTTGTAACATTTTTCCTTTACTTGTAGGACAATTTAAAGAAATTAAGCTTAAGTTCACTTCCCACATAAGTACCATACAGTCAATGATAAACAATTTGGGTGAATTTAATGAAAACTTATGCCTTGGCTCCTGTTTATGAGTATGTGTAAAACAACTTAGGCATCTATAGGTCAAAACATAAAAATTTAAAAAACAAAAAGAGGGAAGTGGTATAATATTCCTTCTGTATTCCAAACCTTTTGATAAATTTTCAATTTTGAGGTCTTGAAACTAACAATGGGAGATTTGTATGTTCCCACAGGTAAAAACACCAACATAAATGCCTGAAAACTTACAACTTTTGGCTGAGCAAGATGGACTGGGAAATGCCAGCAGAGAGACTGACCCATTTGAACATTAAAGAAAAAGGAACCTCAGATTGCCTGAGTCACAGACATTGAGCATCTCTCTGAATTCTATTTGGGATAACTGTTTATAATGTGCCCTAATGAAGTTTACCTTCCAGATGCTGAGAAATCTTCCTACCTCTCCCTTTTATAGGAAAAAGAAAATTGTGATGTAATGAAGTCATTCCCTAACTGTAGAGTAGAGCCAACTGTTATAGTGGTAATTTCTTATAAAACGGGTATAACTACCTTCTTTTTTTTTTTTTTTTTTTTTTTTTTTTTTTTTTTTTTTTTTTTTTTTTTTAATTTTTTTTTTTTTTTTAATTTTTTTT